>CAEFZP010002899.1:0-32500 GCA_903064625.1 Mallotus villosus
AACCCCCACCATCATGCATCCAGCCCCGCCCGGCTCTAACCTCACACCATCATGCAACCTGATCTCCCCCCTCTCGGCTCTAAACCCAACACCAAGCCTGCAGCCGCCCCGCCCCTCCCTCTAAGCCCCCACCATCATTCAGGCCCTCTCCCTCCCCCGCTACTAAACCCCCAACCATCATTCATATCCCAACATCCATCAGCCCACGCCCTGATCTAACCAACCCCCACCATCATGCAGCCGCTCTGATCTCTAACCAACCCCCACCCTCATGCAGCCGCTCTTCTCTAACCCCCTACCACATGCATCCCCCTCTCGGCTCTAACCCCCCACCATCTGCAAGCCTCCCTCTCTAACCCCACCATCATGCAGCCCGCTCATCGGCTCTAACCCCACACCATCCATGCAATCCCAGCCCCTCTCTACATCATGGCATGCAGAGATGCCACAGCTCGGCTCTACCCCCACCATCATGCGCCCGCTCGGCTCTAACCCCACCATCAGGCAACCCGCCCCGCTCTAAAACTACAACAACTAACACTCATGCAGCCCGCTCGGCTCGACACATCATGCAGAGCCGCCCCGCTCTAACCCCCACCATCATGCAGCCATCGCCCAGGCCCGCTGGGCGCTAAACCCCACCATCATGCAGCCCGCTCGCTCTAACCCCACCTCATGCAGCGGCGACCACGTCTCGCTCTAACCCCCACCATCATGCAGCAGCGCAGCCGCCCGCTCTAACCCCACCATCAGATCAGCAGCCCGCATCGCTTAACCTACAACCCCCACCATCATGCAGCCCGCCGGCTCTAACACCCCACATCATGCAGCCGCCGGCTCTAACCCCACCTATCATGCAGCCGCTTGTCGCTAGTCTCGTAACCCCACCATCACATCATGCAGCCGCTCGCTCTACCAACACCATCATGCATGCCGCTCGCTCTAACACCCCACCATCATGCAGCCCGCCCGTCTCTAACCCACATCACGCTCATGCCCGAGCCCGCCCTCTCTAACCCCACGATCATGCCAGCAGCTCGGCTCTCACCCCACGCATCAGCAGACCCGCTACGGCTCTACCCACCCACCATGCATGCAGCCCGCCCGGCTACTACAACCACACCATCCTGTCGCTCGCTGCTCTACAGCATGCACAGCCCGCTCGGCTCTTACTCCCACTATCATGTTGTTTGGTTGTCCCTGCTGGTCCCGTGCGGTCCGTCAGAGGCTCTAACCCATGTGTTGGTCCACCGCAGCCTGGTGGAGCGCTGCTGCACTACCAGGAGGCAGGGCTCGTGCGCGCGCCTCTACCCAGCTGCTGAGCTGCTCTCCCTGGGTGCTGGTGGTCGGCTGCGCTGGCCCTCTTCCACACGCCTCCTGGGCTCACTCACCCTGCTGCTGCGCTGCACCATGTGGGAGGGAGGGGGGAGGGGGTGGTCGTTTGTGTTGGGTGTAGGGGGAGGTGGAAGAGGGGGCGTAGTGGGCGTGGGGAGAGGGGCGTGTGGGAGGGGGAGGGGAGAGTTGTTCTTTTTTTTGGCGGGGGGGCAGTGCCTCCTGGGGTGCCCGGTTCGGGTGATGAAGTCTGGTTTGTTCTGGGACGTTGGCGCGCGTGTGTTGCTGTGTGGGGGGGGGTTGGTGATGGGTGGCGTGTGGCGTTTTTTTGGCGCTTGGACCTTTTGTGTTGTTGTGTTTTTATCTTCGTTGGTTCATTCGTTTTTCTTTGATTGTTGTATGTTTTCTTTCTTTTATCTTCTCGTCCTTTTTTTTATAGTATATTTTTTTTCCGTTTTTTTTTTTTTGCGTTTCTTGTTCATTTTGTGTGCTTTGAGTGTTGTTATTCTCTCCGGCTCTTCTTTTTTGTTCGTGTGTTTCAAATTTCTTTATTGTTCGTTTTTTCGTCGCGTCGATTCTTTTGTGGCGTACATACGACCTCCTATTCTCTCTGATCCTTAAGTCTTCTCTGAACTGCGTGTCTGTGATTTTCCGCTCGGAGCAGATAGCGTTCTACCTACGGCCTGACCACAGCTGAGAGGACCAACCTCATGTTCTACCAGAAGAAGGTTTCCCCATCCCATCTCTCTCAGGCAGAACCCCTACAAGTACGTGTTCTCTGTCTCTCTGTCTCGTAATTAAATGTCGGTGGGAGACATTTTGAAAACGAGGGTGTGTGTGTCAGAATCAGAATCAGAACGGGATTTATTCGCATGAAAGTTTGCACAGACAAAGAATTTGCTTTGGCAGGAAGGTGCATCCAATAATATATAGGACCCTTACATTTAGATATGTGACTATCTATACTAAGGTACATAAACTAGCAATATTAGTGGAATTAGAATATACAATAATATATGTGATATGTGTGTCCCTCCTCACCTCTGCAGTCAGGGGGTGGTGAGGAACCTGGCCTCTTTCTTTCCAGCTGCGATGCTGTGGGGCTTCTGAAGACCCCCCAGGGAGACTGGAGCCAGCAACACCTGCCTGGACGGGACCAGCCCCTCTTCAGCCACCCTGACGTCGTCTGACCCCGGGGTCAGGGGTCAGGGTCAGGGGGGTCAGCTGAAACCACGCAGCTACTCTCTGGTTTTGGACCAACGAGTTGGAGCTTATTATATTAGAATCTTTAAAGGTGTTTTTATTTTGAGAAGGAGCTCTATTCTAAAGGGAAACACGGACGCTGGACTGACTCACCTGATGTGTCACCTGACTTTTCACCTGACTTGTCACCTGACTTGTCACCGACATGTCACCTGACTTGTCACCTGACATGTCACCTGACTTGTCACCGACATGTCACCTGACGTGTTCTGTTCAGTTTTTATCTTTTTCCACACAGACTCAGGCTGCCTTAAAGAGGGAAAAGTCCAACTGACATGTATCATTTGGTTGAAGTTGAATCAACCTTAAAATTGCCTAAATTGTATATGAAGTTTGTACTTGTTTTTATGAATTATAGATGTGTGTGTATGTACATAATGGTCTATTTTTAAAGCCAATGTTTTGTTATGAGAATCTTTTACATTGTATGTTTTTCAGCTTTTGTAAAACAGGCATGTGTTTTTGCAATGAATGACCAACACTGTACCCATGTAAAACCATCTCTGCCCATCTCTTCAACTGTTATACTGGAGCTCTGCCCATCTCTTCAACTGTTTACATTTACATTTAGTCATTGAGCAGACGCTCTTATCCAGAGCGACTTACAGTAAGTACAGGGACATTCCCCCGAGGCAAGTAGGGTGAAGTGCCTTGCCCAAGGACACAACGTCATTAATTGCACGGCCGGGAATCGAACCGGCATCCTTCAGATTACTAGCCCGACTCCCTAACCACTCAGCCACCTGACTCCCTGTTATACTGAGTCACAAGCTCTGCCCATCTCTTCAACTGTTATACTGGAGCTCTGCCCATCTCTTCAACTGTTATACTGGAGTCACGATGCTCTGCCCATCTCTTCATCTGTTATACTGGAGCTCTGGTCATCTCTTCAACTGTTATACTGGAGCTCTGCCCATCTCTTCAACTGTTATACTGGAGTCACGATGCTCTGGTCACCTGGAACCACTCTGCTGTTCTGCAGCTGCCTAGTGCTGGTGTGTGTGTCTGACCCACATGTAGGGATGTACTGATGTGAGCCTCTCTCTGCAGGAGGGGAGCACTGGGAGGCAGGAGATAGAGACATGTTTATAACCCGTTAATTTCCTGTTGGTGTCCAGAAGTGTTTTATTTTCCACGTCGTGTTCTCATGCAGACACGCGTCCTCGACGGACCATACTTCCAGATGACCAGATGACTACTCTAAGAGTTACATTGGTCTTCAACATTCATGACAGGAAGAGAGTTCTCACTTCCCATTTCAAAATAAAAGTCAACAACATCAAACTGAAATCCCACATCACATTTTGTTTTATTTCAGTGGTACTGAAAAGATTATAGGGGTGGGGAAAATTTGATTCACATTTGAATTGCGGTTCAGTCTTCTAGCATTCACATAGTTTCACAATTTTCTTTTATATAAAAAATATTTTTTGATTAAAAATCGTGAATCGAATCGTGAGGTACCAAAAGATTCCCCTAAAAAAATACAAATGAGATTCTACAGCTAACATGGTGTTACACAAGTGTAAATACCTATGGAATAATATTAACTACATGTGTAAGTATATATGGAATTGTATTAATTCCACAAGTATAAGTATGTGTGGAATCATAGTCATTATAAACGTTTTTACAATATCCTTCAAGCTGACTGTAAATACGTCTCCTAATTCCACTTGTGTGAGTGGCTGTCCTTCCTATTCTAATTATATGAGGAGCACCTGTATGTCTACAGTGTAGACTCGACAGTATTCACACAGTCTACAGTGTAGACTCGACAGTATTCACACGTCTACAGTGTAGACTCGACAGTATTCACACGTCTACAGTGTAGACTCGACAGTATTCACACAGTCTACAGTGTAGACTCGACAGTATTCACACAGTCTACAGTGTAGACTCGACAGTATTCACACAGTGTACAGTGTAGACTCGACAGTATTCACACAGTCTACAGTGTAGACTCGACAGTATTCACACAGTCTACAGTGTAGACTCGACAGTATTCACACAGTGTAGACTCGACAGTATTCACACAGTGTAGACTCGACAGTATTCACACAGTCTACAGTGTAGACTCGACAGTATTCACACAGTCTACAGTGTAGACTCGACAGTATTCACACAGTGTACAGTGTAGACTCGACAGTATTCACACAGTCTACAGTGTAGACTCGACAGTATTCACACAGTCTACAGTGTAGACTCGACAGTATTCACACAGTGTAGACTCGACAGTATTCACACAGTGTAGACTCGACAGTATTCACACAGTGTAGACTCGACAGTATTCACACAGTCTGTATGTCTACAGTGTAGACTCGACAGTATTCACACAGTCTACAGTGTAGACTCGACAGTATTCACACAGTCTACAGTGTAGACTCGACAGTATTCACACAGTCTACAGTGTAGACTCGACAGTATTCACACAGTCTACAGTGTAGACTCGACAGTATTCACACAGTGTGTATGTCTACAGTGTAGACTCGACAGTATTCACACAGTCTACAGTGTAGACTCGACAGTATTCACACAGTCTGTATGTCTACAGTGTAGACTCGACAGTATTCACACATCTACAGTGTAGACTCGACAGTATTCACACAGTGTAGACTCGACAGTATTCACACAGTCTACAGTGTAGACTCGACAGTATTCACACAGTGTAGACTCGACAGTATTCACACAGTCTACAGTGTAGACTCGACAGTATTCACACAGTCTACAGTGTAGACTCGACAGTATTCACACAGTGTAGACTCGACAGTATTCACACAGTCTACAGTGTAGACTCGACAGTATTCACACAGTCTACAGTGTAGACTCGACAGTATTCACACAGTGTAGACTCGACAGTATTCACATGTCTACAGTGTAGACTATAGTATTCACACAGTGTGTACTCTACAGTGTAGACTCTACAGTATTCACACAGTCTTTACTACTAACTGACCACAGGTCTGGATTAGAGGCCTGATCCCACCATAAATAGAGCATGTGGTTAAACATCAATCAAGTTTGAGTCGCCAACAGAACCAGTAAACCTTATTGACAGGTGGGGTCAGGGACACTAGATTAGAGATCTAGAGCTCACAGATTAACCGCCCCCCACCCATGTAGTTTAACAAAAGCATATGCTAAATAAGACATTATTGAACATGATAATGATTATTCTGACGTGATTAAAGGCAGATATCAGGCAGCTAGCTAAGAGGTGTTGTGTTTGTGCCTTGCGCCAAGCCAAGCTCAGCTCATTATCCTGGCGTTGGAGCAATCCTATTAAGTGACCTTGATATACCAACTCTGGAGGTTTAGAATTATAAAGATCTTCTTAACTAAGTCTGGGGGTCGAGTGCTAATGGAGGACACCACTCTCACCAGGCAGACGGCAGAGAAGAGAAAATACTTTTTATGTTGACCAACTGCACTGAGACTTAGAAGCGGAACGATGCTATATCGGCTTCTCTATGTGTTTTTAAGGTTTTTCTCCTGATCTTGGTCTCTTACTCAGACCAGAGAGCAGTTACAACACAACCCCTCTCCCCCTCACTGGTTACTCAGACCAGAGAGCAGGTACACACCTCTACCCCTCACTGGTTACTAAGACCAGAGAGATGGTATTAATTTAAGCATTATTATGTCATATTCTCTTACTAAGTGTGTTTGCAGAAGTCTCCATATCAGACCCAGCTGGACCAATTACAGAGATACATGAAATTATTAGAAAAGTAATTGAGGTGTGCTTGGGATGATAAATTAGCTATAGGCAGGACGAAATCGATGTAGGCCTATCTGACATTATTTGCAGATATTAATTAATTAAAATAATAAATACATATTAATATCCATGTCATTTAACAATGAAAGCAGCACCAAAACTATCTACTATCATACCCTCTCTGAAGTAAAAAGAATACTGCATTTTTAATAATTACACATGTTACATGAAATGATTTTATCACCAGTGAGCTGCCAACTATAGCCTCTACATCTCTCTAGGACGCCAGACTCGCTCTGCAGGCAGGGCGCCAAACACAGAGAACACAAATAAACTTAAGTCCTGGAGCTACTCTAATCACCTGCCTTAAATGTGAGGCTGTCCTGATGAATGCTGTAGCTAGCGGCGGTCTTACCATGATTAACACCGTTCACTCACTCAGCCCACAGTAGAGCTTGTGCCCGGTCCATTAGGACTGGCGGCCTGCTGAACATGGGGCAAACACAGCCAACGGAGCATAACGAGCAGGAGATCGAGGTGAAAGCTCTTCAGGGTATGTACAAGAAGTTTGTGACGGAATGTCCAAGTGGTGTTTTGTTTCTACACGAGTTCAAGCGTTTTTTTGGCGTGGACCCCCACCGGAGAAGTTGCAGAGTACGCGGAGGGAATGTTCAGAGCTTTCGACAAAAACGGGGTGAGATGATGTAGGATTTTTAAAAGAGAAAACAATAAAGTTGGATATTTTGCTTGGATGTTTAATGTGTTGAATGTTCTTGCAGGATAATACCATTGATTTCCTGGAGTTTGTGGCTGCGTTGAATCTAGTTTTTCGTGGGGACTTGGAACACAAACTACGCTGGTCGTTTAAGGTTTATGATAAAGATGGAAACGGCTACGTGGATAAAAGGAACTGAGGGCGATCATTGATGTAAGTAAACAGACATCTTTGTTGGTGTTTTTTCAGCTTACATGGGGGGTAGGGAAATGAGGTCTAACGGCATGGAAATGTCAAGTAAGTAACCTAGTTGTCAAAACGTGTGGCCTCCCAGGCTGTGGTTTAGGGTAGGCCAGGGCCATCTGGTCACACACGAGTTGTGATGACTGACAGACGTTATCATGTTATCCAAGAACGTCATCAGACGGAGTTGTTTCGGGTCTTTCAGAGCATCTACCGGATCAAGAAGACGTCGATGAGGAACCAGGGCGAGCCGCAGCTCAGCGTGGACGAGGTGTGTGAGAGGATCCTGAGCAGCGTGGACGTGGATGGAGATGGTGCGTTACACTTCACTTCCCACTCAATGCAAATGATGCCCACCCCCCCCTCCCATCCCTACCCCCCTTCATCCCTACCCCCCCCCTTCATCCAACCCTCCCCCCTCCATCCCTCCATCCAAACAAATAGTGCCTCCCCCATCCAAACTCAGTTCCACTCTACACACACCCCTGCTTCCTGTGCTACAGTTATAACATATTTAGGGGCTTATAGCACATTTTACACTGATGCATGATGCAGAATCATACTGCATATTTACTCCCATCAATTCCTCATGATCACATCTAAGACGTATCCGGACAGACAGAAGGATTTGGTTTTAGGTTCTAACACGGTTCTAACACGGTTTCAACACGGTTCTAACATGGTTCTAACGCGGTTTCTAACATGGTTCTAACGCGGTTCTAACGCGGTTCTAACACGGTTCTAACACGGTTTTAACGCGGTTCTAACGCGGTTCTAACGCGGTTCTAACACGGTTCTAACACGGTTCTAACACGGTTCTAACATGGTTCTAACACGGTTCTAACACGTTCTAACACGGTTCTAACACTGTTCTAACACGGTTCTAACACGGTTCTAACACGGTTCTAACATGGTTCTAACGCGGTTCTAACATGGTTTCTAACACGGTTCTAACACGGTTCTAACACGGTTTCTAACATGGTTCTAACACGGTTCTAACACGGTTCTAACACGGTTCTAACACTGTTCTAACACGGTTCTAACACGGTTCTAACATGGTTCTAACGCGGTTCTAACATGGTTCTAACACAGTTCTAACACGGTTCTAACACGGTTCTAACACGGTTCTCCTGTGTGTCTCAGGTCACATCACTCTGGAGGAGTTCATAGCGGGCGCCCAGCAGGATCCCTGGATCCTGAACATGCTGCAGCTGGACATGAACCCATCAGGCTGGGTGCTGGAGCAGAGGAGGAAGAGTGCCTTCTTCTGACCCCTGACCCCAGTGCCCTGACCCCTGACCACCCCTGACCCCAGCACCTCGCTCTCTGCCTCGCTGCACACTGTGCCTTGCTAAAGTATTCTGATCGCTGTGCCAGGTTTAACGCTGAATCACAAACGGTATAGGCTACACCGACATTTGGTTTCTGTTTGACGTTATCTTTTAAAACACTGAAACTCCAAATCGGTTATTATAAAGTGACATTGCTTTGCCTTATTCTTCTGTTGAAGTTTGTGGACCACATAGACACAGTCTCAGCTGTGCGCTTCTAGTCTTGGATGATCTGCACTAAATATACACTTTTGTACAGTTTGTTGCTTTGTGCTAAAGCTTGTGCTTTATCAATATATGTAAACACATCCAGGTGTTTTACTGAATGATGTAGCCTAACCCATTCAGGTATTCTCCTGAGTGAGGGTTAGTGGGACAATTTCAGTTTGTTTTCCTCTGAGATCTCCATGCATTGGATACATTTCTCTGTGTATACATGTCTATAAATACTACTCAGTGTGCATTTAAGAATACTTTATGTATTATGTACTGTATACAATACAGCAGCCTAAGAGTCGCATGAAAATGTAATGCTTTGACTTTGTACTATTGTTTTTGCTTTTATCAATATTATGAGTGTTTGTATTGCCAATAAATACTATGTTTTATGCCCATGAATTGACCTTATTTGATCTTCCTACCACACAGGCCTAATGTATTTGTATTAAAGGGAGGTCATTTATTACAGATCCCTAGTTGAGTTTAACATGGTCACCTTAAAGTTCCTGTATCTTGAAGAGTTTATGATTCACTCTCAACGATTGAAACGAACGGGTCATCATCAAGCTCTGCAGAAACCCAATAACGACCCTTTCGTTTGTATCAGGTGTGTTAGAAGAGGAAAACATCTCAAACATACAGGGCAGGGGTTCCCTGAGTTTTGAGAAACACTCAACTATACGTGTCACGAAAGTTTATCAATGCTGAGATGTCTGACGTTTTCGTATGTGTTTGCAGTTGTCATTTAGGACATGGTTGCCGACGAAAAAAAAACGGTTGGTTCCTAGTCAAAAGTCGCTTCATTCGTGCGAATAATTCGCTTAAACTGGTGTTAACACAGTTTAAGCCAGCCTTCGGTACACGCATGCGCAAGTGGTGTTAATCGGTCTGTGTTGACAGTGTATCCTCGCCTAGTTCAACTCAACTGTGTCACATGAGAATAACGCTGTACATAAAACGCCATAATAAGCGTTTCTAAAGGGTTCCTTGAGAGCTGTATCAGTTATCGTCTTTATGAAGGGGTAAATCAGGTAGGATCATGCAATGTAGTTTTACTAGCGCAAGCAAACAGCTTCTGCCTGAGTTTCGAGGTGTCTTGTACAGCTAGCTTGTAGCTAGCCACCTCGCCGTCCGGTTCTGACGTTAATCATGGTCAGCTACACTGACTGCTACTGTGCACGAAACCTGGCTAGTAAATTAAAACAGCCTCCTTACCAACTAGCTGATTAAAGTTAGATATCACCAGCTTCTTAGCTAGCATTACGATTGTAAACCAGAGAGAGCTAATGGCGTAGATAGCTAACATAGCCAATGGGCTAGTTTAGCCAGGTAGCATTAGCAATTTTAAAAGGACGGCGACATTCAGTTCATGAGGCTGGTTAAAGCTACCAGACCGGATTTGCTCTATTTGAGTCGGTAACTAACTTATTGATTTAACAACTGAAGAGTTTTAATGAACTGTTTATTAAGTTTTGGTGAAAATGAGCAAGCAGGGAGGATTATTCGGCAGCTGTAACAGGTCACGCTGTGCACTTTTTCGGCCATTTATTACTTGAGATAGTTTTCTAAAAGGCAGTCTAAACAGCATTTGTGCACACAGTTAACTTGCTGGTTTGTCAAATAGTCTGTCAAACTGGTGGATATCAAAACCATGTGACGTCCTCCATGATAATTAAGGTCTCGAGGATTAGATTAAGGCCTCTTGTATTGCTGAGCGAGCTGTTCATTGCTAGGTTAGTCAGCTAGCTTGTCAACATACTTCTGGCAACTAATGACCCGTGTTGTTTTTTCTGGGAGTTTTTCCTTGTCTTCCTTGAGGGTTTAGGTTGGTTGAGGGGCAGCTCTATGGGTGTATGTGAAGCCCTCTGTGACATGCTTGCGTGAAAAAAGAGCTATACAAATACATTTTGATTTGATTTGTTCAGAGTACAGTGATGGTCTGAGAGAAAGTTTAAAAACATGTTTTAAACTAACTATGTTACGGTACATTTATTGTATGCATAGACACTTTCATTCAAAGCAATTCACAAATGCTTCATAGCAAGAAAGATTGGGTGTGCTTTCTTTTAACACTATTTCGGTGGTCAATGGTCATCATGTCTATAAGTATGTGGACATCCGCTCCTTAAACAGACTTCTCATGCCAACTAAGCTGTCTCACACTGGTCTGCAGTTGGCACCACGGTCAGAGGCCTCATGCCAGTACAACAGCTGTGGACATTGTTGAATTCCTTAATGTCTCCGTCTCCTTCCAGATATAAGCTGAAACCATGCTGAAGTGGTTCTCCAATGAGGAGGGCGGTCCTGGCCTGGCTGTGAGTACACATACGGGGTGAACTAAGACGTGTTACAGGGTCTCTGGGGTTTCAATTCACTTTTAAACTGGACTAGATGTAGCGAAGGACCCAGAGCCATGACCCGTCTCTCCCCGTCTCTCTCCCCCCCGTCTCTCCCCCCCCGTCTCTCCCCCCCCGTCTCTCCCCCCGTCTCTCTCCCCGTCTCCCTCCCCAGGCCCCAGGGGCTCCCCCGGGGGCAGCAGAGGGGCTCGGCCGACAGCCAGACCCCGCAGAGCTCCAGGAGCGGCTGGGCCAGACGGAGCAGCTGGTGTCCCAGCTGAAGGAGCTGATCAGGGAGAGGGAGGCCACCCTGCAGACCAGAGACGACCAGCTGAAGGTGAGGTGTCAGAGCAGCGGAGAACCTCCTCTCTGCTCACACGCGTTCACACGGACACAAGCACATGTAGGCTAGTCCTCCCGCCTGATGATGGTGTGTCCTCCAGGCGAGCGATGCCAAGCTCTCCAAGATGCGCCTGCAACACAAGGCCAAGGTCACGTCCCTCAGCGCCCAGATGGAGGACCTGAAGAAGGAGAACCTTCAGCAGGGCTCGCCTGCCCACTCTAGGAAGGTGAGAGACCACACACACACACACACACACACACACTGTGACTGTGTGACCCCCTGCAGGGTTAGGGTTAACGTTGTGACCCATGCAGGGTGGTGAGGCGGTGGACCAGGCCAGCAGGGGGAAGGTGCTTCTCTACAGGAAGAGGGTGGAGGAGTTGGAGCATCAACTTTCCAAAAAGCATGAGGAATTGGAGGTCAAGGTATGTCACTTCCTGCTGTCTAAAGTTGCTTGGAAACCTGCATCTGAGTCTTCGTTTGGCTTTGAGATGTGTGTGAAGCATCAGATAGTTACGGATTATTCTCTCTGTGTGTGACTGTGTTACTACAGTATTAGCACATAGGACATATATATTGCGTTATGTGTGGAAAAGTCAAAAGAAAAGTTTCGATAGGTTTGCGTTTAGTTTTTTAAATGTCTAAGAAAGCCTGGATAAAATGTTTTACCAACACTAAAGTTAAAAAGAATATTTTCGAAAAAATGTTTAGAAAAATATTTAGAAAAAAGTTCTGAAAGGTTATACAACTATACGTTTCTAAGGAAAAAGTTCTGAAAGGTAAAGAAACCTCAAATCGATGTACAGTGTTTTCCGAGAGCTAATAGCAACTGTCTTGTCCCCGCCGTCTCCCAGACACAGGCGATGGCGTTGCAGCAGCACCGAGGGGAGCACATGGACGCCATGCTGCAGGACCGAGAGCGCCGCCTGCTGGAGAAGGAGGCGTACATCGTCCACCTGCAGAGCGCTCTGGCAGGACCCGTGGACACGCCCGCCACGCCCCCCGCCCCCGTGCCGACGCCCGAGAGCAGGTACACACACCTGCCTTCAGACCACCTAGGAGCAACCACCACCACACCTGCCTTCAGACCACCTAGGAGCAACCACCACACCTACCTTCAGACCACCTAGGAGCAACCACCACACCTGCCTTCAGACCACCTAGGAGCAACCACCACACCTACCTTCAGACCACCTAGGAGCAACCACCACACCTGCCTTCAGACCACCTAGGAGCAACCACCACACCTGCCTTCAGACCACCTAGGAGCAACCACCACACCTGCCCTCAGACCACCTAGCAGCAACCACCACACCTGCCTTCAGAC
Organism: Mallotus villosus; assembly: GCA_903064625.1. NCBI lineage: Eukaryota > Metazoa > Chordata > Actinopteri > Osmeriformes > Salangidae > Mallotus > Mallotus villosus. The sequence goes on from CAEFZP010002899.1 coordinate 12,831, forward strand.
CACCTAGGAGCAACCACCACGACCACACTTGTGTGTTTATCCGTGGGGTAACGTGTGTCTAACTCAGGGGTCTCCAACCCTGTTCCTGGAAGTTGTACATAACCTGATTCAACACATCAACCTGTAGCCGATGTGTATCGGTGAAACTCACTCCTCAGGTATGTACTGAGCCACCCGTGTCACTGAATAGCTAGCTTTTCTTTGACGTAATTGGTAGTGGTGGCGCTTGGGAAGCCAGAGGTGGCGAGTTCGACTCCCGGTGGGAGCGATCTCCCCGGTGTGGGAGTGAACAGTGCCAGATACCTCTGACGGAACTTGCAAGACCACGGTCGTTACATACCCGTTACAAACCAGCTAGTTATTAGAAGCAGGTGTGGTAGATTCGTGTTGGAGTGAAAACCAGAAGGTAGCCCTCCAGGAACAGCCTTGGAGACCCCTGATATAACTGGACATCTCAGGTCTCCATGTTCTCTGTTATCTAACAGCATTGTGAGGGGGTTGGCTCTAACACAGCCTCTCTTCATCCTAAACTGTCGAGCTCTTCTTCTGCTGTTCCTCCTCTGTGGCGTTGGCAGCCGGCGTATCCAGAGGAGAGCGCCGCCCTGCTGGAGCTGCAGGTGCAGAACCTGACCAGGAGGGTGGGGGAGGGGGAGGAACGCTGCAGCATGCTGGAGGAGCAGAACCACAGCCTGAAGAACCTGCTGCTCTCTGACAGAACCCAGCACGAGGAGAAGGAGAACATGTACAAGCAGAACGTACGTCCTCTTAACGAAGCAGCTTCTGGAACCACTTTAGATGCAGGTCACAGTAACTAGCATGTAGCTGCCCTGTTGTGAAAGCTGTCTGTGTGTCTCTCTCCCAGATCCAGACGTTTAAGGACATCATCCAGCAGAAAGACAGCGTTCTGGCGGAGGTGAACCAGAAGCACGAACAGGAACTGTTCAAGATGGTGGCTAAACTAGATGCCACCTCTGAACTGGAGCAGGTAACCCATCCCTCTGAGGGCTTATTGTGACAGGACACAGTACTGGACCTGGAGTTAAACAGGCCTGTCTCCTGTCTCCTCTGTCTCCTGTCTCCTCTGTCTCCTCTGTCTCCTCTGTCTCCTCTGTCTCCTCTGTCTCCTCTGTCTCCTGTCTCCTCTGTCTCCTCTGTCTCCTCTGTCTCCTGTCTCCCCTGTCTCCTCTGTCTCTGTCTCCTCTGTCTCCTCTGTCTCCTCTGTCTCCTCTGTCTCCTGTCTCCCCTGTCTTCTCTGTCTCCTGTCTCCTCTGTCTCCTGTCTCTCCTGTCTCCTCTGTCTCCTCTGTCTCCTGTCTCCTCTGTCTCCTCTGTCTCCTCTGTCTCCTCTGTCTCCTCTGTCTCCTCTGTCTCCTCTGTCTCCTGTCTCCTCTGTCTCCTCTGTCTCCTGTCTCCTCTGTCTCCTCTGTCTCCTGTCTCCTCTGTCTCCTCTGTCTCCTCTGTCTCCTCTGTCTCCTCTGTCTCCTCTGTCTCCTGTCTCCTCTGTCTCCTCTGTCTCCTCTGTCTCCTCTGTCTCCTCTCTCCTCTGTCTCCTCTGTCTCTGTCTCCTCTGTCTCCTGTCTCCTCTCTCTCCTCTGTCTCCTCTGTCTCCTCTGTCTCCTCTGTCTCCTCTGTCTCCTCTGTCTCCTCTGTCTCCTGTCTCCTCTGTCTCCTCTGTCTCCTGTCTCTCCTGTCTCCTCTGTCTCCTCTGTCTCCTCTGTCTCCTCTCTCCTCTGTCTCCTCTGTCTCTGTCTCCTCTGTCTCCTCTGTCTCCTCTGTCTCCTCTCTCCTCTGTCTCCTCTGTCTCTGTCTCCTCTGTCTCCTGTCTCCTCTGTCTTCTCTGTCTCCTGTCTCCTCTGTCTCCTGTCTCCCCTGTTTCCTCCAGCTCCTCAAGGCCCTGAAGCAGAAGCTGCATGAGAAGGAGGAGGTTCTCCAGGGGAAGAACCAGGTGATCTCCGTCCTGCAGGAGGAAGTGGACGGGAGAGACCAGCAGATACAGGTACTCCTCCTCTCTCTACATCTTCATCTGTTTCCTGTCTCTGGGATCTACTACTAGATCTGCTTCCTGTCCTTACTGCAGAAGCTTCATGTAGAGGTTTAAAAGCACGTTGGGCAGACAAAAACCTCTCTAAAATCTCCCCTACTTCCATCCATCTTTCCTACCGCTCTCCTCCTCCTCCCTCCTCTCTCCTCCCCCTCTCTCCTCCTCCTCTCCTCTCTTCCCTCCTCTCCTCTCTCCTCCTCTCCTCTCTCCTCCCCCTCTCCTCTTCCTCTTTCCTTCACCTCTCCTCCTCCCTCCCCCCTCTCCTCCCCCCTCTCTCCTCCCCCCCCCCTCCTCCTCCTCCTGCAGGACCTGTCTGAGCGTGCTCGGCGTCTGCAGGTGGAGCGTGAGAACCTGCGCTCCCAGATGGAGGCTGAGAAGCACGTGATGCGAGCCCAGCTGAGGGACCGCATGCAGAGCCACGAGGCGGAGCTGCGGCGTCTGGAGGAGGAGCGCCGGGAGGAGCGGGCCGGGGCGGAGCAGGCCGCCATCACAACGCCAACTCCAGCCCCCCCCACTGGGAGTGGGAGAGGACGCGGCCTGTAGGGTAGCAGAGCTGGAGGGTAGGCAGCGACACCTGGGGAGGGAGGGGGAGGAGGTGGGGGGCGTGCACCAGACCAATGAGATCCTGTTTCTGGTCAACCCCCCTCCTCAACACACTCTCATGCTTACATCTCTGTCTTCTACAGTACAAGCCAAGTTGAAAACGGAGGAGGCCAATAAATCAGAAGCCAAGTTCCTGAAGATGAAGGCGTGGTCTAAGTCTCGTATCAGACAGCTGGAGGAGGAGCTAAGGAAGGGCCAGGTGAGCGCCCAGGTGTTACAGCTCATAACACCGTATCATCCCTGATGATCCCTCATCCACTGAGCTGAGCTGGTTACAGATGTGACCCTGTGTGTGTCCAGGGAGGGTGTGTGACCCTGTGTGTGTGTGTGTGTGACCCTGTGTGTGTGTGTCCTCCAGGGAGGGGGCGCGGGCCCGGACCTCTCGGCCCTCCGCAGGCAGGTGTCTGAGCTGGAGGAGGAGCGAGAGGAGAACAGCTGGAGGCTGGAGCAGTACGACCAGGTCAAGGCCCAGAACGGTAACCACCTCTCTACTACAATCATACTGTGTGGATGTAACCACCTCTCTACTACAATCATGCTGTGTGGATGTAACCACCTCTACTACAATCATGCTGTGTGGATGTAACTACCTCTCTACTACATCATACTGTGTGGATGTAACCACCTCTCTACTACAATCATGCTGTGTGGATGTAACTACCTCTACTACAATCATACTGTGTGGATGTAACCACCTCTACTACAATCATGCTGTGTGGATGTAACTACCTCTACTACAATCATACTGTGTGGATGTAACCACCTCTCTACTACAATCATGCTGTGTGGATGTAACCACCTCTACTACAATCATACTGTGTGGATGTAACCACCTCTCTACTACAATCATACTGTGTGGATGTAACCACCTCTCTACTACAATCATGCTGTGTGGATGTAACCACCTCTCTACTACAATCATACTGTGTGGATGTAACTACCTCTCTACTACAATCATACTGTGTGGATGTAACCACCTCTACTACAATCATGCTGTGTGGATGTAACCACCTCTCTACTACAATCATACTGTGTGGATGTAACCACCTCTACTACAATCATGCTGTGTGGATGTAACTACCTCTACTACAATCATACTGTGTGGATGTAACCACCTCTCTACTACAATCATACTGTGTGGATGTAACTACCTCTACTACAATCATGCTGTGTGGATGAGAGGATGGATGTATGATCTTGGTGTGTGTTGTATACATGTATGATCTTGGTGTGTGTTGTATACATGTATGATCTTGGTGTGTGTTGTATACATGTATGATCTTGGTGTGTATTGTATACATGTATGATCTTGGTGTGTGTTGTATACATGTATGATCTTGGTGTGTGTGTATTGTATACATGTATGATCTTGGTGTGTGTGTATTGTATACATGTATGATCTTGGTGTGTGTTGTATACATGTATGATCTTGGTGTGTGTGTATTGTATACATGTATGATCTTGGTGTGTGTGTATTGTATACATGTATGATCTTGGTGTGTGTATTGTATACATGTATGATCTTGGTGTGTATTGTATACATGTATGATCTTGGTGTGTACCGTGTGCTAACAGACGTGCTGCAGGCCAAGCTGATATTGTATGAGGAGCAGCAGAGGAAGATGCAGTGTGACCTGGAGCAGGTGACTAAGAGAGCAGCCTCTCAGGCCAGCGAGTCGGGCAGCGCTGAGGACGGCCAGCTCCTGGAGTGGCAGGAGATGATGTCAGAGGGCGGGGGCACTAGGACCCGGGGCCGAGAAGACAAGACCCCCCTGGGGCTCCGCATGGCCAACATGGACGAGGACAGAGAGGGTAAGAGCACCTCCCTGGGGTGGACTGCTGGAGTTGAGCTGGAGAATGTGAAAGGGGTCCACCGATATGATCGGTTCATGGCCGATACGATACCGATATGATCGGTTCAGGGCCGATACGATACCGATTATTAATAATCAAGGACACCGATAACCGATATTTGGAACTTTTACATTTGCATTAATATCTTGGTGTCAGTATTTACAGTAATACCAACTCCAACACGGAACTTTGTTGAAATGCCTTGAAGCATCTGTTTAATCAGAAGAAAAGCGTTCAACAATACCTATAAACACTGGCCTCCCAGCAGCCTTTCTTATGAAGTATCTTTTTGTTTTTCCCTCCACCTCTCCTCACGAGCATTGGTTCTGCTCTGGCCCCTCCCCCCTCCCCTGCTCCTGGGACAGTGGCAGCCAATGAGAATGAGTTTCCCATCAGTTTTGTGCATGCAGGCCTCTCCCCATCCTGGGTGGTCCTTCCTGTACTGCCCGCTGCTCCCCTGGGTCCTAGCTTCCCCCGGGGCGAGCCCCTGGCAGTACAGACTCCACCTGGGTACCACACCTCTCTTCTGTTTCCATCTTCTGTTTGCTCCCTTAGTTTCCCTCCCTCTCTTTTTTCCCGCTCTTTTTTCCCGCTCTTTTTTCCTCCCTCCCTTTCTGTGGGTTATTGTAGTGGAACAGGATCATTAGGGGGAATAGTGGAGAACGTACAGTAACACAGTTTCTGTGGAGGCAGGATGACTTGGTGGATATTAACACTGGGAATCTTCATGTGATTAGCTCAGTGTTGGGGTATAACCCAGGATGATGTCTAACACAATCTGGTGCGCAAGTGCTACCTTGTAACTACATACTAGTGTTGTGTGTCTGTCTAGTGCTACCTTGTAACTACATAGTGGTGTGTGTCTGTCTAGTGCTACCTTGTAACTACATAGTGGTGTGTGTCTGTCTGGTGCTACCTTGTAACTACATAGTGGTGTGTGTCTGTCTGGTGCTACCTTGTAACATACATGTTTACATAGTGTTGTGTGTCTGTCTCTTTGTGGCGAAACCCAAACTAAACACTCCTATGGTTCCATTAACTCCTCACAATGTAGTCTGATTGGTCCAAACTCCTCACAATGTGGTCTGATTGGTCCAAACAGTCAGGTCTGTTTAAATATTTTACCCTCCTAGTTTTGCATACGTTTTACATTCCAGATTCCTATCACTGGTCAATGTATGAGAGATCTACATCATCTTCAGTAGATCAGAGAATCTTTGAGCCAAAGTCTTACATTTAGGAGCTGTCCTTTTTTATGTCACCGTTTAACGTTGTTGTATTGTAATCAATAATTTGTCAATACAAATAGTATCTGCACCATGCTAGATGCATCCTGGTCTCTCATACATTTACCCCTGTGCACCTTGTCTGTCACCTTCCCTCCCCCTTGTGCTTGCCCCAACACCACAAAACAGATGGGAATGCGTTTTATGCTATTTGACCTTTTTCATTAATTCCCTGCAGTAGGCCCTTTCTCTCGCCCCGCACTCCCTCTTCAGCTGAACCAACGCTGGTGTTTTTAGATACACTGGTCTAGGGTGTTTCTAGATATGCTGGTTGATGGTGTTTCTAGATACACTGGGCACAGTGCTGGTGTTTCTAGATACACTGGGCACAGTGATGGTGTTTCTAGATACACTGGGCACAGTGCTGGTGTTTCTAGATACACTGGGCACAGTGCTGGTGTTTTCTAGATGCACTGGGCACAGTGCTGGTGTTTCTAGATACACTGGGCACAGTGCTGGTGTTTCTAGATACACTGGGCACAGTGCTGGTGTTTCTAGATGCACTGGGCACAGTGCTGGTGTTTTTAGATACACTGGGCACAGTGCTGGTGTTTCTAGATACACTGGGCACAGTGCTGGTGTTTCTAGATGCACTGGGCACAGTGCTGGTGTTTCTAGATGCACTGGGCACAGTGCTGGTGTTTCTAGATGCACTGGGCACAGTGCTGGTGTTTCTAGATACACTGGGCACAGTGCTGGTGTTTCTAGATTCACTGGGCACAGTGCTGGTGTTTCTGAGTGGGAGATGTCCAGAGACTTTCATCCGTCAGACTGAATCATGAATTTCCCGAAGCTTTTCTCGTATTGTAGAAACTGCACCTCATGTCTTGGCCTCCTGTGGCCTCCTGTACATGAAGACTCGCAGAGCGCCGAGTCCTGTTAGCTCTCTCCCATCCTGTCTTCTGACCTGCTGTCGAGTCGCACTGTGACCTGTTGTCTTTCCCACGGGGGTGGAGGTTGTCCACCCCCTCTCTCGTCCATCCTCTCTCTCTCTCTCCAGCCATCCCTCTATCCCACCTCTCCTTCCTCCATCCCTCTATCCCACCTCTCCTTCCTCCATCTCTCATCCTCCTCCCTCCCTCCTGTGCCTCATCCTTGCCTCCTCACATCACTATACCTCATCTAGTTTCACCCCTCTTCACCTGAACACATCTACATGTACCCCTCCCCCTCCTCCCTGTGGCACAAAACTGATTGAGGATGACTGGTTCTTTCCTGGCTGCTCTGATCCAGTGCTGGCAGGCCAGCAGCAGGGGATGGAGGGGGAGTTGGCCCAGGCACGAGCCCTCGAGCTGGGCCGAGGCAGGAGGCTCGGGGACCGCCGCAGCCTGGAGGTAGGGGGGCAGCAAACGTACTGGAAATATACACATGTATACACATTATACACATTATACACTCTATAGACAGACGTTATGGGACACCTACAGATTGTACTTACAGGAGCTTTTATGACATCCCATCTTCTTTCATATTATATTTAGTAATCTTTTTTAAGATAGCTATGGTAATGTCTGTTGTGTCCTTTAGTAAAGTGACATGTAAGTAAACCCTGGAAAACCCTCTCTCTCTCTCTCTGTGTGTCTCTCTCTCTCTCTCTGTGTGTCTCTCTCTCTCTCTCGTGTGTCTCTCTCTCTCGCTCTCTCTCGCTCCTCTCTCTCTCTCTATCTGTGTCTCTCTCTCTGTGTCTCTCTCTATCTTGTGCGTCTCGCTCTCTCTATCTCTCTCTCTCTCTATCTCATCTCCGCTCATCTCTCTCTGTCCTATGGTCTCTCTCTCTCTCTCTCTGTGTGTCTCTTCTTCTCTTCGCTCTCTCTCTCGCTCTCTCTCTCTCTATCTCTCTCTCTCTCTCTGTCTCTCTCTCTCTCTCTTGCTTTCCCCAATCATTGTGATCATTGATCAATGATCATCACCATGATCATTATGGGCTTTTTATAATCATTGTAATTCTCTCCCCGATCTGCAGCGGTCCTCAAACCCTCTCAGTTCATAGTGTCATCATCAGAGGATTAGCAATGTTCAATTATTATACTATATCATATAAGTCTAATTCTACAAGTATGAAGGACTGTAGTGCAGTGTCGTCATGGAGACCGTGTCGTCATGGAGGATGGTGTGTGTGTCTCCCCTCAGGAGGAGTTTGAGTTTGACGGTCACCATGGTTTCCCCGACCAATCAGAGAGCAGCACCCGATGGAGGGGGAGAGAACATGGGAGGTTGGTGGCCGCAGTACACTTCCCCCAACACAGGTGTGACGCCGCGAGACGACCTACGCTAGCATGCACCTCCGCCCCAACACCACTCATCATGTTTTGGGGGTGTGGTTTTGCCATCGGGTTTGTTTTGCCGCCTTGTGTCATCTAACATCCCGTCGCTGGTCGTGGGTTTACAGTGTGGTTGTTTTTTCAGTCGTATCACGTTCAACATTCAGCCTGAACATTTCAACACGCCGTATTGAGAGTTGGTTTGTTATCCAGATTACTTTTTCCTTTGATCTCTGTGCATGCTGTTTGGACTGGTTGGTATTCGGCTGTACGATGTCGTCTTTGAGTACTCTGGACTCTTAAAAGCTCAGATCAGTGAATGTGGTGTGGTCAGTGTGTCTTATGAGATTCCATCCCACGTTCAAGCATGAAGCATATTGACGTCTATGTTGGTGAACGTACCTGCTACACAGTTCTGCATCCTTCTGTATAACACCTGATGATGAGGATGGAGGTCACATGACCTTCTGTATGACACCCCTACACCCACCCTCACACTGCTCCCTGCAGAAGGCCTGCGCTCCGTCGTGGAGGACCTGGAGCAGGAGAGGAACCAGCTGCAGGATCAGATGGTCCTCCTGGAGGAGCGCTGCGGGGAGCTGGAGGACAGGCTGCAGATGCAGACACGCATCGAGACCCTGCAGGTAGGAGGAGCCTGCTGGGGGGGGAGGAGCCTGCTGGGGGGGGGAGGAGCTGCCGGGGGGGAGGAGCCTGCTGGGGGGGGGAGGAGCCTGCTGGGGGGAGGAGCCTGCGGGGGGGGAGGAGCCTGTTGGGGGGGAGGAGCCTGCCGGGGGGGTGGAGCCTGATGGGGAGCTGGAGGACAGGCTGCAGATGCAGACACGCATCGAGACCCTGCAGGTAGGAGGAGCCTGCTGGGGGGGGAGGAGCCTGCTGGGGGGGAGGAGCTGCTGGGGGGAGGAGTCTGTGTGGGGGAGGAGCCTGCTGGGGGGGAGGAGCCTGCTGGGGGGGAGGAGCCTGCCGGGGGGGAGGAGCCTGCCGGGGGGGAGCAGCCTGTGGGGGGGGAGGAGCCTGCTGGGGGGGAGGAGCCTGATGGGGGGAGGAGCCTGTGGGGGGGAGGAGCCTGCTGGGGGGAGGAGCCTGTGGGGGGGGAGGAGCCTGCTGGGGGGGGAGTGGAGCCTGCTGGGGGGAAATGTTCTCAACCTATCAAAACCTTTTTTTCGGGCTCTAAATACTTTTCCAAGGCTTTTTAAATTCCTCCACTCTTCTGGTCCTCTTTGTATCTGGGGTAACATGTTGCTGAGCAAGCTGTGGAGAGACCTAAAATGTTGCACTAAAGAGACCGTGTCCTGTTCTGCCTAATAATGCATCAATGTTATGTACTTACAATACAACCTCTGGCTGTGTTCTATATTTGGTTGACTGCATGTTTTCTTCTGAATACTAGAAGTGTAACACAAGCCCCTCTAATACAGGTGACGTTTGATGTAGATGAAGAAAGCCACCTTTTTTGGTCTCCCAGGTTTGTCTGTGTGATAGAAAGCAGCCATTTTGGGTCTCTCTGGGGTGTATGTCCGAATGCACCTTAAGGTGAAGACTAACCTGTTTGGTGTGCTTGTTTTAACCCACTGTGTTGTGTTTACGGCTTCATCAGCAGAGAGATTTAACACATTAAGCGTTTATCTCATAAATTCACTTGGTGTATAATATGTATAAAATCACTGTCATGGGTAATGTAGTCGGTCATCTTAAAAGGAGCAGGTAAAATGTTTTCATGTTGGAGTGATATCACTGTCATAAATGTGTTGAGTGTTGTGTTGAGACGCAGTGTTGGGACGGAGTGTTGGGACGGAGTGTTGGGACGGAGTGCTGGGACGGAGTGTTGAGACGGAGTGTTGAGACGGAGTGTTGAGAGGGAGTGTTGAGAGGGAGTGTTGAGACGGAGTGTTGAGACGGAGTGTTGGGACGGAGTGTTGGGACGGAGTGTTGGGACGGAGTGTTGGGGACGGAGTGTTGGGACGGAGTGTTGAGACGGAGTGTTGGGACGGAGTGTTGGGACGGAGTGTTGGGACGGAGTGTTGGGACGGAGTGTTGGGACGGAGTGTTGAGACGGAGTGTTGAGACGGAGTGAGTGTTGAGACGGAGTGTTGAGACGGAGTGTTGAGACGGAGTGTTGAGTGTTGAGATGGAGTGTTGAGACGGAGTGTTGAGTGTTGAGATGGAGTGTTGAGTGTTGAGATGGAGTGTTGGGATGGAGTGTTGAGACGGAGTGTTGGGTGTTGAGATGGAGTGTTGGGTGTTGAGATGGAGTGTTGGGTGTTGAGATGGAGTGTTGGGTGTTGAGATGGAGTGTTGAGTGTTGAGATGGAGTGTTGAGATGGAGTGTTGAGACGGAGTGTTTCAGGGTTGTTCTGACTGGTTCTCCTGTCCCTCTCCCTGAACAGAACGACTCCTCCAGGCTGCAGAGCCAGCTGTCCAGCGTGCGGAGCCAGCAGGGCAGAGACGCAGACAAGCACCAGCTCCTGGTGGCCAGCCTGAACGAGCAGATCACAGGGTAGCCCTACACTACAGTCGGAATTATTAAAATACATGCTATTTTGCCTGTTAATGACTGCAATCCAGTGAAGAAAACAGCAATCACAACAAAAAACGTTTAATGTAACTGGCCCCAGCTTGGCCACCCCAGTTGAACTGGTCTAGACCCTGGCCTGGTGTGACCCCGGCCTGGTCCTTGTGTGACCCCGTCCTGATCCTTGCGTGACCCCGGGCTGGTTGTGTTTCCAGGCTGAGTGAGACCCAGGAGTGCCTGGAGAGCTCCCTGCTGGAGAAGGACGCCCGCCTGGCCCAGACAGCCGACACCCAGGAGCTGCTGGAGGAGCTCAGGGACTCCATCAAGAGCAAAGAGGCTCAGCACAGAGAGCAGGCTGACAAGCTGCAGCAGGCCCAGCAGAGCGTAAGACTGGAGCAGCTAGTCCTCACGGCTTTAAATCCGCTCTGAGAACCTTTTCAGATTGTTTAGTTCAATTGTGTTTATAACGGATACAAATAATATCATCTTTTCTCAGCTCCTCAAGGTTTCAGAGGATTGCAAGTCCTTTGAGAAACAGAGTTCAGAGCTGAAGATCTCAGAGGCTGACCTGTCCCAGAAACTCAGTGAGCTTAAAGAGAAGGTAAGATTTAGTTTAACTGATCTGCTGATACGATCTGCAAATCATCATGTTTGTAGTCGCTTGTGATAGTTTATCTTTCACGGACTCGTCTGAATGTTTAATGTGTTTCTCTACCGTCAGACTCAGAAGCAGGAGGCGACTATAGAGACCCTGCAGAGCGACGTGGACCAGGCCACAGACGAGCTGGAGAAGATCAACACGGCCCACCTGGAGGAGCGAGCCCAGCTGATCCACGACCTCCAGACCTGCGAGCGGGAGATGGACCACCTGAAGGACGTCCTGCATGAGCGCGACAGGGACATCGCCGCCCTCCAGGGCAGCGTGGCGGAACACGGCGAGCAGATCTCCAAACTGGCCCGGGAGATCAAGCTCAAGGAGGAACAGCTGGTCCTCTCGGAAGGTTCTCTGACCAAAGCGGAGCGAGAGACACAGATCCTCCGAGACTCTCAGGACTCGGACCAGCGCTCGCTGAACGCCAGGATGGTGCAGCTGGCGGGGAAGCTGCAGGAGAGTGAGGAGGAGCTGAGCCGGCTCAGAGAGGAGAGGGAGGCGAGGGCCGGGGAGGTCCAGGAGCTCACCAAGCAGATCCAGGAGGACAAGCGGACCGTACAGGAGCTCCGCAGGGAGAAGCAGAAGCAGAACGCTCTTCATTCTAATCATCTCACAGAGTGCGAAGCTCAGATCGTGACGCTGAAAGATCAGGTGACGACGGCCTCGCAGAAACTGCACGAGTCCAACCGTCTCATCTCACAGCTGAAGGAAAGTGACGCCTCCAGTGAAGAACTCAAACACCTGCTGAAGGAAAGTGACGCCTCCAGTGAAGAACTCAAACACCAGCTGAAGGAAAGGGACGCCTCCAGTGAAGAACTCAAACACCAGATGTTAGACAAGCAGCAGACGTACGAGAACGAGCTGAAATCCTTCAAGGAGGAACGAAACAAGCTTCTGGCGGAGTTGGATAAGCTCAACCTCGAATTACAGACTTTGTCCAAACAGCTGGAGGACAAGTCTGAAAACATCTCTAAACTGGAGGAGCTGTTGAAAACCACGGAGACTGAAAATAAGCAACTGCAAACTGATGTTAGAGGAACTACCGAGAAACTAAAGTCCTCAAAGAAACATGTGGACGGGTTAAGTAAAAAACTTAAGGGTACTGTTGACCAGAACGCACAACTAAAAACTCAAGTTAACAGCCTTACTGAGAATAATTTGAGTCTGCAAACGGAACTAGCTGAAATGACAAAATCCAATTCAGAACTGTTAAATGAGAAGAGTGACATGCAAGGTCACATATCTGTATTTGAAGTACAGAAGTCAGGAAGTCATGAAATGATCCAAGGGCTACAAAAAGACAAAGAGGACCTTAGTGTCAGAGTTCACGAACTGAACAAGGTCCTCGAACAAAACAAACACTCCTTCTCCGAGAAGCTGCAGGAGAAAACAGATGAATGTACAAATATTAGGACGACGCTCAGTGCCTCTGAAGCCGCAGCTGCAGGTCTGCAGGAACACGGCAGGTGCAGGAACAGCTGAGAGCCTAAACACACAACTTCAACAACTCCGCCACAACGTGGACGAAAAGGAGAAGACGGTGTTGCACCTTAGATGTCAACTCGCAACTCTAGAGAACGAGGCAGCCGATAACATCAAGTTGAGGCAGGAAGAAGATCAGAGGCAGGCTGCGGTGGTGACCCAGCTGAGGCAGGAAGTGGAACAGAGGCAGGCTGCGGTGGTGAGCCTCCAAAGCCACATCCAGGCCGTAACTGAGGATAACCATCGTCTCCACGCTGCCTACGAGATCAGAGAGAAGGAGCTCTCTCAACAGAAACGGGTCGCTTCTGAACTCGACAGCAAGGTCACCGTGACCCTTGAGAAGAGTTCACTTATGGGTTCGCAGCTCAACAACCTGACTGAGCAGAATCAGAAACTGCAACAGGAAGTCACTACGAAGGAGAAATTCATTACCAAACTCAACACAGACAATAGTTCTCTGCAAGAGAAGATTTCCAGCCTCAAAATGCAACACGCCGAAAACCACAAAATCATGGAAGGTTTACTGAAAGAGAAGGAGGACCTCAGAGTAGCAACTGAAGAACTGAAGAAAGTTCTGGAACAAAATAAACATTCGTTTATCAGAGAGTTTGCGGGAGAAGACACAGGAATGTAGCGAGCTCTCCAGAGCCGTCAGAGAGAAGGACGAGACAGCATCTCGTCTACAGGAGAATATCGACAGTCAGAACTCACAAATCCATCAACTACACAACCACATTCAGGAGAAGCAACAAGCGCTGATGGAACAAAGCTCGCAAATAAACACCCAGCGGGAACAACTGTCTCAGCTGCAGGAAACATCGTCTCTGCTTCAGGAACAGGGCGCTGCCTTGAAGGCCGGCCTTCTGGAGAAGAGCACCGCGCTGCTGCAGTCAGCCGGGGAGTGTGGCTCCTTACGGCAGGAGTCTGAGCTGCAGAGAGACAGCTTGTCCAAGCTGCAGGTGGAGGCAGAGGCTCTCAGGGGAGAACGCTTGGAACTCAGTCGTCGTCTGGAGGAGAGAGAGGAGACCCTGAAACGCACGACAGGAGAATTTCAGAATTCCAAGGACGAGCTGGATCAGAGGAACGAGACTGTGAGGTCACTGGGCGGTCAGCTTGGTGCCGTGAAGGACATAAGGAGAAGCTTGAGGTGGAAGTGACCCAACTGAGGACAGCTTTGGAAAGCCACGCTTCAGAAAATGCCAGATTGAGGCAAAATGTGTCCCAGAAACAGAAGGAGGTGGTGGATCTTAGAGAAAAGATGCAGTCACTCAACGAAGACCTGAGTAAAGTTCTGGAACAAAATAAACATTCATTTTCAGAGGCTTTGCTGAAGAAGACACAGGAATGTAGCGAGCTCTCCAGAGCTGTCAGAGAGAAGGACGAGACAGTATCTCGTCTACAGGAGAATATCGACAGTCTGAACTCACAAATCCATCAACTACACAACCACATACAGGAGAAGCAACAAGCGTTAACGGAACAAAGCTCGCAAATAAACACCCAGCGGGAACAACTGTCTCAGCTGCAGGAAACATCGTCTCTGCTTCAGGAACAGGGCGCTGCCTTGAAGGCCGGCCTTCTGGAGAAGAGCACCGCGCTGCTGCAGTCAGCCGGGGAGTGTGGCTCCTTACGGCAGGAGTCTGAGCTGCAGAGAGACAGCTTGTCCAAGCTGCAGGTGGAGGCAGAGGCTCTCAGGGGAGAACGCTTGGAACTCAGTCGTCGTCTGGAGGAGAGAGAGGAGACCCTGAAACGCACGACAGGAGAATTTCAGAATTCCAAGGACGAGCTCGATCAGAGGAACGAGACCGTGAGGTCACTGGGCGGTCAGCTTGGTGCCGTGAAGGACATTAAGGAGAAGCTTGAGGTGGAAGTGACCCAACTGAGGACAGCTTTGGAAAGCCACGCTTCAGAAAATGCCAGATTGAGGCAAGATGTGTCCCAGAAACAGAAGGAGGTGGTGGATCTTAGAGATCAGATGCAGTCACTCAACGAGCAGAATATGAGTTTAAACTCTGAACTTCAAAGAGTTGTCACAGAGGCCTCAAAGTCTCTCGAAGAAACTTCAGTCGTCAGGAGTGAAAACATGACGAGGGACGGCCAGATAAGTGAACTAACAGAACAGCTCACCGCAGCGTGCACTCATAAAGACAGCTTAGAGTCGACCTTACAGCAGAAAGACAAGAAGATACGACTGCAGCAGGTGTTGGTGAAGAAGTTAAAAGCCATGTTAGAAGAGGTCAAAGGTGAGACTGGCCAGAAGGGGCAGACCATCACGGAGCTGCAGGCCCAAGTCCGTCATCTTCAGGAAACGATGGTTGACAGAGACGAGTCGTTGCTCGACTCTGAGAAAGAGAAGAGTGTGCTGGAGGAACACATCAGAAGCTCGGAGACTCTTAACCTCACAGACTCTGAGAGGTTCAGGGTGGAGCTCCATTCCAGCGTAGAAACAACCAAACGTCTCCAGAGTGAGCTGACTCGTCTGAATAAGGAGAACCTCCAGATGTCTGGCGACCTGACTGGTCTGAAGAAGGAGAACCTCCAGATGTCCGGCGAGCTGACTGGTCTGAAGGAGGAGAACCAGCGGATGTCCGGCGACCTGACTGGTGTAAAGGAGGAGAACCTCCAGATGTCCGGCGACCTGACTGGTCTGAAGAAGGAGAACCTCCAGATGTCCGGCGAGCTGACTGGTCTGAAGGAGGAGAACCAGCGGATGTCCGGCGACCTGACTGGTCTAAAGGAGGAGAACCAGCGGATGTCCGGCGAGCTGACTGCTCTGAAGAAGGAGAACCTCCAGATGTGCGGCAACCTGACTGTTCTGAACCAGGAGAACCTCCAGATGTCCGGCGAGCTGACTGTTCTAAACCAGGAGAACCTGCAGATGTGCGGCGATTTGACTCATCTGAAAGAGGAGAAGCTCCAGATGTCCGGCGAGCTGACTGGTCAGAAGGAGGAGAACCTCCGGATGTGCAGCGACCTGACTGAACGGGATGCGCAGCTGAAACAGGTGGTGGACGGAAGTATCCGGATAAAGACTCGTGTTTCCGAGCTGGAGGATGTGATCTCACAGCTGGAGGATGTGATCTCACAGCTGAGAGGTTCGCTCGACAGCCTCACAGCTGACTCCTCCCACCTGAAGGATTCTCTGAAAGACAGAGAGCAAGCCATCGCCGACCACAAGATATTGTCCTCGACCGAAATCAAACGTTTACATTTAAACCTCCAAGCCAAAGAGTCGGAATGTGAGAGTCTGAGAGGGGAAACGTCTGGCCTTCAGGACTTCATCTCAAAGCTCAACAGTAATCTTCTCTCTCAGGCCTCTGAAACGGCGTCTCTGAAGGAGTCCTTGCAGAGCCAGACGGTGGTGCTCCACGCCCTGCAGGGTCGCGCTGAGGAAGCTTCCCGCCTCAACCACCTGTTAGCCGAGCGGACACAGCAGGCCACGCAGCTGCAGAGCCAGCTTCAGGTCCTCTCCTCAGGGTCCCAGGTACTGACGAGGACGGTGGAAGACAACCAGAGTGCCTTCGTCAACCTCCAGGAGAAATACACGGCTCTGCTGGAGGAGCTCCAGGACGTCAGGAAGGCTCTCTCTCAGAAGGCCCAGGAACTATCCGGTCTTCACGGGACCCTGGACGACAGTATGGCCGAGGTCCAGACCGCAGAGTCCGCCTCGGAAACGCTGAAGAACGAGTCTCTCCTCCTTCGCCAGGAGCTGCAGAGACTCCAGACCGTCAACCTCAGCTTCTCGGAGCAACACGAAGACTCCCTCGCAGCGCATCACAGCATCACCTCGGCGCTGACGGCTGAGGTGGAGACGTTCAAGTCCCAGTGTCTCCACACAGCGGCTCAGGTACAGGTCCTGACGGAACAGCTACAGGAGAAAGAGACTGATGTTCAGTCTGTGAACAGCCAGTACGCTGCCCTGGTGAAACACACAGAGCACCTGACCTCCCAGATGAAGAGACTGGAGGACGAGAACAGCCAGTACGCTGCCCTGGTGAAACACACGGAGCACCTGACCTCCCAGATGAAGAGACTGGAGGACGAGAACAGCCAGTACGCTGCCCTGGTGAAACACACGGAGCACCTGACCTCCCAGATGAAGAGACTGGAGGGTGAGAACAGCCAGTACTCTGCCCTGGTGAAACACACAGAGCACCTGACCTCCCAGATGAAGAGACTGGAGGGTGAGAACAAGGAGCTGGAGGGGGAGGCGGCTCTGACCGAACAGGAACGCCAGCAGCAGCTGGATGCTGTCCTTAAAGAAAAGGCTCAGCTGCAGAGAGAGATGTGGGCCGTGGTGGCGGAGAGGGACGAGGCGCGGAGCCTGCAGAAGAAGAGAGAGGAGGTCAGGACTCACCAGAAGCAGGAACAGCTCCTGCTGCTGTCCAGCGGCGGGAAGGAAGCCTCAGAGAAAATGTCCGCCAGCGAGGAGGCCCCAGGGGCTCCCCAGGAGAGGAGCAGTGCTGTGGACGGGATCAACACCCTGGCAGCCAGCCAGCTCCATGAGAGGTACCTCCACCCGAGAGAGAGAGTGTGTGTGAGAGAGAGACAGAGGGACAGGGAGTGTGCGTGCGTCTGAATGTGCACTAAATGCTTTTGTGATATGTGGACACCTGCTTGTTGAACCTCTTATTCCAGAATCTTTCATATGGAGTTATCAGGTGGCCCAGTACTTTTGGTGTGTGGTGTATAATGGTGTGTGTGTGTCTGCGTGTGTGTGTGTGCTCCAGGTTGGGTGAGCTCCAGAGGAGGGTGGACCAGCTGAACCAGACTGTCTCTGAGGAGAGGAGCAGGAGGGAGGCTGTGGAGGAAGCTCTGCGGCTGGCGGAGGACAGACTCAGGTAGGTGTTGTGTCTCCAGGCTGTAATGGTGTGTTGTGTGTCCATGCTGTAATTGTGTGTGTGTGTTGTGTGTCCATGCTGTAATTGTGTGTGTGTGTGTTGTGTGTCCAGTGAGTCTGGTTCGCCCCAGAGAGATGTCAGTATTCTGATGGAGACAGAAGACGAATGGGAGGGTCTGGTTCTGGATCCCAACGAGCCCCTTCTGACACGCAAGGTCAGCACACACACACACACACACAGACACACACACAGACACACACACCCTGTGTGTTGACCCTGACTTCTTGCTCCTTCAACTGGAAGTGAAAAAGCAGATGAACTTCCCTGACCCCGTGACCCCTGCTGTTCCAGGTGCGAGGCGGGGTGTTGGCATGGCGACGCTGGCTGCGAGGGCGTAGCCTGTACTGCTCCAAGCTGCTGAGGACGAGGGGGCGCTCGCGTTACCTGTTCCTCTCCTACCTGGTGACCCTGCACCTGCTGATCCTGTTCTGCCTGACGGGGGTGCTGTAGAGCACTGCCAACACACACACACACACCCCTGTATACCCAACACACACACACTCCTGTATACCCAACACACACACACCCCTGTATACCCAACACACACACACACCCCTATACACCCAACACACACACACACCCCATTAACAACACTGTCAACACTCCCCCAAACCTCTACAGAAGCTCAAGGCTTCTTCACAGGAAAATCATCTCATGTTGTGCTGAGATGAAACCCTGTTATTCAGCAGTGATGTGTACAGAGGAGGTACGGCACTGACACTGAAAAGCAGCAGATTTTGACGTGTGTGTGTCGATCGTCAGAAATATATGTTCTCTCTCCCTGTTTCTCGTACATGTTATGCTGTATTCAAGAGACACAGGTTGAGGTGTTAACTGATGTTGATTTGAATTCAACAAAACAACTTCCACCTGCACTTTAACCACGCCCACGTTTCCCAAAGAAGCTCCAGTCAGCGTGGAACGTCACATCTAACTACGGGACAGGAAACTACTCAGCCAGGAACGTCACATCTAACTACGGAACAGGAAACTACTCAGCCAGGAACGTCACATCTAACTACGGAACAGGAAACTACTGAAGGTAGTGATCGTGGTAGACATGGTCGATGTCTCATGTTTTCTAAAACTGATGCAGCGCAAAGGAGACGATGTGAGGGTGCTGTACTGCTAGCATGCTACATGCTAACATGCTATATGCTACCATGCTTACATGCTAGCATGCTATATGCTAGCATGCTACATGCTAATGTACTTCCTGAGTCTCCGCCCAGCCTCCTGCGAAGCTGCTGCTGTGTGGGTGAGCCCGCGGGAGTGCCGAAGCCATGCTATCCACACCCAACACTGTATATGCACTCTGTATGTTCATGCCATTCAGATATTCATATTTTATCAATTCATAACACTGGAGGGACATGTGTGTCTGTATGACGAGACGGACCCTGTGAAAGCTGCTAAGCAGAGCAGCACAGAAGAAGAAGTTTATTTATTTATGATTCAGAATGATGTGGTTTGTTGTGCTTCCTGGAAGAGTTTCTGTTTTGATCTCCGGGATCTGGGTTCTGCTGTGAGGTCACGACTGTTTACATCTAAACGTCACACGATTAATAACACTAGTAACTAAGAGGGAGTTTCCCAAAGCTATCCACAAATTAAATGGTTTATTACGATATGGTGAAACGGAGATGCTGGAAGTGGTTGATGGTTATGGTTTGTAATGATAGTCAAAGCACTGGGTGTGTTCTATATGTGCTGGACTAGGGGTTCCGGTACATTGGTAAGGGGACGCTTTATTGACCTTACTTTGTGAAATGTTCTCCCTGTTCAAATGTCTTGACAGGTACATCACCACAAGCCTACAGATCTGTATATATGTTGTGATTAAAAATCATGTATTTATAAAAATGTGTAATTATTGCTAAAATATAAGATTTCGTTTTTTAAACAGGATCTATTTTTTTTCTTCAAATCATTAAGGAACAGTTAAATACTTTTCAAGCCTTTTGGTTATGACGTCGAGCTGTGAGTATGTTCGAGCTGTGAGTATGTGCAATACTGGGCTGTTCGGATGTGCTTTGCAATCTTAGAAAAACATGTTGAATAAAA
>CAEFZP010002899.1:37500-59565 GCA_903064625.1 Mallotus villosus
ATGGAGGGCAGTAGGACCCAGAGCTCTCAGCCAGGTCCCACTGGTAAATGAATAATGTAAAGATTTCACTTAACAGATGCTTTTATCCAGATCGAAGTGGGGGGGGGGATTCGAGCCTGTGATGTCTGGATGTGCAGTGAGAGCTCTGAGACTGAGCTGGGAACACTCAGGAGGGGGTCAGACCTGGGACCACTCAGGAGGGGGTCAGACCTGGGACCATATTTATGCTCTTATGTTCTAGCGTGTCTGTGCTCCTCACCTGGTGAGGTGTGGGGTCTCCATGGTAACAGGGTGGGGTGTCTGGTCTCCATGGTAACAGGGTGGGGTGTCTGGTCTCCATGGTAACAGGGTGGGGTGTCTGGTCATTCACCAGTTCGATCGTAACAGGCTTTGTACTTTACGAGACAATATAAACAATTTAGTTTTTCCAATCCGAGACCTGTTTCAAACTTTGTTTTTCAATAACAAACAATAATGGCAATGAAAGTGCACTCCCAGTAATAGGCCTGCCTGGCTAGACCTCTGTGTTTCTCTGAACAGCAGCAGGAACAGGAAGGAGTGAGTCAGAGAGAGAGTCAGAGAGAGTCAGAGAGGATCTAACACTCAGGAGAACAGAACATGAGAACAAGAACGTAACACTGTATTTAGACAAATAATAACAAGGCCAGTGTTCTGTTATTCTTATTACGTGTTTGAGGAAACATGATCGGTTTACCTTTCAAGAACAAGCCCTCTTAGAGCAGGAGAGGCAGCTGAGAGGCAGGTGAGAGGCAGCTGAGAGGCAGGTGAGAGGCAGGTGAGAGGCAGGTGAGAGGCAGCTGAGAGGCAGGTGAGAGGCAGGTGAGAGGCAGGTGAGAGGCAGCTGAGAGGCAGCTGAGAGGCAGCTGAGAGGCAGGTGAGAGGCAGGTGAGAGGCAGGTGAGAGGCAGGTGAGAGGCAGGTGAGAGGCAGGTGAGAGGCAGGTGAGAGGCAGCTGAGAGGCAGGTGAGAGGCAGGTGAGAGGCAGGTGAGAGGCAGGTGAGAGGCAGCTGGGAGGCAGCTGAGAGGCAGGTGAGAGGCAGGTGAGAGGCAGGTGAGAGGCAGGTGAGAGGCAGGTGAGAGGCAGGTGAGAGGCAGGTGAGAGGCAGGTGAGAGGCAGCTGAGAGGCAGCTGAGAGGCAGGTGAGAGGCAGCTGAGAGGCAGGTGAGAGGCAGGTGAGAGGCAGGTGAGAGGCAGGTGAGAGGCAGGTGAGAGGCAGCTGAGAGGCAGCTGAGAGGCAGGTGAGAGGCAGGTGAGAGGCAGGTGAGAGGCAGGTGAGAGACAGCTGAGAGGCAGCTGAGAGGCAGCTGAGAGGCAGGTGAGAGGCAGCTGAGAGGCAGGTGAGAGGCAGGTGAGAGGCAGGTGAGAGGCAGCTGAGAGGCAGGTGAGAGGCAGGTGAGAGGCAGCTGAGAGGCAGCTGAGAGGCAGGTGAGAGGCAGGTGAGAGGCAGGTGAGAGGCAGGTGAGAGACAGCTGAGAGGCAGGTGAGAGGCAGGTGAGGAAGGTGAGAGGCAGGTGAGAGGCAGCTGGGAGGCAGCTGAGAGGCAGGTGAGAGGCAGGTGAGAGGCAGGTGAGAGGCAGGTGAGAGGCAGGTGAGAGGCAGGTGAGAGGCAGGTGAGAGGCAGGTGAGAGGCAGGTGAGAGGCAGGTGAGAGGCAGGTGAGAGGCAGCTGAGAGGCAGGTGAGAGGCAGGTGAGAGGCAGGTGAGAGGCAGGTGAGAGGCAGCTGAGAGGCAGGTGAGAGGCAGGTGAGAGGCAGCTGAGAGGCAGGTGAGAGGCAGCTGAGAGGCAGCTGAGAGGCAGCTGAGAGGCAGGTGAGAGGCAGCTGAGAGGCAGGTGAGAGGCAGGTTAGAGGCAGATGAGAGGCAGGTTAGAGGCAGATGAGAGGCAGCTGAGAGGCAGGTGAGAGGCAGGTTAGAGGCAGATGAGAGGCAGGTGAGAGGCAGCTGAGAGGCAGGTGAGAGGCAGGTGAGAGCAGCATCACTCAGGGGGCATGCTGGGCCTCTGGAGAGCAGCACCACCATCATGCTGGGCCTGGTGAGAGCTCTCCACCACCATCATGCTGAACTAAGCAGAGAACAAACACTCCCCACCTGCCTCAGCACAGGTCAATACTAATATTTATCAATTAAGGAGCAATTTTACACTCCATTGATTCCACTCTCCTTCTTCCCTCGCTCCTCCCCTCCTCCCCTCCTCCCCTCCTCCCCTCCTCCCCTCCTCCCCTCCTCCCCTCCTCCCCTCCCAGCATTCCTTTCCCTCTGAGGCAGCGTGTCTGAGGCAGCGTGGCAGAGGCAGCGTGTCTGAGGCAGCGTGGCAGAGGCAGCGTGGCAGAGGCAGCGTGGCAGAGGCAGCGTGGCAGAGGCAGCGTGGCAGAGGCAGCGTGGCAGAGGCAGCGTGGCAGAGGCAGCGTGGCTGAGGCAGCGTGGCTGAGGCAGCGTGGCAGAGGCAGCGTGGCAGAGGCAGCGTGGCAGAGGCAGCGTGGCAGAGGCAGCGTGGTAGAGGCAGCGTGGCAGGTCGATCCAGAGAGAGGTTCTCCTGCATGCACTCCTGAGAGCTCTCCTCTCCCTACATATGTAACCTACAGCAGACCAATCACAGCCCGCCCTAGAGCAGACCAATCACAGCCCGCCCTACAGCAGACCAATCACAGCCCGCCCTACAGCAGACCAATCACAGCCCGCCCTCTGGACTTCACCACATGTCCGGAGGAGGAGGGAGTGTCCATGTCCCCTTGTGTGGTAGAAAGAAACTGCAGATGGAGACAAACAGGAAGCCATCCCTGGTAGTTACGGAGACAGACAGGAAGCCGTCTCTGGTAGTCATGGAGACAGACAGGAAGCCATCGCTGGCAGACATAGAAGGACACTGACAATCTGGAGTTGGAAGCTTGTCTTGGCTTCTGTCACCAAACACGTTTACTCCACTTTTCAAAGCACAGAGCATTAAAAGCATCAAAGGTAAACTGGGGCTT
This sequence comes from Mallotus villosus, assembly GCA_903064625.1. NCBI lineage: Eukaryota > Metazoa > Chordata > Actinopteri > Osmeriformes > Salangidae > Mallotus > Mallotus villosus. The sequence goes on from CAEFZP010002899.1 coordinate 40,489, forward strand.
TCAGACAGTTTGACTGAAAAAAACATAATCTTTAAAAAGTGTCTCTTGTTTGATTTGTGTTCAGGGCGTATGGTTACCTGCGTTAACAGATAATTGGTCTTTTATTCTGATCAAAGTCCTCTGAATTTTTTAATGAGTAGTTTTTTCATCTTTTCCCTCGTGTATCAAATCTGTTTCAAGTTCAAATCTTCAGAATGATCAGTATTGTTGAGATCAGTTGTGTGTGTGCGCTGGCCCAACAGGGGGGGAGGGAGGCAGGGGGGGGGGCAGGGGGGAGGGAGGGAGGGGGGAGGCAGGAGGGGGGGTGTGGAGGGAGGCAGGGGGGGGGAAACACCTCTGTAGATGTTTCTTACCCTGCTGCTCTCTAAATTCTCTTCCAGTCTCCAGTTTTGATTGAATAAAAACTCTGGGATTTATTCCTTCATGCCCTCGTGAGCTCACAGAGGTGTGAAGACATTTCCATTTCAAAGGCAGGTGCTGACGGCAGGTGCTGACAGGTGAAGGAGATGCATGGAGAAGAACACACACCCTCCACCTGCCCCCTGCCGACCACCACACCATGACGCACTGGAACGCAGGGTGGCTGTGTGTGTGTGCAGGCATGTGTGTGTGCGTGCGTGTGTAAGAGAGAGAGAGAATGGGAGGTAGAGAGTGAGAGAGAGAATGGGAGGTAGAGAGTGAGAGAGAGAGAGATAATGGGAGGTAGAGAGTGAGAGACAGAGCAGAGAAAAGAGAAAGAGAAGGAAAGTTCATTCTTTTAATTTGAGAGGTTATTCCTCAAGGGCACGTGGGGCAGGGGAGGCCAGCCTGACCTGCCTTCCCATCATGCCCTGTGATGCTACTTCCTGCTTCCCCAGGTAAACAGGATGTGGTCATTGAAGATCACTGATGATTGGCTGTCTGGTCTCCTGTGCATCACACAGACAGACATGTATAGATGTTAATTTATGGAGATATTCCATTTGGCTGTTTAATGTGGCTTTATTCGTGCTGCTGTTACTCATTTGATGTTTAATCCGCTTGCTAATTAGGTTGGGAGATTTCTAATGTTCCAATCCACAGGAGGATAGAGAGTTAATCATAGGAGACCCAGCACAGCACAGCCAATCACAGCACAGCCAATCTCAGCCCAGCCAATCCCAGCCCAGCTCTGTGAATAGTTCCAAGCTCCTCAGCCAATCCCAGCCAACACTGGAACTGTAGAACGTCGTAGACGTCGTGTCTATCCAGAAGGCCCTCTCCTCCCGTTGTCATGGAGTCGGGGAATGCGTCCTGATTATAGTTCACTGTTCTCTCCTGAGCTCTCAGACACGAGCAGAGACATAGAACACAAACTAACGATACGTTCACAACCGTCAGGCTTAACGAACCAGAGCTGCAAACACCTTGAACTACAGACTTTTTCCATTCGCACATCAGATCCTACTGTCGTTAAGGTTGATCCTGTTGTCAGTGAAAAGGTCATCCTTCAGACAACACTGGGCTCATTAAGACGTTGCTGTGTGTGTTGTGTGTTGGAGGGGAGCTGCCTCTGAGCTGAAGTATGCAGGAGGATGAAGCACAACCAGGTCCACTTCCTCCTGACCTCCCTGAAGAAGAGGAGGGATACGAGCACAAGTAGAGTGGAGATGGAGAGTGATGAGAGACAGAGGAAGAGAGGAGGATCTGCTATGCGCTACGAGTCTCGAGGATCTGCGAGTCGGCTTCGTCAGTCTGCTTTTCTGTGCGGTTTTTGTTCTTGTTTCTTTCCGTCTTCTTTTGTTCCTTCGTTCTCTTCTGCTTCCTTCTTCTCTCTTTTCTTCTTTCTTTTCTCTTCGTTTTCCGCTCTTGCTCTCTGCTTCTTCTTCTTTTCTCTTCTTCTTCGTTTTCTCTTCTTCTTCTCTCCTCTCTCTTCGTCTTCTTCTTCTGCTTTCTGTCTTTTCTCGTCTTCTTCTTCTTAGCTTCTCTTCTGCTTCTCTGGTACTTCTCGGTCGTCCTGCCCATCTCACATCACCCACATCCCCCCTCCCCTCACACACCGCCCACACCACACACCCACCCACACACACCACCCACACACACTGCTTAAACCAAGACTGAGAGAACATGTGAATGCAGCTCTCCATCTCTCTGTCATCTCTCTGTTGGAGTGAGTGACTGCATGCGTTCAGTCCCAGAGTAGAACGAGAGAGGGGAGTTGTTAACTCCTTCTGGAGACATTGTCTGCCGTCCTTTATTCGTCACTCCATGATTTAATCTCTGAGATGGCAGGAGGTGGCTGGATGAATGGCAGGAGGTGGCTGGATGAATGCAGCTGTACCCTAGTCTATGACATTGCTCTCCTTTCATGATTGTAACAGACGTCATACAAAACTCCCTCTGTCATTGTATGGTGGAAAATGAAACTCAGGATGAAGAGGTTCCCAGTCATACCCTATTTCCCTCTATCCTCTCTCTCTCTTATCTCTCATTCTCGTCTATATCTCCCCCCCCTGTCTCTCTTATCTCCCCCCCCTGTCTCTCTTACTCTCCCCCCTGTCTCTCCCCCTCTCTCTCCCCCCCCTGTCCTCTCTCTGTCGTGTTCCTGTTCTTCTCTCTGTCAGATTGTCTGTGTTCAGGGGTTAGACTTGTTTCTGCTTTCAGCCCTTAAACACAGAGAGCTGTGTCTTCTGCTTTCAGCCCTTAAACACAGAGAGCTGTTCTTCTGCTTTCAGCCCTTAAACACAGAGAGCTGTTTCTTCTGCTTTCAGCCCTTAAACACAGAGAACTGTTCTCTCCCCTGAAGTATGTGGTGCTCTGCTGTTGAACCAGACCTGGACCTGTAGCTGTTCATACTCTGGATGGTTGAATCATTTAAATGTACATTTATTCATTTAGCAGACGCTTTTAAACCAAGCGACTTCCAAGAGAGAGCTTTACAAAAGTGCATAGGTCACTGATCATAACAACGAGATATCCCCAAACATTGCGGGTAGCCAAAACATGAAGCATACATTGTAAAAAAAACAATAAGTGCCAACCATAAGACATGCAGTTAAACAAGTTACATGAACCTCAAAAGTACAAGAGTGTACCTGTAGAATAATGCTCTATGTGTGTGTGGCTGTGTGTGTGTGGGTGTGTGTGTGTGTGTTGTGGCGTGGATGTGTGTGTGTGTGTGTGGGTGTGTGGGTGTGTGTGTGTGTGGCTGTGTGTGTGTGTGATGTGTGGGTGTGTGTGTGTGTGTGTGGGGTGTGTGTGTGTGTGGGTGTGTGTGTGTGGTGTGTGGTGCCGCCTAACCGGCCTGAATTGGCTATAGGGAGCACCTGGGTAATTACCGTCGGGCTGTTTTTTTGGCCGCGAGGGCCGGTGTTGTCATGGCACTGGGTTGCAATATGGATGCTGTTCCTAGGTTGCCTGCACTCACAGCAGCACCACTTTTCATTTATTATTTTAACCGCGGCCCCATTCAGAGTGAAGCCTGCAGGTTAACGATGACGTGATTATCTTTTGACTCCGTGGTCCCGCCCCCAACAGCGGCAACTTGTTCAAAACGTAAAGACGGCGCTGAGAAGTTAAAAAAACAAAACATCTCTACAACTGACGCGGCCAAATCATCTAAGCTGAGTACATTTTTCCTCAAACGACAAATGAAGACGACGAGACGGACGGTAAGCTAACGTTAAGGTGGTTAGGAGCAGTGCAAGATGCTAGCGGCAGTAACGCTAGCATGCAACGTCGTCTGCAAACCATCGTTCATGTATCAAACTTTTTCTTGTAGTTCTTCAGCAGCAGCAGCCTCTAGTCCTGTTTTGCTGCTAACAGTGAAGAGCAAAGGCCCAGTACAGTGTCGTTACCAAGCTCCAGTCATGATCCCAACACGCCAGAATGGGCAGAAAGGAATGTCAATAAGTAGCCTAAATATAAGAATTCGAAGAAATAATAGAGGAACAGAGAAACGCAATCAAGGCATTTGTCAATGGAAAATATGTTTTTGCTGTCCTTCCTACGGGTTTGGTAAAAGTTTAATTTATTAGGTCTATCCAATTGAGCGAAGAGGCATTTGTTTTCCGGGTTCGTTTAAAACACGCCCCATACATAGTCCACCGTCTACGGGAGAGTTTTCAGACTCATATTCTGACCAGAATTATGAGGATGACAACGTCAGGCTAGGTGTGTTTCAGGGCATTTACATACACCTGCTTAATGAAAAATGCCCAGAGATAATTATTGATACCTGATGATTCAGCAATACATTAATGACACTGACTTGAATTGAAAGCTTTGTAAAAAGGGGAGATTTGTGTTGATAAATAAATGTTTACAATTGTTTACAATGAACTACAGGGCTGCAGAGAACAGTGCACCATTGCAGACTTGTATTCTGAGGTTTTAATCAATATTTTGTAATTAAAATCCTCGTCCATTACTGTTTACAACGTTAGCAGGACTACTTGGTTGGTGTTGTCTTCTCAGCGTGAGAAATACAAGGTGTGGCGAGAGAGCGTGTGAACTGGTTGAAATGTGTGCGTCTCACGGCCCATGCGTGAGAGTTGGCAGCCCTGTAAATATACCAACGCAACGTCATTATGCACAATTACCGTAAATAATGCCGCAAGGGCTGGTTCACATAGTGCGTAATGACCAACACAGTTTCATGTAGGCCTAATGCTGCGTGCTGTGTAGTGCGTGATGACCAACACAGTTTCATGTAGGTCTAATGCTGTGTGTGCTGTGTAGTGCGTGATGACCAACACAGTTTTCATGTAGGTCTAATGCTGTGTGTGCTGTGTAGTGCGTGATGACCAACACAGTTTCATGTAGGTCTAATGCTGTGTGTGCTGTGTAGTGCGTGATGACCAACACAGTTTCATGTAGGTCTAATGCTGTGTGTGCTGTGTAGTGCGTGATGACCAACACAGTTTCATGTAGGTCTAATGCTGTGTGTGCTGTGTAGTGCGTGATGACCAACACAGTTTCATGTAGGCCTAATGCTGTGTGTGCTGTGTGTGTGAGTGTGTGTGTGTGTGAGTGTGTGTGTGTGTGAGTGTGTGTGTGTGTGTGTGTGTGAGTGTGTGTGTGTGTGAGTGTGTGTGTGTGTGAGTGTGTGTGCTGTGTAGTGCGTGATGACCAACACAGTTTCATGTAGGCCTAATGCTGTGTGTGCTGTATTGTGTTTGTTTCATGTAGGCCTAATGCTGTGTGTGTGAGTGTGTGTGTGTGTGTGTGTGTGAGTGTGTGAGTGTGTGCGCTGTGTCGTGTGTGTTTTCTGATGAGTTTCTGGGGTCAGAGGACCAAGGTTTAAGAGTCATGGTTCACTACTGCTTTGTGCATCTGATGTAATAACAGGGAAAGCTGTGTCGTTGATTCTTCATTCCCTATTCATCTGACCTGTACTCAAAGTTTCCTTAGCAAACTTTGTCAGGTTATCTCAAGGTCACTATACTCTGTGTTTTGTACCTCAAAGAAAAAGAAAATAGAGCTATGTGCTTTTGTAAAATCAATTCTTTACTGTTTCTTTCTATCTCACACACACAAACTCAAATGCCCCGAAAAACCTTTTGGCCGCTGTGCCAACTGCTTTTATTCTGGCCGCCGCTGCCACTGTTTTGTAGCTCAGCCTAGCCTATATGTTAGTGTTGTGCTGAATGACTGGTCAATCTCAAGTTCACCATACTCTGTGTTTTGTACCTCAAAGAAAATAGTGCTTTTGAGATATGTGCTTTTGTAAAATCAATTATTTACTGTTTCTCTATCTTTCTATCTCACACACACACACTCAAATGCCCCACACACACACACACACACACACACACACCACCACCAAGTCACACCAAAGCTGTCCAACAATAATTAAGATATCATGCTTCCCCCTTTTGACAATTCTGCTGTGATGACCCAGCCATCAACCAATTCATCCCAACAGACAGGAGAATGGACTTCGTTTTCAAGTGAAGATCATCAAAGGTAGGCCATGTTATTTAAAAACCTTTCGGCCGCTGTGCCAACTGCTTTTATTCTGGCCGCCGCTGCACTGTTTTGTAGCCCTATTCATCTGACCTGTACTCAGTTTCCTTAGCAAACTTTGTCAGGTTATCTCAAGGTCACTATACTCTGTGTTTTGTACCTGTTTTGTTCTGGCCGCCGCTGCCACTGTTTTGTAGCTCTAGCTTAGCCTATATGTTAGTGTTGTGCTGAATGACTGGTCAATCTCAAGATCACCATACTCTGTGTTTTGTACCTCAAAGAAAAAGAAATAAATATGTGCTTTTGTAAAATCAATTCCTTACTGTTTCTTTCTATCTTTCTATCTCACACACACAAACTCAAATGCCCCGAAAACCTTTCGGCCGCCGTGCTAACTGCTTTTATTCTGGCCGCCGCTGCCACTGTTTTGTACCCCTAGCCTATATGTTCGCGTTGTGCTGAATGACTGGTCAATCTCAAGATCACCATACTCTGTGTTTTGTACCTCAAGAAAAAGAAAATAGATATGTGCTTTTGTAAAATCAATTCTTTACTGTTCCTCTATCTTTCTATCTCACACACACAAACTCAAATGCACACACACACACACACACACACACACACACACACACCACACACCACCAAGTCACACCAAAGCTGTCCAACAATATTTAAGATATCATGCCTCCCCTCTTGACATTCTGCTGTGATGCTCCAGCCATCAACCAATTCATCCCAACAGACAGGAGAATGGACTTCGTTCTGAAGTGAAGATCATCAAGGTAGGCCATGTTATTTAAAAACCTTTCGGCCGCTGTGCTAACTGCTTTTATTCTGGCCGCCGCTGCCACTGTTTTGTAGCCCTAGCCTAGCCTAAATGTTAGTGTTGTGCTGAATGACTGGTCAATCTCAAGTTCACACCATTCTCTGTGTTTTGTACCTCAAAGAAAAGGAAAATAGATATGTGCTTTTGTAAAATCAATTCTTTACTGTTTCTCTCTTTCTTTCTATCTCACACACACAAACTCAAATGCACACACACACACACACCACACACCACCACCAAGTCACACCAAAGCTGTCCAACAATATTTAAGATATCATGAATCAACCAATTCATCCCCAAATACAGGAGAATGGACTTCGTTCTGAAGTGAAGATCATCAAAGGTAGGCCATGTTATTTAAAAACCTTTCGGCCGCCGTGCCAACTGCTTTTATTATGGCCGCCGCTGCCACTGTTTTGTAGCCTAGCCTAGCCTATATGTTAGTGTTGTGCTGAATGACTGGTCAATCTCAAGTTCACCATACTCTGTGTTTGGTACCTCAAAGAAAATCGATATGTGCTATTGTAAAATCAATTCTTTACTGTTTCTCTATCTTTCTATCTCACACACACAAACTCAAATGCCCCTGCACACACACACACACACACACACCACCACCAAGTCACACCAAAGCTGTCCAACACTATTTAAGATATCATGCCTCCCCTCTTGACCATTCTGCTTTGATGACCCAGCCATCAACCAATTCATCCCAACAGACAGGAGAATGGACTTCGTTTTCAAGTGAAGATCATCAAAGGTAGGCCATGTTATTTAAAAACCTTTCGGCCGCTGTGCCAACTGATTTTATTCTGGCCGCCGCTGCCACTGTTTTGTAGCCCTAGCCTAGCCTAGATGTTATCGTGTTGTGCAGAATGACCGATCAATTTGTAGGCTAGGGAGCATCATTGATTGGTGTCTGGTCGAAGATTCTCATTCACACAGAAAGGTCAACCGATCCCCTACAGTCCCGCCCTCATCTTCTCCCCATCCTCCCCCAACCTCCTCCAACCTCACCCATCCTCCCCCAACCTCACCCATCCTCCCCCATCCTCCCCCAACCTCACCCATCCTCCCCCTCCTGCCCCAACCTTCTCCATCCTCCCCAGACCTCCCCCATCCTCCCCCAGACCTTCTCCATCCTCCCCCCATCCTCCCCCAACCTCCCCCATCCTCCCCACCTCCTCCATCCTCCCCCAACCTCCCCCATCCTCCCCAGACCTCCCCCATCCTCCCCAACCTCCTCCATCCTCCCCAACCTTACCATCCTCCCCAGACCTCCTCCATCCTCCCCCACCTCCTCCTCCCTTCTCCCCCGACCTCACCCATCCTCCCCCAACCTCCTCCATCCTCCCCCAACCTTACCCATCCTCCCCCAACCTTACCCATCCTCCCCCAGACCTCCTCCATCCTCCCCCACCTTACCCATCCTCCCCCAGCCCTCCTCCATCCTCCCCCAACCTCCTCCATCCTCCCCCAGACCTCCTCCCATCCTCCCCCAACCTCCTCCATCCTCCCCAACCTCCTCCATCCTCCCCCAACCTTACCCATCCTCCCCAGACCTCCCCCATCCTCCCCCAACCTCACCCATCCTCCCCCAACCTTACCCATCCTCCCCCAGACCTCCTCCATCCTCCCCCAACCTCACCCATCCTCCCCCAACCTTACCCATCCTCCCCCAGACCTCCTCCATCCTCCCCCAGACCTCCTCCATCCTCCCCCAACCTCACCCATCCTCCCCCAGACCTCCTCCATCCTCCCCCAACCTCACCCATCCTCCCCCAACCTTACCCATCCTCCCCCAACCTCCTCCATCCTCCCCCAACCTCACCCATCCTCCCCCAACCTTACCCATCCTCCCCCAACCTCACCATCCTCCCCCAACCTCCTCCATCCTCCCCCAACCTCACCCATCCCCCCCAACCTCCTCCATCCTCCCCCAACCTCACCCATCCTCCCCCAACCTCCTCCATCCTCCCCCAACCTCACCCATCCTCCCCCAACCTCACACCATCCTCCCCCCAACCTCCTCCATCCTCCCCCAACCTCACCCATCCTCCCCCAACCTCCTCCATCCTCCCCCAACCTCACCCATCCTCCCCCAACCTCACCCATCCTCCCCCAACCTTACCCATCCTCCCCCAGACCTCCTCCATCCTCCCCCAACCTCCTCCATCCTCCCCAACCTCACCCATCCTCCCCCAACCTCCCCATCCTCCCCCAACCTCACCCATCCTCCCCCAACCTCACCCACTCCTCCCCCAACCTCCCCCATCCTCCCCCAACCTTACCCATCCTCCAGACCTCCTCCATCCTCCCCCAACCTCCTCCATTCTCCCCCAACCTTACCCATTCTCCCCCAACCTTACCCATCCTCCCCAGACCTCCCCGGTGTGTGTAGCTCAGTAAGTTGATGTCAGATGTTAACTGTTAGCGGCATGAGTTGATATTAGCTGTTAACGGCACGAGTTGATGTTAACTGTTAGCAGCACGAGTTGATGTTAGCTGTTAGCGGCACGAGTTGATGTTGGCTGTTAGCGGCACGAGTTGATATTAGCTGTTAACGGCACGAGTTGATATTAGCTGTTAACGGCACAAGTTGATGTTAGCTGTTAGCAGCAGGAGTTGATGTTAGCTGTTAGCGGCACAAGTTGATATTAGCTGTTAGCGGCACAAGTTGATGTTAACGGCACGAGTTGATGTTAACTGTTAGCGGCTGATGTTAGCTGTTGAGGGGTTTAAGGCACAAGGACACATGAACCCCCAGGTGGTGTTGTTGTCGTCATGACGACAGCGTGTGATCTCTGAGCGGTCACCGGTGTTGTTCTGTTGTCTTGATGTTATAAAAAGCTTCATGTTGTCATCAGAGTCCTCCGGGTTATTACCGGCAGATTGAGACGAGACACTGAGACGAGCCTGGAGGACTGATTAGCCAGTCAAGACTAATCAATCTGGTGGTGTGGGGAGCAGGGCGGGGGAGCTGCTCGGTCAGGGGCGGGGCGGGGGGGCGGGGCGGGGCTTCTGGAAGGCAGGGGATGCCTGGTGGCTCAGTGAAGGTTGGAGGGTATATACAAGGAAGAGACCGACAGCAGGGATCAGACACACACAGAAACACACACACATGGACAGAAACACACACACACACACACAGAAACACACACACATGGACAGAAACACACACCACACACAGAAACACACACACATGGACAGATAGAGATAAAGAAAAGATAGAGAGAGAGTGAGAAGAAAAGAGAAATACAGAAATGAACAGTTAAAAAGCGTTGATGAAAGTTGAAAGCCCAAAGTTGTGCACAGACTGACAAGCTGCTGTCCATGGTGCTGAAATGAGACAACTTCTACTTGGTCTCTTTCCTTCGGTCTCTCTCCACCTCTCTTTCTTTCCACCTCTCTCTCTCTCTCTCTCTGACTGTGGTGAACCCAGTTAGACAGGCCCGTTCCAGACTCACAGTTCATCTCTGACTCTGCTTTGATTTCCTGTCGTTCCCATGGTTTCAATTACCACGGCAACAGATGGTCCTGCGATGCCATGGCTGAATCGATGAGGCACGAGGCGTCACACGGCAACACAGCCAATCATATTTCATCTCATAATTCACCAGTAATCACCTTTAATGGCACCTATGGAGGTGTGTGAGTGAGTTCAGAGCTGTCTGTTTCTATCCCACACTCTCAGAGACTCACACACACACACACACACACGCACGCACAGTCTCACACACACACACACACCGTCTCACACACACACACACACGCACAGTCTCACACACACACACACACACACGCACCGTCTCTCACACACACACACACACACACACACACACGCACCGTCTCTCACACACACACACACACACACACCACACAAACACACACACACACACACACACACACACACCGTCTCACACACACACACACACACACACACGCACAGTCTCACACCACACACACACACCGTCTCACACACACACACACACACGCACGCACAGTCTCACACACACACACACACCGTCTCACACACACCACACACACGCACAGTCTCACACACACACACACCGTCTCACACACACAACACACACACGCACAGTCTCACACACACACACACACACACCGTCTCACACACACACACGCGGACACAGACACACACACACACACACACCGTCTCACACCCACACACACACCCACACACACACACACACACACACACACACACACACACACACACACACACACACACACACACGCAGACACACACACACACCACACACACACACCGTCTCACACACACACACACACTCACAGTCTCACACACACACACACACGCACAGTCTCACACACACACACACACACACACCGTCTCACACACACACACACACGCACAGTCTCACACCACACACACACCGTCTCTCACACACACACACACACACAGACAGACACAGACACACACACACAGTCACACACACACACACACACCGTCTCACACACACACACACACACACACACACACACACACACCGTCTCACACACACACACACACACCGTCTCACACACACACACACCGTCTCACACACACCACACACACACCGTCTCTCACACACACACACACACACACACACACACACAGACACAGACACACACACACACACACACACACCGTCTCACACACACACACCCACCGTCTCACACACACACGCACAGTCTCACACACACACACACACACACGCGGACTGCTGTTATCTTCTAATTGGTCCCCTGGTTTCTTACTCTATTATTCTAGCAGCAAACAGAGAGGACAGGATAAACACACACACACACACACACACACACACACACACACACACACACGCACAGTCTCACACACACACACACACACCGTCTCACACACACACACACACACACAGACACACACACACACCGGACTGCTGTTATCTTCTAATTGGTCCCCTGGTTTCTTACTCTATTATTCTAGCAGCAAACAGAGAGGACAGGATAAACACACACACACACACACACACACACACACACAACACACACCCTAACCACACACACACACACCCTAGCCACACACACACACACCCTAGCCACACACACACACACACACCCTAACCACACACACACACACCCTAGCCACACACACACACACAACCTAGCCACACACACACACACCCTAGCCACACACACACACACACCTATATAGACAGATCTGAAAAGGAACCAGAAAAACACTGGGACTGCATGATGGCAAGGGAAGTGTGTGTGTGTGTGTGTGTGGTTAGGGTGTGTGTGTGTGTGTGTGGACATGCTATTATGTTTAATTTCCATCCTGAAACACTCACAGCTGCACACACACGTACACACACACACACACACACTGTACAGTTCTGTAATCACAGCTGGTCAGTTCTGGTGTCCTGGACGCGGCTGTGATGTCACAGCTGAACTGACATCATTTAAAGACGCCGTAGATCCAGGTGATTAGGACCCGCCTGTCTGAGAAGCTCGAGTGTGGCCAGAGATAAGCCTGCATCAAATAATAGTAATAAGTCATGTGTTTAATTTGCTGATAGGTTTAAACCGTTGTGTGTATGTGCGTCCAGATAAGAGTGATTTCTTTCTTAACGTGGAGAAGCTGGAGGAGCCTGTCAGAGGCTGGCGAGAGCGGGACTCCAGGAAGCAGGACGGTTCTCCACACGAGACGTAGAGCTGCTCTGTAAAAGGTCATGTGGTCCTTGCACAGACAAACCCCTCTCCTTGGATCTGTCCTTCTTCTCTCTCATCTCTGTCGTCTTTCCCATGAGCCTCTCTGGGAATCCTGGATCCTTCTCTGGGGTCAGGTGGGTCTGTCCTCATCTGCCCGAGACAGGAAGAGAGGGGAGGAGAAAGAGAGAGGGGACAGGAGAGAGAGATAGAGGTGGAGGAGGAGAGAGAGAGAGAGCGAGAGAGAGGTACAGGAGAGAGAGAGAGGTGGAGGAGGGGATAGAGAGGGGTTCTCTCATTAGAGAGAAAATAAGAAATGTCAGTGTAGTGTGTTACCTTGACGACGCAAGCATGATTCAGACGCCGGCAGGCCAGGACCCCAGTATCACACACACACACACACACACACACACACACACACACACACACCACACACACACACACACACACACACCACACACACACACACAGACTGATGTGTAAACAGTCGACCAGGCTCCTCCCCCCTGCAGGCTGATGTATAAACAGTCGACCAGGCTCCTCCCCCCTGCAGGCTGATGTATAAACAGTCGACCAGGCTCCTCCCCCCTGCAGGCTGATGTGTAAACAGTCGACCAGGCATCCTTTACCCTCCAAGAAAACTCTGAAAAAGTTTGGTCCTATTTTCTGAAGGTGTCTTCGTACTGAACCAGAGTACAGGTGATTATTGGATGTGAATCCCCAGCACAGTGTGTTTTGAAAGGGCGATTAGCATTCTAGCTGTCAGTCGCCCGAGGGGGGGAGGGGGGAGGGGGGGGGTGGGGAGGGGGGGGCCGGTGGAGGCGTGGGTGCGGCGGTGGGGGGAGGGGGGGGTGGGGAGTGCCGGTGGAGGCTGGGAGGGGGGGGTGCGGCGGAGGCAGAAGAAAAGTTCAAACAGATCTGAAACAGATGAGAAGAGATCCAGGTCCAGTTTGGTGAGTCTCCCCCCCCCCTCCTCCCTCCCCCCCCCCTCCTCCTCCTCCTGTGGGGGAAGTGTTATCCAGGCAGAAGCCTCACCCCAGCTCCACACGCGGGAGACGCGGGGAGTGTGTTTTAGGGAAAGTTGGAAGGCAAGCAGAGAGAATGTCAGACTTTTCACAACAAAGACTCACTTCGCTTCTCCAGAGCTGGGAAGGAGCGGAACAGAGACTATATCAGTGTGTGAAAATCCCACCTGACCACACACACACGCACTCGCACTCGCACTCGCACTCGCACTCGCACTCGCACTCGCACTCGCACTCGCACTCGCACTCGCACTCGCTCACACACACACACTCAGCTGCTGAGAGATGCAGATAATGTGTCTGGGAGGACGTGAGCAGAAGGTTGTGGGTGCTTGGCTGTTCAGGACACGCTCCAGAGACTCGTCTTCCTCGGGGGTTGTTTCAGGGCGTATGTGACGCCCTCGGCTACATTACTTGTAAAATGGGCTATAAAAATACATTTGATTTTGATTTCTGCAACCCCGCCCCCCCCCACCCCCCCACCCCCAAAGACCCCACACACGTAATAAACATTTGATGGCTTGAAAACAGCACTCACAGTAAAAGGAATGCTCGTCCGTCAAGTGTGTCTCACAGTGTGTCTACCAGTCTTGAGCTGTGCTGGAGCTGTGCTTGGAGCTGTGCTTGGAGCTGTGCTTGGAGCTGTGCTTGGAGCTGTGCTTGGAGCTGTGCTTGGAGCTGTGCTTGGAGCTGTGCTTGGAGCTGTGCTTGGAGCTGTGCTTGGAGCTGTGCTTGGAGCTGTGCTTGGAGCTGTGCTTGGAGCTGTGCTTGGAGCTGTGCTTGGAGCTGTGCTTGGAGCTGTGCTTGGAGCTGTGCTTGAGCTGTGCTTGAGCTGTGCTTGGAGCTGTGCTTGGAGCTGTGCTTGGTCCAGACTGTGTACAGCTCAGGGTGTCTCCTGTGCTTGGAGCTGTGCTTGGTCCAGACTGTGTACAGCTCAGGGTGTCTCCTGTGCTTGAGCTGTGTTTGGAGCAGACTGTGTACAGCTCAGTGTGTCTCCTGTGCTTTGGGGCGGAGGCCAGTCTCTCCTAACGCTCTGGAGGAACACCCTGGTCGTAAACATCCTCTCACAGATGGCTGCACCAACAGCAAGTCCACATAAAGACGAATCCTCATCTCTCTTCCTGGTTTATGAAATGCTAACGGGCGGCAAAACAAGCTGTGAGGATGAGACCCGTACCACGGAGACCTGGGCTGTCTGAGAGAGACTGTGTGTGTGTGTGTGTCTGCTGAACAGAGCAGGTGTGGTGTGTGTGTGCTGACGGAGGGTGTGTGTGTGTGTGTGCTGAACAGAGCAGGTGGTGGGATGGGGGGGGTTAGCGTCATTACAGGTGATAAATATTCAAATCAGCCCCCAGACTGAAGAGGGAAACATCGCTGTGGTGAAGGACCCCAGTGAGGAGGGTTTTATAAGCCTCAGTGCTCCTCTCAGTGGGAGGAGAGGGAGAGGGAGGAGGGAGGAGGAGGGGGATGGAGGGAGGAGGTAGGATGGGCAGGAGGAGGAGGGAGGAGGGTAGGAGGGAGAGAGGGAGGAGGGAGGAGGGAGGAGGAGAGGGGGGGAGGTGGGGAGGGGTGGAGTGTACCTGTGGTAGGGAGGGGGAGGGAGGGAGGGCAGGGAGGGAGGGAGGGAGGGAGGGAGGGAGGGAGGGAGGGAGGGAGGGAGGGAGGGAGGGAGGGAGGACGGGAGGGAGGGAGGGAGGGAGGGAGGGAGGAGGGAGGGAGGGAGAGGGTAGGGAGGGAGGAGGGATGGGAGGGGGAAAGAGAGGAGGCGATGGAGGGACGACGAGAGAGTAAAGAGAGGAGGAGATGGGGGAGAGAGAGTAAAGAGAGGAGGAGAGGGAGGGAGAGAGAGGTAAAGGGAGCAAAAATATGAGGAGATGGAGGGAGTGCGAGGTAAGAGAGGGGAGATGGAGGGAGAGAGAGGAGGACATGGAGGAGGAGAGGAGGACATGGGGGCGAGAGAGAGGAGGAGATGGAGGGAGAGAGAGGAGGAAAGGGAGGGAGAGATAGGAGCGACCAGGGAGGGACCCGCATGCACGAGGAGGGAGAGGGAGGTGGAGCAGATCGAGGAGGAAATGTGGAGGGAGACGAGAGGAGGAAATGCCGAGGCGAGACGAGACGGAGGAGATGGGGGGAGAGAGAGAGGAGGACATGGAGGGAGAGAGAGCCGAGGACATGGAGGGAGAGAGAGTAGATGGAGATGGAGGGAGAGAGCGGAGGACAGTGGAGGGAGGGAGAGGAGGACATGGGGGAGAGAGAGGAGGACATGGGGGAGGGAGAGGAGGAAATGGGGGAGAGTGTGAGTAGGACTATGGAGGGAGGGAGAGGAGGGACATGGGGTGAGAGAGAGGAGGACATGGAGGGGGGAGAGTAGGACATGGGGGGAGAGAGGAGGACATGGAGGGAGGGAGGCAGGATGAAAACGTAGTGGAGGTGAAAACGAGGTATGTGACTCAGAGAGGAGGGACACGTGTGTTTGTACCTCAGACGGACATTCACCTGGCTCACCATACTGACATGGCTGTTTCATATGTAAGTCTCCCTCTCTCCTACCCTAATTTCTTGCCCCCATACCCCCTCTCCTCCTCCTGCCCCTGTCAACCCACCATCCTTTTGTTGGAAATTCACTGATATAATCAGCAGATATCACTCATCTTCCCCATCACATCACAGCCCACATCTCCCCCAGTTCACCATCACAGCCCCCACATCTCTCCCCCTCACCATCACCAGCCCACATCTCTCCCCCCTCACCATCACAGCCCCACATCTCCCCCCTCACATCACAGCCCACATTCTCCCCCCTCACCATCACAGCCCCACATCTATCCCCCCTCACCATCAGCCCCACATCTCTCCCCACCGACCATCCCACAGCCCCACATCTCTCCCCTCACCATCAAGCCCCACATCTCCCCCTCACATAAAGCCCACATAACCCCCTCACATCACAGCCCCACATCTCTCCCCTCACATCACAGCCCCACATTCTACCCCTCACATCACCGCCTCACATCTCCCCATCACCATCACACCCCACATCTCCCCCCTCACCATCAAAGCCCCACATCTCTCCCCTCACCACCCTCCCTCTCACCATCACCAGCCCCAATCTCTCCCCCTCACCATCACAGCCCCAATCTCTCACCCCCTCACCATCACAGCCCATATCCACCCTCACCATCACAGCCCCACATCTCTCACCCTCACCATCACAGACCTACACATCGCTACTCACCATCACAGCCCACATCTCTCACGCCTCACCATCACAGCCAACATCTCTCCCCAACTCACCATCCAGCCCACATCTCTCACTCCTCACAGCCAGCCCCAACATCTCTCCTCACCATCACAGCCCCACATCATCTCTCACATCACCCATCACGCGCTCTCACCAGCAATCGCACTCACACATCTCTCTCTCACATCACAGCCCACATACTCTCCCACTCACACATCACAGCCCCATACATCTCTCCTCACCATCACCGCCCCACATCTCTCCCCTCACCATCACAGCCCCACATCTCACGTCACAGACAACATCTCTCACCATCCACAGCCCCACATCTCCCCCTCACCTCACTACGCCCCACATCTCTCCCCTCACTCATACACAGCCCACACACTCATCTCTCCCTCACTCATCACAGCCCAACATCTCACTCTCCACCATCCAGCCCACAGCTCTCCCTCACCCATCACATCTACTCACCATCACAGCCCACATCTCTCACCATCACAGCCCCACATCTCTCCCGCACCATCACAGCCCACTATCTCTCCCCTCACCACCACAGCCCACATCTCTCACCACTCACAGCGCCCACACTCTCCCCCTCACCATCACTGCCCCACATCTCTCTCTCTCACCATCACAGACCCAACATCTCTCCTACCATCACAGCCCCACATCTCCCCCTACCATCACAGCCCCATCTCTACCCTCACCATCACAGCTCATCTCCCCCTCACATCACCGCCCACACATCTCTCCCTCACCATCACAGCCCCACATCTCCCCCTCACCATCACAGCCCCACATCTCCCCCTCACCATCAAGCCCCAGATTCACTCACATCACATCATCACCATCACAGCCCACATCTCCCCTCACCATCATCCGCCCCACATCTCTCTCTCACCATCACAGCCCCACATCTCTCCCACCTCACAGGTCACAGCCCCAACACTCTCTCTCCCTCACGCGTCACAGCCCCACA
This sequence comes from Mallotus villosus, assembly GCA_903064625.1. NCBI lineage: Eukaryota > Metazoa > Chordata > Actinopteri > Osmeriformes > Salangidae > Mallotus > Mallotus villosus. Next base: position 58,200 of record CAEFZP010002899.1, read on the forward strand.
TCTCTCCCCCTCACCATCCACAGCCCACCTCTCTCAACCATCACAGCCCCACATCTCTCCCCGACTCACCATCACAGCCCACATCTCTCCCCTCACCATCACAGCCCACATCTCTACCCTCACCATCACCGCCCACAGCCTCACCATCACAGCCCCACATTCTACCATCACAGCCCCCATCTCCCCCTCACCATCACAGCCCACATCTCTCTCACCCATCAACAGCCCCACATCTCCCCCCACCATCACAGCCCCCACACTCTCTCACCATCACAGCCCCATCTTATCCTCACCATCACAGCCCCACATCTCTCACATCACAGCCCCACCTCTCTCCCCTCACCATCACAGCCCCACATCTCTTCCCCTCACCATCACAGCCCCACATCTCTCCCCTCACCATCACAGCCCCACATCTCCCCCTCACCATCACAGCCCCACATCTCTCCCCTCACACATACAGACCCACATCTCTCACCATCACAGCCCCACATCTCTCCCCTCACCATCACAGCCCCACATCTCTCCCCTCACCATCACAGCCACACATCTCTCCTCACATCACAGCCCCAATCTCTCCCCCTCACCATCACAGCCCCACATCTCCCCCCTCACCATCACAGCCCCACATCTCCCCCCTCACCATCACAGCCCCACAGACTCAAACCCAACTATCACAGCGCACACTCTCTCACCACACAGCCCATCATCTTCACACATCACCAAGCACAGCCCCACCACCTACTCCCAACTCATCACAGACAACCCAACATCTCATGCCCACACTCACCAAGTCACAGCCACCCCAACATACATATCTACATACACGCCCCACATCTCTCCCCCTCACCATCACAGCACCACACATCTCTCACCACACCAGCCCATAAATCTCGTCACCACTCACAAGCCCACATCTCTCACCCTCACCATCACAGCCCACATCTCTCCCTGACACCATCACAGCCCACTCTCTCACCATCCACAGCCCACATCGCTCCCCCACCATCACAGCCCCACATCTCTCCCCTCACCATCACAGCCCCACATCTCTCACCTCACAGCCCCACATCTCTCACGCCCATCTACAGCCCCACAGCTCTCACCATCACAGCACATCTCTCACCCTCACATCCACATGCCCACATCTCTCCCTCACCATCACAGCCCCACATCTCTCCCCGAACATCAAGGCCCAATCTCTCCCTCACATCACAGCCCCACATATCCCCATCACCATCACAGCCCCACATCTCTCCCCTTCACCATCAAAGCCCCACATCTCTCCCCTCACCATCACAGCCCCACATCTCTCCCCCCCTCACCATCACAGCCCCACATCTCTCCTCACATCACAGCCCCACAT
>CAEFZP010002900.1:0-170000 GCA_903064625.1 Mallotus villosus
GTCACCCACCATCCTGATCTATCTCTCTCTCTCTCTACTCTCTCTCCCCCCACATGACAGGGAGCAACTACTCCGAGGTCTACACAGCAGTTTCCCATCTGGGTCAAGGCACAAAGTTACACTCCTCTGGAGAACACACACAGACAGACCTTCCTGTGCGTAGATGCATAAAGCTACTGTACAGCCGAGCTTGAGCCAGGATAAATGCAGTAGGTCCCTTAATCCCAGTCAAAGAGGACAAATGCAGTAGGACCCTTAAGCCCAGTCAAAGAGGACAAATGCAGTAGGACCCTTAATCCAGTCAGAGAGGAGCTCAGGAGGGTCGGGAGACAAACAGGCAAATTCCTTTAGAACTATTAAGGACACTTCCATCTTTTTCTGTTTCTCTAATACAATACAACAAGTGGGCTATCACTTCTATAAAACTATGTCTCTCTCTGTCAAGATGTGTGTGTGTAGGTGTGTGTGTGTGTGTGTGTGTGTGTGTGTGGAGTCTGCTATTCTCCACATTCTTATATTATATACACCATGTTCTTCCAAACACCAGTGTTTCTCCCTTCTCCTCTCTCCACTCAGAGTACAGACTTGTTCAGTTTCACACTTATCTTTTCAAGACCATAAATCATTTCCCAGACAACCTCTCCACGAAACACACACGTACACACAAACACACACACACACACACACACATGTACACACACACACACACACACACAGTTCGAGAGGAGAACAGGCTGGGAGAAGAATGTTCTGAAAGCCGAGGGTGTTGAAGCACCTTGAACCAGGGGTCCTGTTTTGAACCTCACACAAGCACACACACACACACACACACACACAGACACACACACACACAAGCACACACACACACACACACTCAAACTCTGCAGAACATGCTTCTATTGGCTCCAAAACACACACACAGACACACACACACATCCTCTCTCCCACTCTGTATCCTCCTACTCTCCCCCTATGCTCGTGTAAATGGATAGCTGAGATCAGGGGAGGGGTTACTGGGGACTATGTCCTGTAATTTATGGTCATGTTCTCTGTGGCCCTGTTACTATGGTTATATTATCACTAATGGATAGCCCTGGGTTGTGATGTGTGTATGTGTGATCTCTCTGTGTGTGTGTGGTGGTGTGTGTGTGTGTGGGTGTAAGAGAGTGTGTATACTGCTCCTTATTGACGTGTGTATGCTGTAGGGGGATGGCATTAGGGCAGCAGTTAAAAGGCCCAGCTGCTGTCGCATGATTATTCAGTAAGTCCTGGTTGTGTGTGATAAGAACAAGGAGCCTCATGCAGTCAGCCGGCTGGGGTAAGGTAGGGGTGGAGGTGGTTGAAGGGACTGGGGGGTAGGGTGGTAGGGGTGGAGGTGGTTGAAGGGACCGGGGGGTAAGGTATGGGTGGAGGTGCTGGGGCTGGGGGGGTAAGGTAGGGGGTAAGGGGGTGTGTCAAGCTGATTTATATCCAGCTAGCCTCCAGCCATAAGCAGGGCTCTAGAGTACATCTATAAATCACAACACAGCAGAGTGGCTACATGTATTTGCACACACACACACACACACACACACATTCTCCTATATCCAAACCAACACGGCTTGCATTGGTAATATGGAAAACGCAACTAGTTCAGACTGGAGCCAGCCAAGAGAAAGCCCTTGACTTGGTGTCTTGGGTTGCCTTGGTGACTGAGAGGGATTGTGAGGCAGTTGCTATGGTGCATTCATTTGTTCTCCAGAGACTGATGAAGGCCTGTCTGACCAAGCTACCAGCCGGCAACTCACAGACAGACAAGCAGAATACAGACAGACAGGCAGACAGACAGACAGACAGACAGACAGACAGGCAGACAGGCAGACAGGCAGACAGACAGACAGACAGGCAAACAGACAGGCAGGCAGGCAGGCAGGCAGACAGGCATGCAGACAGGCAGGCAGGAAGGCAGGCAGGCAGGCAGGCGGGCGGGCGGTTAGAGAGTCTCAGTCAGATCTAAACTGAGATGCAGCCCCATCACTCCAAAGGTTCAAACATGCAGCAGAGCACCCCAAGGGGCCAGGACGTGTTTGTGTTGTTTACTCATCAGGATCGCAGTGGACAGTTAGAGACCTAACTAAACGAGGCCACCTTCTAGATCCGCAGGTACACACACCGACACACAGGACTATCATCAACACTATGAAGACTTGTCATCTTAGCCCCGCCCCCAGAAGGAACACGGAGTGATGCTTGTGGGTTCTAAACAGTCTCTGGTCCAGCTCCACATCGCTCTTCTATTGGCCTGACCACCCACTGCCAGCATGGTGCCCAGCACTGGGCTGCCAGGGCAGGGAGGCACCAGGCTGGCACATTAGTCACATGCCAGTTATCCGTGGGTTGAGGGGGATGAAGATGCATGAGTCTGGCAAACATTTGGCCCCAGCAGACTGAGGGGGGATAAGCTGGCATGAGTCTGGCAACCGCTCTGGGCCAGCAGACTGGCGGATACATGGGTTTCTAGATCATCAGAAGCTTTGATCTTTTCCTCCCTCTATCTGTCCTTCCATTCCTCCATCGAGTCATCTCTCCATCTTTCTACCCTATAATGGTGGTATTTTTCTCTCTCTAAGCACTCTGCAGTCTCTGGTCTTCATGTGGTCTCTACGAAGAAGGAGATATGAGGGAGGAGGGGATGAGGTGTGAGGGAGGAGGGGATGAGATGTGAGAGAGGAGGGGATGAGATATGAGGGAGGAGGGGGATGAGGAGGTGTGAGAGAGGAGGGGATGAGATGTGAGAGAGGAGGGGATGAGATATGAGGGAGGAGGGGTATGAGGTTGAGATGAAGTCGGAGGGATGAGATTGAAGGATGACTCACCACCAGCGAGAGAGGTCTCTTCCAGGACACCACGCCGATCAGCCCCGATAACAACACCTGGAGGAACAACACAGAGGTTAGGGAGCACACACACACACACACAGTTTAGACACACTGCTTTGGATTACATGTTTAGGTTTATCTGACATCAAGGGACATTAAAAACACTCATATTACTAGATTTGTTATACTTTTATTTGTCTGCCCATCTCCTTCTCTCCTTCTCTCTCTGTTTATGTTTCTTCTATATGCGTTCTTTTTCAAATTTAAAATGATGTAATGTTACATGTTTCACATGATGTAATATTATATGTTTGAAGTAATATTATATTTGTATCCTTCTCTCTCTCTCTCCTCTCTCTCTCTCTCTCTCTCATCTCTCTCTCTCTCTTTGTCTGTCTGGTTAGACCTAGGTGTGAGATATCACTTCTATATTCGCCCTGCAGCCCCGTTATCCTCTGCCTCTCCCTTTCTCCTTCTCTCCTCCTCTTTCTCCTTCACCCTCCATTAAACATCCACACTTCCTCTCCCTCCTCCCCCTGTACTCTCTCTCCTCCAACAACACGCCCTCCGTCCCCTGTGTTAAAGGCCCCATTCTCTGGATTGAGATTGAGACCACCCTTACCCACACACAATCATCCATGCTAGATCACACACTAAGGTAATTAATGGTCGCTAAAATCCCAAACCAATCAGAAAGAAGAGATGGTTGACATCATCTGGAGGCATGTTTGGTTAAGTGGGAGAGGAGAGAGAGAGAGAGGGACAGGACTCAGAGAGAGGAACTGAAACTATAAAAGAGAGCAGCCCTGTTAACGATGACAGGTAGTAAATCTCGTAAAAGTGTTTCAGCGCCAGACAGATCACCTCGTCTCCCTTAGCCCTCTCTCTCTCACACACACTCACGTATATACACACACACTTCCACACAGTACACACTCACGCATATACACACACACTTCCACACAGTACACACTCACGTATATACACACACACTTCCACCATACACACACACTTCCACACAGTACACACTCACACATTCCACACACACACACTCACATATACACACACACTTCCACATACACACACACTTCCACATACACACACACACTTCCACACAGTACACACACACATCCCTCTGGTGCAGAAAGAGAGCGAGACACTGGGGTAGAGAGACAGTGTGTGTGTGTGTGTGTGTGTGCGTGTGTGTGTGTGCAGCACACAGAGAGGTGTTATGGTGAGAGACTTTGTGCTAGCTTGGTGTCAGTCTCTGGAGGATGCACTCCTCCACTGCCCTCTAAATAGGATTAACACTCCTCACTTAGGGAACAGCCTCGCTTCGGCGCTCGTGTGTACGTCAGGCAACAGACCCCTTACCCTCTGATTCACCTGCCAATCAATAAACAAACCAATGAACAAATCAAATAATAAGTCAACTAATCAGTGAGTGAACCATTGAGCAGCCAGGATCACAGGTGCAGCCCACTCCCCTCCCCCTCCCGTCCTGTCAGGGTCACCATGTGACCTGTTAGACACACCCCTTCAGCTCCGCCAGAGACGTTTTGCCAGATCCCCAGTGCATGTTCTCTCTCTCTGCTGGGGTACCTTCCATGCATCCCTGTATAGCTTCTGTGTGTGTATGGAGACAGCAGGACCTCCAGGAATCTGTAGGGATCAGGACTAATCATGGTGATCAGGCCCCCTGCAGTGATTGGCTGTCAGGAGTGACTACACACACACACATGCCCTCTTTCACACACCCACACACACACACACATGCCCTTTTTCACACACACACACACACACACACACACACACACACACACACACACACACACACACGCACACACACACGCACACGCACACGCACACACACACACGCCCTCTTTCTCACACACACACACACACTCACCCTTGTTCTATGGATAGAAGCCTAGCACACGTTACCAAGGCAATGGCCCACTGGTCACATCATCCATAATGATTTCCCATCAACCCTGCACTGCAAGAGGTCACTCACATTTGACCACACACTACGAGCACCCAGTGTCCATGTAACACACACACACACACACACACACACACACAAATTGGCAGACACTAATGCATCATTTCTCACACCCTCTGTAGTGTCAGACACCACCTGGGGGAGCTTCTCTGCAGGATATGTGTGCATGCTAGTATGTGTGTATGTTTGTGTGGTACAGTTTGTATATATGTGTGTATGTGTGTGTGTGTGTGTGTCCTGCTGTATTGAATGTGTCAGGAGACTCAGCACTCCTCACTAATGAAATGGACTTGGGGAGTGATTAAATGGTTGTCAGAGACTCTCTGTAAAAAAGGGGCAAAACTTGACATCTACTCTCTTCCTCTCTCTCTCTCTCTCTCTCTCTCTCTCTCTCTCGATCTCTCTACTTCCCCCTGTGTGTTAAACACTGCAGGTGAGGGTATCCTACTCATGTCCCCTAGCTGAGACCCAGAACCCTCCATAAACTGTCACCAGGTGTTAACGTTCCTTGGAAACCAGGGAGGAACCCTTAGGAGCCGTGGTTGTTCTGGGCAGTAAAACAGGAAGTGATGTGTGGTTAGACTGAGAAGAGCTTGGCAGGGGAGGAGCCATACTGTCCATGAGCAGCTGAGATCTTCAGCCTACCGCCCATGACCCACGGTTCATACAGGAGATAGATTTATATGTGAGTGTGTGTGCTGGTGTGCGTGTGCTGGTGTGTGTGTGCTGGTGTGTGTGTGCGGGTGTGTGTTTAAGCCGGGATGTCTGGCATGCATCAGTCTTCTCTCGCTCGGTAATCTCCTTTCTTTCCCACCCTTCTTTCCCTTCATCTCATCTCTGTCGCTCCATTTGTCTCTCTCTCTGCCTCCACTTCCCACTGTCTCTCTCTCTCTGCCTCCACTTCCCACTGTCTCTCTCTCTCTGCCTCCACTTCCCACTGTCTCTCTCTCTAGGACCCCCTCTATCTCTATCGCCCCTCCCCCCCTCTCTCTGCCTTCCTTCCACACTCCTTCTTTACCTCCCCCCTCTCTCTGCCTTCCCTCCACACTCCTTCTCTACCTCCCCCCTCTCTTCTACCATCCTATATCCTCCACTTTGGAAGTCAAAAGAACCAGCCAACCAGCCCTCGTTACCATGGAAACAGGGGGAACAACAGCAGCTCGGCTGGTGTCGTGTGTGTGTGTGTGTGTGTCTGTGTGTGTGTGTGTGGTGGTGGTGGTGGTGGTGGTGGTGGTGGTGGTGGGGGGGGGATGTGCCGACATGCACATTCTAGTTTCCTACATTCCTACCTTCATCTCTCTCTCTTTCTATACTATATCTATTTGCATTTCAACCTGTCCTGTCCATTCCCGACAGTCACTGTGGTGTGTCCAGACCAGAGCAGCAGAGAGCAGATTACATTACAGACACAAGCATCACAGACACAGCTTAACCAATTACCCTGCTCTCTGCGTGTCTCTCTCCCTCCATCTCTTTATCTCTCTCCCTCCATCTCCCTCCTCTCTCCTTTTCCTTACATCTCTCTGTTTTCGATCACTATCAGATCTGCTGTGGGTCCTGGCAGCAGGGCCGGGATCTGTCCCATCCACACATACAGGACTCAGATGTTCCCCACATCTAAGGAACATTGACAGATGGAACCCTTCCATATGTTCTACGTTCTACCACAGCTGCTCCTCTGAGAGCCAGGAGGAACCACAGAAGCTCCCAGAGAAGTGTTTGGCTCTCCTCCTAAACCAACACAACTCAGTTCATTGCCTTCATCATCCACGTGTGCGTGTGTGCGTGGGGCTCGGCTGGATAACGGTCTGTACTACGCATCGCCCTGCCAGGAGGACGCCTCAAACATGGGACAAGACGAGGAGAAACAGGCCCCCTACACCCTCTCCTCCCCTCCTGTTCTCCCCTCCTGCCCTCTCCTCCCATCCTCCCCCTCCTTGTCTCTCCTCCTCTGTGCTCCCTCTCCTCTTGCCTCCCTTCTCTCCCCCCCCTCCTCTTCTCACCGCTCCTCCCTTCATCTCACCATGATAACTGTAACCAGGCAGCCGGCTGCTCCTGCTGTGATAGGATAAGGGTTTTATGAGCTGGAACAAATCCTGACTGATAACTTTGGAGTCAGCGGAGCACAGCGTGTTTACAGAAAGTCAACAATACGTCTGGCATTGTGGGTCTGAGTTTGTGTGTGTGTCTAGATGTCCGTGAGTGTGCATGAGAGAAACACATCAAGGGCCAGATATGAAGAAGGAAGCATCGGAGATTCACATCCAGCAACAGCGCCGACAATGCGAGGTTAGACTCAGGGATGAAAACCCATGTATTCTTTCCTGTCATGTGATGAAATACTCTCAGTGCCATTTGGCTGAAGCTTTTATCCAGAGCAGTGAGTGAAGGAGTGGTACATTACTGGAGAGTGAGTAGTGGCGGAAAGGTGAGTAACGATAGCAACGCTGATCTCATGTCATACGTTGTGTAGGACAAAGGCATGGGATAGGGACTCACACAGACACTCAATCACAAACACACGCACACTCACGCAACACTAACAGTTTATTCACAATTATAGATGCTTTTCTGAAAGCCGAGCTGTGTGTGTGAACGTGTGAATGTGTGTGAACGTGTGAATGTGTGTGAACGTGTGAATGTGTGTGTACATTTATCTGATGAACTAGTTAAAAGAGTAGAGGTATGTTCTCTGTGACTAAAGTTGAGGTTTGACAGAAAATGAAAATACCGTCATAACACACGACACTGAACCAAAGAAAGTCCTCACACATGCGTGTGCATGTGTACGTGTGAACATCTGTGTGGGGTTGTGTCTACGTGTTTAAATGTCATCCATGCACAGTTGGGCTCGCTAGCACTGATTAGCTTTTCCCACATGTACTATAAATAGTCTTTCTCTCCATCGAGTTCCCCAGCAGTGGCTCCTCTGTAACCAGCACAGACAAGGGGGAACAAAGAGAGGACATCTGATATATGGTTATTGTTATCTGAACACCTCGTTACCTGAACACCTGGTTCAGTGTTTTCTGGCCATTCGGCAGCTCCCCCAACACCCCCCTAAATACAGGAACCATCTTCAGGGGAAATAACACACATTTGACTATTATAAACACAAAATAGATAAAAGTGCAACAGCAGCTGTGCACAAAAGATACATCACAAAAAGAGACTCAACGTATTCCATGCCATGCATTAGTTAGTCGCTTTAGTTTTACTCATGAAAAATAATACATTAAAATATGCAATCCCCCCCCTCTCCCCCTCAAAAATACATATTTGGCAATCACCCAAGGCAGGATGCTGGTTGCCTAAACCTAGAAATGCCCCCGACCTGGCAAACTGAACACAAAGGTACCTGACACCTGGGCCTCGAGCTGTGATCTCATCGCAGTAGCTACTGTACTTATGGTGCGCACATTTAATAAACACACACACACACACACACACACACACACACACGCACACACACACACACAGACAAAATCTAAGTGCCCAGCCACAGACCATTACTAAGCCTCTCAATTTAGAAAAGTGGCTCAACAAATCAATGTGGATTCGTTTTGGCAAAGCAGCAACGGTGGTGCGTGCGTGTGTCTTTCTCCCCAGTGCCCTGCAGTATATGGGCCTGCAGGGATACTACTGTAACTCTGTGTATCGATCCAGGATACAGCCCAGATCATCTGTCCTGGTCAAGGTGATTGGAGGAAGCCCGGAGACAGCTTTAGGAAATGGTACTGTTTGTACTGTTGTTGTTTGAGAGAGGATCCTGTTAGGCTGGGAGACTGTCTGCCTGCTCCTGTTGGATGGTAAATACTTGAGTGGTTTCTCACAGCTCGCTGTGTGACCCAAGTGGTATGGGAAGTCTTGTATGTTGATAAGTAAGGGTCAAGCTGTTGTCTGATTGGTTGTTTCTCATGTGGATCATTATTGTCTTCACTCCTCATTGGCTATTATTCCTCTGGCCTTGGCCATGAGGGTTGGCTTCCTTTTCATTCTCTCTCTGATTTACAATAAAATACAATTAAAGGGTAGAGTAGGGAAGATTTTAAATGAACAGTTTGCCTTGTAATTTATTTATTTAATTTGTAATGTGTACATTACAACATCAACGTTTTTGGTTAAATTGAATCCCCAAGTCAGATAACCACAACTGCAGCACATTTGGTCAATTTCAAAACACTGTCCAGTTTACTCCTATTACATCAATGCGCACACACACACACACCTACACACACACACACACTTCTCAGTCTGATAATCACATTACGTAGAGAGGTCAAAACTGACAAGGACAACTTACTGTTAACCAGTAAAAGGATTACTATGCTAGAACTACAGCAACATCTACCATATGTCTGGACAGAACAGGAGAACCATTCAACAAAATCCATCTACAGAACATATCCACAGAACCCTTCTAGAAAGACGGTTCTGTCTCTCCAGCCCCCAGAGGAGAAGGGTGCAGGTCATTCTGGGACGTTTGAACACGAAGCACCCTTCTTTCTGGAACATTCATTACTTCACTCCCCCGAGACACTTCCCTGGAGTACCCCTCCTCTCCCCATCATTCCTCTTTCTCACTCATCTCCCTTTTCCCTCTCTCCCTCATCCCTCTCTCCCCCCCCCCGCCTTCTTCTCTAACCCTCTCCTACCCCACCTCATACCCACCCACCCTACACACACAAACACACACTGTGGCCCTGGCTCAGAGAGAGGGATCACTGGGATAAACGCCAGCTTTCACCCATGACAAATGCAGGAAGTTGAATCCAGTGCTGTGTATCTTCGGCCAAGCAGATCCACACAGGCGCACGCACACACCTACTCCCTCTTAACCCGTCTGGAGCAGCAGCAGCGGAGCCATCAGTCTGTGTCAGGAGAACAGAACCACGGCCACGAACGAGCAGGGACGAGAGACCTCCACCGTCTTTCACACCGACAGAGAGAGAGAGAGAGAGACATAGAGAGAGAGAGAGAGAGAGAGAGGGGAGAGAGAGAGAGAGAGAGAGAAGAGAGAGAGAGAGAGAGAGAGAGAGAGAGAGATGACAGCTATGCTTCCTCTATTCCTAGCTGGGTTCACACTCACCAGGTGTGCGTAGGAATGAGCATGTGTGTGTGTGTGTGTGTCATCAAAGTCATGATGCATCCTGTCATGGAGGGATGTTGCAGAAGTTACTGTGTTCTACACACAACAAACAAACTCGCCAATCCCCCTACATCAAACACTAACTCTGGGTGACCACTTCAAAGACAAGAAACCAACCCCCCCTCCCCCCCCACACACACACACACACACACACATTACGGAAACAGTGCCTATCTGCCATCCCATCAAAGATCCTTCAAGGTGTCCTTTTATGTTATGTGATGCTGTGTCAACTTCAAAAGAACCAGGCTTTAGATTGCTGGCTTAGCGTTGCCAGGGACAACTGACATGACCCCCTCTGTGAATTAGCCATTACAAGGATGAGAGACAGATGGAGAGACAGAAAGACAGAGGTGTAGAGAAAGACCATCCAATGTAAAAAAAGGATTGTGACATGTTGTGCATATAGAGAGCACATACAGTGACCAGTGTTAATGCAGAGTCCTTTGGCTCCAGGGTTCCAGACTAAGCTAATTGCGTTATTGATCGGTACCTATGAGCTGGTGTTGGGATCAATGCTTCAGTGTTCACAGTAAACACTGACTGAGCTCCTCTGGTAGGACCAAGCTGAAAGCACAGAGAGAGGATGAATCCCTCCGCCTCCTCTCCTTATTCATCCCTCCATCGCCTTTCCTCTCCTGCCAGCCCCTTTGACCAAGTGTCTTTTCTCTCCAACACACAATTTATACAGAAACACAGGCACGCTTTGCAAACAAACACAAGCCCCGTCCCCCCCCCCTCTATTAAACTGTCACCAGACAGTCCTCTCTAATAGGCTAGTTTGCTTTGTCAGATCAATCAGTTCTGCCCTCATCTTTCCTCCTTCCTGTAAGTAACAACCCACAGCTGGGCTCACTTCCTGGATGGATCACGTGACATCCATCTAATTTGTCTTCTCTCTCACTGCCCTTCTTCGGTAACAGGATATGAGTTTTACATAAATAAGTTTCACTAACTTCTAGAAAGAGACAGACAGACAGACAGACAGACAGACAGACAGACAGATAGACATGCACAACCACACCCCTCCCAGCAGAGCAGTGCTAATCCCAGCACAAAGACATTGATTAGTCTGAACAAAGACACTTTTTACAGCTGGTGCTCTCTCTCTCTCTCTCTCTCTTTCTCCTCTCTCTCCTCTCTCTCTCTCTCTCTCTCTCTCTGTCTGTTGGCTGCCGCCTGTTTGCAAAGAAGTGCAGAACCAGGCGTTCTGTCAAAGCACAGACAAGTGAGAGGTCCAGAGGTCACGCAAACACACACACACTATGGAGGCATCACTCTGCTCTCACCTCCAGTACAGAGGTAACAGCAGTGCTGTCTCCATGATGTCAGGTCTGCTCACATGCTATCGGTTGGAGCAAAACAGACAGATTCAGGGCCTGGAACCATACACAAGAGATTCCCATCCTCTCTAGTCTCCACCCCCTCCTCCGCTCCCCTCACCCTCCTCTCCGCTCCCCTCACCCTCCTCTCCGCTCCCCCTCACCCCTCCACTCCTCCAGTCTCACCCTCCACTCCGCTCCCCTCACCCTCCACTCCTCCAGTCTCCCCTCACCCTCCTCACTCTCGCTCTCCCCTCACCCTTCTCCCTCACGCTCCCCCACCCCTCCTCTCCGCTCCCCTCCCCTCACCCTCCTCTCCGCTCCCCTCACCCTCCACTCTGCTCCCCTCACCCTCCTCTCGTCTAGTCTCACCCCTCCTCTCCGCTCCCCTCACCCTCCTCTCCGCTCCCCTCACCCCCCCTCTCCGCTCCCCTCACCCCCCTCCTCTCCGCTCCCCTCACCCTCCTCTCCGCTCCCCTCACCGCCCTCACCCTTCCCTCTTCCCTCCTCCCTCTCCTCCCCTGTTAGTTTGCATGTCAGCCCAGTGTAGAAGTCCTCAGTGTTAATGTCACAGCTCATAACCCACAGGGGGAGAGACACTCCTGAGATGACAAAAAAAACACACACATATCCATTTCTGCTTATATTCATTTTCATTTCCTCTCGATCACTCTCTTTCCTCTCTCCATAACCCTTTCTCCCTCATCATGTCACCTTCCCTCTGCCTCTACTCTCTCTCCTTCTCCCTCTCATCTCGTCTGTGCAGGTCACCCCCTCTTGATAGCAGTCATTACAGGCTGGTTTAAATCAGGAAATCAGTAATAATTACCACTAATGAACCAGCTGCTTTCATCACACCTGACAGGGTGAGTCTTCAAAGACCCACAGTGCGTATGTGTGTGTGCGGTGTGTATATGAGGCTTCCTGCCTCGCTTTCTTATGCCTCTGTCATATCATCCTCTCATTTCTCTCTTCTTCCTCTCTTTTCCAAACATGTTATGTAGCCTGTTTAAACCAGGCAACCCAAGCAGAGTAGCCCATTTAAACCAGGCAACCTAAGCAGGGCTGTTACGTAGCCTGTTTAAACCAGGCGGCCAAAGCAGGGTTGTTATGTAGCCTGTTTAAACCAGGCAACCTAAGCAGGGCTGTTACGTAGCCTGTTTAAACCAGGCGGCCAAAGCAGAGCTGCTGTTTCCCCATGTGCCCGTCCCCTCTGAGGCCTGGGGTAATTAGCCTATTAGCATCTCATTAAGCATAGAGGCAGAGAGGGAGATTGCTCATCTGATGTGTGCTGGTCTCCCTTGCCTCCTCATGCTGGCGCCGTCACCTCTGCCTGACACTGGGCCGGCCTACATCCGGAACACGCCATTCAGCCTCGGCACACGCAGCCTTCTGATGAGTCCAGGAACACATTATCATGCTGATAAGATTCAGACAGGACGTGCTTTGTAACCCAGACTGCCAATCAGACGGTGAGCTGGCCCTGCATTATTCCTGCTTTCATAAGGTGCTGGATTCTCATTGGCGGAGAGCTCGCCATGACCGGAAAAGACAGTGGTTTCCGAGGGGGAGGGACGTGTGTTTGTTAGAGAGACGGAGAAAGATATTGAAGCTCATTGGCTGTGGCTCGCTGAAGAGCCTTGATTCTTCACAGTCTGCCCCCTCTGTCTAAACACACACAGACACACACACAGTCCCAGACAGTACCTGTGTCTCTGTGCTAGTCCCTGAGGGTCCCCTCGGAGCCCAGTAGCTGTCTGAAATAAACACACTGGACCTCCAGAACATCTCCATTACCCTGCCCCCTCTCACACACACGCAGCCTCACATACACACTCTCTATCACTTAGATTTACTATGGTCTTGCATGGGAGTATATGTGATTGTGTATGTGGAGGTATGAGGAATGGAGGGCTGGGAGGAAGTGGTAGGTGGTTAGACAGCTTGGTAATGAAAGAGCTCGGCTGATTGGCTGTTGTGATGTGGTGGGAGCTGATCTGGGAAAGATCAATCCCCCCTTCACACACACACACACACACCACTAATTCTTGTATGTCACGTTGGCTTATCGAAAATAGAAACCAAAAGACCTAGTAAGACTGGGGGATGGATTTCTCCAACCTTCCAACCCTCCTTCTCTCCCTCTGAACAGATTAGACTGGGCACAACGCCCGGGCTATGATACCACTCCCTTATGCGTACGCACACACACCCACACACACACACACACACACAAACAAACACACACACACCACACACACACACACACACACAGAGACCTTCTCTATGGCTGTATACCAGCAGCCTCCTGATATAGTGCTGTTTAACGCTGTCATCCATCTGCACACAGCTGGACGAGAAGGCTCTCCGTCCAGAGCTGGTGTGTGAGAAACATCTCGCCAGTGTTTCCATGTGACGTCCCATGTGATCTCTCCGCACCTCTCTCCGTTACTGCTGATATCCTCTAGCCATAGAAACCTCGCCGTCAGCACTTTCTCCTTGCTAACTAAGGCTAACGACTGCTCCCGAACCTGCAAATTACAGCTAACTACAGCTATTTCCGGAACCTGCCCACTACAGCTCGGGGAGGAGATGAGAAGGGAGAGAGAGGAGGGAAAAGAGTATGGGAGGAGGGGAGGAGCCTATCAGTGTGGCTATAAAGAATGGGTCAGAAGTAGTGGACATTCTACCCTATAGTATGGTGCAGTTAACCATCAGTGTTTCTGAAGCCAGCCCTCTAGTCCCAGCAGCACCCTGCTGAGCTCTCTGTCCTCGGTGATGGGCCCTCAACAGCTACGTTTGATCACGGTGCTCCACAACCTGTCTTTGCTCTGGTTCTGAGCTGCCATCAGACAGGTTCCGTCTGTATGTATTGTAAGACTGACGTTGGTGAGTGTCATGTCAATATATAAGCCGAGCAAGTGTTGCGCAAATACTCCTACAGTGCGTACACACACACACATCTGTTGTTGGTTATCATCCAACATGACTACTCAGCAAATGTTAATGTTAATTTAACATCAGTGTGTTCATGATCATAGGAGTGGAACTATATCAACATATTGAACTACTGGTGTTTGAACTGAAATTAGCTGTATTCTAAACCTGCAAAGCCTATTGACAGATCAGCCTCTTCTGGGACACACCAGCCTTTAGACTTGATGGATGAGTGTCTACCCCAGCCTGAGATGAGCCTAACAAGCTCACTGCGCTCAGCTCCAGCTGTAAGAGATGCAGATGATCAGCTGAAAGGAGGGATGACTGAAGCATCACCTGACCTGTGACCTCCGGGTTGCTTATCTCTGTCAACAGACACACACACTCAAACACACGAAAAGCCTACTACTACCCACAACAACGCATGTGCGCATGCATACACACACACACACCCTGTGCCAGGGCCCACCCAGTGCCCCCTACCACACTCTGAACCTCCATAATTGATGACCTGGCCCTCTGTTCTGAACCCAGCCTGGATCACTGGCAGGAAACCAGGGAAGTGTAACCTCATTAATATTTACAGAAACCAACATGAAATTTTCAAATGCATAAAAACACTGGTGTAACACAGATGAGCTTTAGTGTTGTACAACTAGAAAAAGAGTGGAGAAAAAAAGAAGAGAGAAGGGCCTATGTGATAGATATATATATAGGCCTATATATAATGTATTTGACCATTTCCCAAAACGTTTCGTTAAATTTGTTGCAGTTACTGCTACACTGGCTTTCTGCCTCAAACTGAACATCACAAGCTGAGAGATAGTCCTATCACTTACGTTTGGTTAAAAAGAAAAATAATCTTCCGAAAACGTTCGACATCTTGGATCAGGTGCACGCAGCACCACCAGCACGGTTATCATATCGTGTCTATAAGCACGAGGAAACTACAAAGGACTCTCATGTCCTTCTCCCGCGCTCTCAGGTGTGAGCACGTGCATTTGTGTGTGAAAGGGGATTACAAAGCTTAAACACTCACACTTAACGGTTACGTTACACAAAAACAAAGTAAGGACATTCCATATTTATAATTACACCTCTAACGAGTGGAACACTTACCGAGAATCCTGCCCAAAACGGACACGAGTGCCTGACTCGTGGCGAGGTAGTGAGCGCCAGAGCAGCGAAGCTCACGGACAGGATGAGACTCCCCAGAACCATCTGGGACACCCCGAGGGTCAACATGATCCTAGTCCGGGTTCGGAAGCCCCGCAGTCGAGAGAGACTGCGGGACAGAGACGCCGGGCTCAAGGAGCCGCCGCGGGGCATCGCATTGACCGGCATTGTCACAGGAGGCTGCTGTAGCCTGGGGATAGCCTGCACTCACAGCAACCAAAAGTGACAATTCACATCAATAACAACTCGGCTACCTGCGATTTCCGTTAATACAAGTTCGATTCTATACAGAGATAATAACTGTCCAGAAATCCTTCTGCCCTGTCGAAAGCTTCCTTTTTCAATTACATTGATGCACTGTTCCAATTGAAGACGCGTAATTGCAGTGTGTCCAGTGCGGTCGCGGTGAGAGGTGAGGGCTAATAGTCTATTGGCTACCTACTAAGATCCATTGTGCGACTTCACACAATAAGGACAGACCAAACACCAAAGACTGTCGAGGAAAACCCTGTTGGAAATACTACATCCGACCAAATAGCAAGCGTCAATCCAGAAGGCGTCATTCCGCTCTCCCCGTCGCTGAGCAAGAATCCGTTCCGTTCATCATCGCAGCACTTGCCTCCGCGGGCTTAAACAGGCGGAGAGGCGAGATGATCTTAGAGAGAACATCCGTTACGTTCACCTTTAACGGGAGCATGAATGAATAGCTAAAACGATCGCAGAATTACCCCGTCCGCATCTGTCGTATGGGTATTTTCAAACATTACGCTTCACCGTTGTA
Organism: Mallotus villosus; assembly: GCA_903064625.1. Taxonomy (NCBI): domain Eukaryota; kingdom Metazoa; phylum Chordata; class Actinopteri; order Osmeriformes; family Salangidae; genus Mallotus; species Mallotus villosus. The sequence continues at coordinate 16,229 of CAEFZP010002900.1, forward strand.
GCCAATAGGCAAGCCTAACCGCCTACTAACCTACAGACTGCGGGGAGAGGGGGGGGGCGAGAGTGAGAGATGAGAAAGCGAGAGAACCGTGTTTGAAATGTTTCACAAGAGCAGGTTTGTTTTTCACAGACTAAAGCACATTTACGCGGCAGCACTGGGCTCCCCTCAAGGGGAGAGAGGCGGCTGGCGAGCTGCTACACTGCGCACTCGGTACCTGTCAATCAGCGCGTGCTCATGGGGTTTTTTACGATTCGACGGCGCGCTGAGCGGCCAGGGGCCCCCTATGCAGACATTGATCGATGTCACTGCGTCAGTTATAAAGGGGAAAGTACAAATTCGAAATGTAATTGACGTTACGGTTTCTACGCTCGCAATGACTTAGCTTTTTAAAATAAGTGTTATTTTGTGTCATTTAAGAAATGTCAATAGCCTATACTTTTTCGCTCATTTGTCGTAGCCAATGTCTCGTGAAATCAAACAGTAAACTTATGTTTGGTCAAGAAGAAACACCTTTGGGGGGAAGCTGGAGATCGACTATAAAGTGTGATTAAAACGACCAGGTCAACTACCCACTGGCCCAGTCAGTAGCCTACCCAACACATACATATGATCTGGTTTGGTTTTGTCAAATGTTATTTTGTGAACGTCTTCTTCTTAGGCTACAGTTTGTTACAATCTGTCTATCCTGAGTAGCATAGCCTACCTTAGGACTGCTGGGAGTCAATTCTTGCGTAACCTACTAGACTATATTTCTATTTAATTGATTTAGCCGAAGCTTTTCTCCAAAGCGACGTACAAATAGACCTAGTGAAAAAGTACAGCAAAGATCAACACATGATGTAAGCACACACTGCACATACATAGATAATTGAGAAATGAAACCTAACTTAGTCTATATACTTACATGCCACTTGGATCTACATGCCACCAAAATGTAGCCTACACAAGCACAACATGCAGCATCTGCTAGTGTATCATCAGTGAATCAAACCTATGTTGCTGACCTTGTAGAAAACATGTAGCGCTCTTGAGCACCACCTAGTGTTTAAAACTGTTAGTTGCAGGTGAAATATACTGCAGTGTCCAAAGATAATAAGAGATTCAGGAGCAAAGTCACCTTCCTCTACTACTGCATTGTTCCTCCTCGGTTAATGTTCAAGCTGTCCTCTTACGTCGTGATAGCCATTAAAGCCACCTTCAAACAAGGTTATCACAGCGAACAAAAACACAATAAAAACCATTAACTTTAGAAATGATTTTATTCATTAATACAGTGGTATACTTAAAACTGTGTCGCAAAGGAGAAAAACAGTCACACGTGAAGAGCTACTACGCACCTGAAGCTGTGTTATTAACTAAGAGTAGTTCTGGTGTGCCATGTGTAATATATCGTCTATTAGTATAAAAATACATTTCAGGGCACACATTACAGCCCCTGCCTCACGGAGCACGGAGGGGAAGCCCTCAGGCCCCACCCCCAGGAAGAACATATCTGTAAAGTTATTTAACCTTCTTAACTCTTCTGTAAATAAGTATACAATTAGTTATCGTGACTGTTACTTCATGTAGAGTGAATTCAATATACTGGTACAAAAGTATTGGAAGTACTGGTAAGTTACAAGGCTTCAGAGAACAACCAGAATACAAAGACAACCTGTTTATTTTATTCCTTTCCTTTTTTTCTTCTTTTTTTGAAAACAATTATTGTTTTTCTCTCTATGTTTTGTACAAAATAACAAAGACAATACAAAAGTTCATTTACAAACCAAGAACAAGGCCATCGGTCAGCTGTCTATACAGCTACCTCTTTTTTCAGTTGGAATTTTTGTCGTTTTTCTTCTGAAGTCATAATTATGCATAGCAGACCCGTCCCTCCGAGCCTCCACCCCGCCCCCTGTGCTAAACCCAGCGTACTCCATACAGTCGGTTGACGGAAAATGGCAAGAGAAAAAAACAAGAAAGTCCTTTTCCATAATTTATCATAACTTAGAAAAAACCCAGAGTTTAGCTGTACTGAACAAGTGAATAATTTGCAGATAAGGCATCACTGCTTTGTTAGTGAGAGAGAGGAGGGAGAAAGGAAGGAAGAGGTAAGAGGGGAGATAAGAGAGAGAGAGAGACGTGAGAGAGTCAAAGGGCTGTGAGTTTAAGCGTGTGAGCAGGTGTGTGGACCTGAGTGGTTGGTACTGTAGGTAGATAGGCAGGTAGGCAGGACATGCATGATGTTCTTCTGACAGCAAAGTCACCTGGTCCCTCAGATCGCAGGAGGGAGCGAGACCTACGGCACTGGAAGAGGAGGATGTTCTAAAGAGAGCCTTCAGGAGACTGTGGAGCCGGTCTTCATATTCACCTGTTCAACCTTCATAATACCTCTCCTTCTAACCTAATCATCATCATCATCATCATCATATCCTCCATAATAAGCATCAGCATCTTCTTCATGTTCACGGCTGTGCCCCACCCCTGCCTTCCCCAGGAACCAGACACGGTCCGGCGTGGCCGTTCATCCAGCCAGACGTTCCGGCTCAGCACAGGATCGGTCACAGTTCGGTTCTTTTCCGTTTTCGCAGAACTTCATAAAATGTAAAAGGAGCATCAAAGCAAACGTACTGTAGTAGAGACCCTAGTGTATGCAGTATAGAAATACACCCGCCAGATCTGTCCTCCTCCTCCTCCCTCCTGCTCAGTTGAAGATGTCAGGCTCCCCATTGGTGTAAACACTTCAGCATGGTGTGTGTGTGTATGGATGTGTGTGTGTTTGCAAGAACACACATGCAAATGAACTGTATATGCATGCATTAGTGTGAGCGAGTGTGTGTGTGTGTGTAAAGAGCCTTCTTCTGTTGTCATGGATGGGGTGTCCAGCCCCCCAGGGGGGGGGGTCTCAGAAGTGGTCGATGAGCACTGACACACAGTTGGCCCCCACCAGGTAGTTGGGGTCGCCGGGCAGGGCCTGGTTCTGCCAACTCTTAGGGTCACCTGGGAATGGAGTGGCATGGGGGGGGTCAGAAAAACACACACACACACACACACATTCCACTACTACTGCTACAGTAACTTACACCGATATGAGATCTTCAGATCAAAGTGACATTCCAGGCTTCTCTCATACTGACAAGACATCATAATGATGCACAGCTACAACTTGAGCAGGACCCAGGACGGTTATTCAAAGATCCTTTACACATTGAATTTGTCCTTTACTATCCATGTTGATTATGCGTTTTATCCTTTGTGTCGCTCGTGGATTTATAATGAGCTAAACCACTGCCTGCCTGGCCTCCACAAATGAGTCAGTTCGACTTCTCAATGTAGGGGGTTTGGACAGAGAGGGCGGGAAGAAAGAGAACAGTATTGAGACTCGTCCTTTAGTCTTGGAGAGTACAGAGGGGAGGAGAAGAGAGGAAGGGAGAGGAGAAGAGAGGAAGGGAGAGAAGAGAGGAAAGGGAGAGGAGAAGAGAGGAAGGGAGAGAAGAGAGGAAGGGAGAGGAGAAGAGAGGAAGGGAGAGAGAAGAGAGGAAGGGAGAGAAGAGAGGAAGGGAGAGAAGAGAGGAAGGAGAGAGAAGAGAGGAAAGGGAGAGGAGAAGAGAGGAAGGGAGAGAAGAGAGGAAAGGGAGAGGAGAGCAGAGTCCTCAGCAGGGATACACTGAGTCGGAGGGCAGAGGAGAGCAGGAGGGAGAGTCGCTCGTCAGGAGAGCAGGAGGGAGAGTCTGCTATGCAGGAGAGAGAGGAAGGGGAGAGTCTGATCTTCAGGAGAGCAGGAGGGGAGGAGTCTGCTCTTCAGGAGAGCAGGAGGGGGAGTCTGCTCTTCAGGAGAGCAGGAGGGGGAGTCTGCTCTTCAGGAGAGCAGGAGGGAGAGTCTGCTCTTCAGGAGAGCAGGAAGGGGGAGTCTGCTCTTCAGGAGAGCAGGAGGGAGAGTCTGCTCTTCAGGAGAGCAGGAGGGGGAGTCTGCTCTTCAGGTCTACTGGGTGGCTGTGAGGAGGGCTGAGGTCTGACATGCAGGATGACATACTAAACCAAGGTGACAGAAAGGGAAGGATGAGGGATGGAACGGAACGTTTTGAAGATACCAAAACACACCCGGAAAAAAAGAGGGAGGAGCATGAAGAGGAACCCATGGGAGAAAACGTTGATCTGAAGATCACATCAAAACAACAAAACAATCAGAGAACGAGTGATTGAACGAGTCAGAGAGTGTGTGTGTGTGTGTGTGTGGTGAGAGAGAGTGTGAGTAAGCAAGTGGACGGGCTTATGAATGAATGAAGTGATTGAGTGAGTGCTAGAGTGAAACAACAGAATGAATGAACCCAGGAAACCAGACACAAATCATAACAGTGACCCAACAACCTCCAGCCAGTCACACAGCCACCCAGAGAACCCAGAAACCCAAAGGACAGGAGCCTACCCGACGAGGAGTCGGAGGATTTGAGAGCAAAAGACCAACCATCAGGGGTCATAGACGCACAGTGAGGCAGGCGCAGCTCCACGGGCTTCTGGAACTTCAGACCGTGAGGACCACACATCACCAGCGGGCTCAGCAAGGTCTCCCCTGGACGGACAAAGGGGTTGGACACACACACACACACACACACAGAAGAGAAGAGTTAGATGCAAAACAATCATGTGTCGTAAAAAGTAACATTGTTGTGCACACACACAAATGAAAAACATTCGACAGCAAGTAAATGTAAACGTGAGCATCCGTGGCGATGTGAAAACAGGACTACAGTGGAACGTCCTCTTTCTGTGCGTTCTTTGCGGTCGAAGGCGCCGGTTACCTTTTTCCTTGTCGAGGGGGGGCAGGATGCTGTTGTCGCGGCAGACCTTGAAGTAGATCTCCTGTTCCACGCCGTCTGGGATGGCGCCCTGCGGGATGATGATGCTCACGCCCGTCTCTATGGAGCTCAGCACGCCGCCGTTACTGTTGAACACGCCGCGCGCCGTGGCGACCACCGTATGGCCTTCGTCATCGTCGTCGTCGTCCAGGGCGCTGGGGCTGCGTGGGGGGGCAGAGAGGACACAGTCACACAGAGAGACAGCGAAGCACACGTCTACCTCAGGCCTCCTGGTTCCTGTAGGCAGGTCTAGAGTCCTGAGCGAGACGCACAACGTCGCATCGGATCAGATCAACGTCGGGGCGCGGTGGGACTGACCGGGGGTACACGGCAGCGCTCGACCCTACCTGACGGGAATGGCCTTGGGCACGGCGTTGATGTTGTTCTGCTGGTGCTTGGAGCGGTGGTCCATGGTGCGGGTGAAGGTGTCCAGCCCACTATCTGGGTCCAGGATCTGGGTCTGCACCGGGGGCTTGGCAGGGCTGGAGGCTGGAGGCGGCTTGGAGGCCACCTCTGGCTTGGTCTGGTCGTTGGGCAGCAGGTTGTGGTTGAACTTGGGGCTGTCGAACTTGCGCTCGAAAGGTTTGGCGGAGGAGGTGTATGGCTTGGGGACGTAGCGGTTGTAGCTGGCCGGGGCTCCCGGGGCAGCCTTGGGCAGGTCAGAAGTCCCGTTAACAGGAGACTTCTCTGGGAAGCTCTTGTGAGGGAGGACGTTGGTCTGGACCGTGTCCTCACGACCAGGCAGTGCTGGGGGCAGATGGGTTTGGGGGGAGAGTGAGTCACATACATGCCAGCGTGTGTGCGCACGTGTGTTTATGTATGCGCGATTGCGAGTGTATGTCTGTGAATGCGCGCGGCGCAGACAGACCTTCAACTGAGGCGGGCTTGGGCAGCGTTGCTGGCGGCGGGGTGGGCGTCGTCTCGTATCTCTTCTCCGCCGGAGGGGCCTGCGGCTGGGCAGGCTTGGAGGTTGGGGCGGGGCCTGGGGCGGGGGCGGGGCTGGTCTGGGCCGGGGGCTTGCCGCCGTCGAAGCTGCGCCTGTCAAAGTAGGACAGCTGCTTCCTGTAGTACTCCTCGTCCTCCTCGGGGTCGTAGTGGTTGGAGCGCACGATGTCGTCGTCGGCGACCGGGGGCTTCTGGGGCTCCGGGGCTCTGGGTGGTGGGGAGGGGGGGGAGGGGCGGGAGGAGAGGCAGGGGAGGGACAGGGGGAGGGGAGGTGAGGCTCAGGTAAGAACCACGACCACTATTCCACCAGCTAACACGGGTATACAGGTGAGGAGGGACAGAGACAGAGACCGTGAGGAGACGACAGAAACAAGCGCACGACAAAAAAGCCAGGCGACAGGTTTTGAGAAAACACTGAATCACAAACATCATGTCGTCACTGAGTGAAGTTCAGCATGTGGTTCTCCAGCCTGGCCGGCAGAGAGAGGAGGCTCTGCTTGCTCACCTGAAGGTCTTCTCCTGGTCCAGGTTGCTCAGAGAGTTCGCTTTGGGAATCCCTCCTGCAGGCTTTACATCTGCAGCCTAGGAAGGCACAAGCGGACAGTCAGTCAGGCCACACTCCCTCCATCTCTCCAAACTTCCCTCTCTCCATCCCTCCCTCCATCATTCCATCCCTCCCTCCATCTCTCCATCCCTCCCTCCATCCCTCCATCTCTCCATCCCTCCCTCCATCCCTCCCTCTGTTTCCCCCCTGCCTTCCTCCCAGTGGGACTGTGGTACAAGTGTATTTGTGTTTCAGGTGTGTTTGGGTTCTGAGTGTTCTAAGTGTTTCTGTGTTCCATCATGTATCTCTGGGTTTGAGTGTAGTGTAAGTGAGTTCCATGTGTGCCTGGGTTCTTACCCTGGTCCCTGGAGCTTCTCCCGTCTCCCTGGCCCGGTCCACAGACACGGACCTCTTGTTCTCAAACATCTTGACGCGGGTCAGAACCGACTGGGGCGCCATGCCCGGGTCGTCTTCCGCCGCAGGCTCCTCTCTGGGGGGCGGGGGCTTGGGCGCCGTGGTAACCACATGCTCAACTGCGGGTGAGGGCGGGGCCTCTGTTTTGGGTGGGAGTATAGGGGGGTCAGCCTCTTGGGGGGGCTTGTAGCCTCGGTGCTGGGGGGGGGCCCTGGGCGTAGGCAGGCCGCTGCGGGGGGTCGGGGGAGCGCGAGGCGGGGGGGGTAGGGGGCGTGGCTCTCCTGGTCGTAGCGTGGTCTCAGATCGTAGCCCGGGATAGGAGGAGGCGGCTCGTCGTAGCGGGCGGGGCCCGGGGCCGGTTTCCCGTAGCGAGGCCGTCCGTCATAGCCCTGGGGCGGGGGCTCGTCATAGCGTGGCTGGGGGGGGGCTGTACTGGTGCTCCGGCCCGTCCTCATAGGGCAGGCGGGGGTTGTACCCCCCCACCGGGGGCTGGTAGTCCTGGGGGGCGGAGCCAGGCTGTCCGTACGGGTTCCACTGCTGCTCATATGGCGGCAGGCTGTTCTCATAGGTCAGCTGGGAGTCATAGTGACGGTAGCCCCCGGAGACAGGAACGGCAGCGTCATAGCGACTAGGAGGGTGGTCGTAATCTCTGTACGGCTGCTGGCTCAAGTAGGCGGGCTCGTAGATCACCGGCTTCCCTCCGTGATTGGCTCTCCCGGGCTCCTCCGCGCTGTAGGGGTCATGATGCACGACCTAGGAGGACAACCACACGCACACCATTAGCAACCACGCGTCGGGCCCCTAGCAACGCACACCCAATAATATGAATACTTATTTGTGAGTAGAGAGGAGCAGATACAGGAGGAAAACAAGGTTAACGTCTCAGCAGAGGGAAGGACAGAGCAGGAGGACCTGGAATAGACAGGCTGACAGGGATCAGTTACTAATGACATCACACATGACATCACACAGCTCTCCCATTGGAAATCAACAAAAACAGGCCAGATCAACCTCTCACGCAAAAACCAAAACGACAAACGATCGATAAAGAAGAAATCAAATAAAACAGCATTGGGTTTAGATTTTCCTCTTCTTAGCTCGAATGCGGCGTGTTCATAGAAATGCCCACCTTTCAAAACGTAATTTGGAATCTTTTGGTACTGTTTCTGGTACTGTAGGAGTACGCTGAGTACAGTACGTCATGTTTAGAGTGACCTGAGACAGTCTGGCATATCGTTCGACACACAGCACGCGTGGTAGGAAGACGAAGATGGTGCCCAATGCATCAGTAACATTACAAGCCAAAAGAAATGAGGCTTACAAGATATCTACAGCTGAACTTTACAAGCATGTACCCTTGGAACAATGGAAACCATATTAAAAACCCTGACGTTTGAAAAATAGCCATTTAACACGCCGAGCACACAGGATGTTTTGAGAACATGTTACCCTCTCCAGCAGGAGACACAAATGGCTACATTTCAATTTCAGAGAGAAAACAACCGAAGGAAAACAGCACCACGACTCAAAGGAAACATCAAACAGAGGAGTGAGCAATTCCCAGGCTGGTATAACCCAGTGAACAGGAGTCCCCTGGTGTGTTAGCCAGGCTAGTGAACAGGAGTCCCCTGGTGTGTTAGCCAGGCTAGTGAACAGGAGTCCCCTGGTGTGTTAGCCAGGCTAGTGAACAGGATTCCCCTGGTGCGCTAGCCAGGCTAGTGAACAGGAGTCCCCTGGTGTGTTAGCCAGGCTAGTGAACAGGAGTCCCCTGGTGCGTTAGCCAGGCTAGTGAACAGGAGTCCCCTGGTGCGTTAGCCAGGCTAGTGAACAGGAGTCCCCTGGTGCGTTAGCCAGGCTAGTGAACAGGAGTCCCCTGGTGCGTTAGCCAGGCTAGTGAACAGGAGTCCCCTGGTGCGTTAGCCAGGCTAGTGAACGGGTTAACAGAGGACAGCTCAGAGATGGAGGCCATGCAAAGACAGGAAGCAGCAGAATGAGCCTCAGTGTCTTCTCTCTCTCTCTCTCTGCTCCTCCACATCCAGCACACACACACACACACACACAGACACACACACCTCTCTCTCTCTCTCTCTCACTCCCAGCTGAGGAGCCAGCATGCAGGCGAGGAGGAAGGCGAAGCAGGCAGCAGCAGAGAGGAGCTGGGCCCAGGTGGGCCGGGCCGGGTCCGGGCAGCGGGTCGACAGCGGGTACCTTTGGTTCTGTACTGGTCGGTCCAGACTGTAGGAGTTCTGGTGTTGGGGTGGGAGCTAGCTCAGGGGTGGACCTCCTAAGGGAGCCAGCCTCCGGGCCGGGGCTGGGGCTGAGGACAGGCCCCGGGCTGGGGCTGAGGCCAGGCCCCGGGCTGGGGCTGAGGCCAGGGCCAGGGCTGGGGTTGAGGCCGGGGCCCGGGCTGGGGCTGAGGCCAGGGCCCGGGCTGGGGCTGAGGCCAGGGCTGGGGTTGAGGCCGGGGCCCGGGCTGGGGCTGAGGCCAGGGCCTGGGCTGGGGGAGGCTACTGGAGCCTCCTCAGGGATCAGAGCCCCTACAGTGTTTAGATTGGAGTCAACAGCAGGGGGCGCTGCCTCAGGTTCAACCAGGGTCTCAGGGGGGAGGCTTGGCATGGTGGCCTCAGCCTCTGGCTTCTGCAAAGTGGGTCAAAAATGTTTAATACATGCGCCGATACTAATGACTCTGTCGCCCCGGGCAACATAATCAACAGGCCAATCACCAGCCTCCATACCCAACCAACACCCAATCAAGAAAACGCCATGTAAGAATTAGTAGCAGGACAAAGTTTCACGTGGTTAGTGCAGTCTGACGGTAGTTTAATACTAGGGTTACAGTACAACACATCTCTCTCTCTTTTTTTTCGTTTAACACATCAGGTGACACACTTTGTAGTGGATATCATATGGGCCAATCGATCCAGGTAAATACATGTTACAGCAATCCGTGGTTAACACTACATATCCCAGCATGCACAGGGCCCTTCCCGGCGAGGCAACAGTCCCAATCCCAGATGGGGCAGCCGGAGGTGCACAGGGGTGGGGACCCACACACACGGCCACACAAACACATAGCAGTGGAGAAGGCATCTGCATCACTGTGGCAACAACATCAACAACACCGACAGTAACACTAACACAGGTTGTCGTGGTTACGCAGTACACAACAGTCAAGCTTATTTTGGGTTTATATCTTTTCTCTGTTTTAGTTTTTTTAGTCAAAAATAAAAAACACGCACATCAATAACTCAGTCAATAAATAAATAAAGAATATTTATATTTATATATATATATATATCAATAAATAAATAGTTGGCCACAATATTCAGTTATAATATTTAGTTCCCTTTATAGTGCTAGTGTAATAAAGGATAGTGATAGTGATCGTGACGGTAGAGGCCGTGTCGGAGGGCTTTAGTAGCGCCTCCAGAACACCCTCCTCACACACACCACGGCCTCCAGACAACAGGGCAGACGCACCGCCCGGAGAAACGCTACCTGCTGCGGGTCGGCCACCTTGAAGCCTGCCGGGTCGATGCGGTTCAGCGGGTCCGGCGGCCCCGGGTGCTGGTAGCCCGCGTACCCCGGGGGCTCCTGGATGACGGGGGGGGTCCTCGCGGACCGGCTCGGAGGAGCGCGTGATGGCCGGCTCGGAGGGCAGGCCCGCGTCGTCGTTCAGCGTCTCGTCCAGCTCCTGGTCGGTGTAGGCCCCGCCCTCCGTGTCCGTGTCCTCGTAGTCGGACGTGTGGCGGCTGTCCGTGCTGTACATGGAGTACTCGCTGCCCGGGGCGGACAGGTAGGACAGGCGGTCGTCGTGGAGATCCAGGTCGTCGTCGGGGGCGCCGTCCGCCTGGAGAGATGGGAGAGAGGGAGGGGAGGGCGAGCGAGAGAAAGGGAGAGAAAGAAAGACAAAAAGGGGGAGGGAGAGGGATGGTGAGGTGAGAGAGAAGAACAGGAACACAGAGACAGCAGGCAGCAAAAGTACAGCAAGGAGAAGCAGCAGAACAGATACAGCAATGTTAAAGTCAACCTTCCGAAATATGAACAAAACATCCATATTCACATCCATAATACTCTGTGTGTGTGTGTGTGTGTGTCCTACCTTGCCCTCTGACACCCAGACCAGCTGGTTCTGCTGCTGCTGGACGTTCTCCTTCAGAGCTCCGTACCAGCCATCGTTCATGTTGTTCATCTGGATGGTGGCTGCAGGATGACCAGCATGCACACAGGGGGAGGGGGGAGGGAGGGAAGGGTGTGTGTGATGGAGGGGGGGAGGGACAGCATTGATAGAGGGATCAGAGAGTGTATTTGATATTGTGTGTATGAATGTGGGGTGTGTGTGTGATGAATGTGGTGTGTGTGTGTGTGTATGGTGTATGTGTGTGTGTGTGTGTGTGTGTATGGTGGATGTGTGTGTGTGTGTATGGTGTGTGTATTGTGGATGTGTGTGTGTGTATGGTGTGTGTGTGTGTGTGTGTGTTCCCTATAGCAGGCCCTCTGAGACCCGGGTCAAATCACATCCCTCTCTGGAGAAGTGCATGTTGGAAATGAGTAATGATGACTGCTCCCCTGTGGGAGTTAGGCCATGGGCAGCCCCAGTGTGTGTGTGTGTGTGTGTGTGTGTGTGAGTGTCTGTGTGTGTGTGTGTGTGTTTATGTCTGTGTGAGTGTGTGTGTGTGGCCAGCCCTGCTTTGCCACACTTAATCTCCTTCAAACACTCGACCACAGTAACTGTGCTAGCCACTAATGCACTCAGCTGGGCCTGCTGCAACACCTTCTCCCTCCCTCCCTCCCTCCCTCACCTCCGCTCCCTCACGCTCCCTCCCTCACTCCCTCCCTCCCTCCCTCCCTCCTCCCTCCCTCCCTCCCTCCCTCCCTCCCTCCCTCCCTCCCTCCCTCCCTCCCTCCCTCCCCTCAGACTCACTGGTGAAGAGGTGGTGGTTGTTCTTCCTCAGTTTGAGGGCGCGCTCGTACAGCTTCCTGGCGCTCTTCCTGGACTCGGGGCAGAGGCGGGTCCTCATGGTCTTCACGCCCTGCTTGCTGTCGGGGTTCAGGAACACCACGATGGGGTACCACTGGGCGTAGTTTAGGCGGTCCACAGCGTTCGGCGTGATGTCCAGCACCGCATGCTTATCCTGTGGCGTAGAAACGCACACACACACACGTTAGTACACATCGGTGGACCACTGTTCCAGGTAGCCTCAGAAGTGTGAGGGATTGGAGAGGAGGGTTCACGGTGTCATCTCACTCTCACCACCAGAGGGCAGTGGTGAGCTGTGCGAGGTGCGTGGATGGAAAATCTGTTTTTGACTGTGTAGGTGTGTGTGCTGTATGTCTGCGGGTGTGTACGTGTGACTTTTACTCACACGGTCGATAATCTGTTTAATGGTGTGCAGGCGGATGATTCCGGAGCTACGCTGGTCCTTGCCTGCATCTCTGGGCTCGCTCTCTGCAGAAAGGACACACACACACACAGAGACACACACAGTCAGTGTGTGCCCCCTGCAGTCCCCTCCCAGTCTGACCCTCTACATGCAGTAGCCTGCAGCTTCTCAGACGCCAAAGAGGAAGTGATGTCATGGATGTGTGCACGTGCAACAGGAAACATACATGACGTACATGAGTCCGCGTGTGTGTGCGTGGTGCAGATAGTTAGTGTGAAGCCTAGAGATGGAATGGTGCACATTCAAGAGCTGATCGTTACTGCCAATCATCCGTGAGGTTGTTAGGTTCGAACGGGACAAGATCAAACATCCGAGGATTGAACCTCACATGTATAGACGGATCAGATAGAAAGACGTCGCATAGATGTCGACCAGATGGGTCAGATAGGGTCAAAAGGAGCCGTATAACCCTGTTATCATCTGTCTGTCTGCGTATCTGTGTCTGGCCGTCTGTCTGTGTGACCACAAGATAAAGAGAACCTAGTCCTCTAGTCCACAGAGCACTTCCTGTCTCTATCTACGACACTCCGCCACACAATACGAAACACTCGCACTGCAGACAGGAGTTGACCATGAGGAACATAACTAGAAAACGCCAAAAGCATCTGGTGGACAGACATGAGTGGCTAGAGTGTATGCTGCTACTAACTGGGTGACCGACTGTGTGATGGCATGCTGACTGGCTCTTGGTGTCCCATGATGCACCCTGTCTACAGGCCAGACCAGACCGAGCCCACTAAAGCAGCCATAGATGCTAACAGGCGCTAACTAGCACAGGTTCTGGTGTGGTTATTATTGATAGGTAGGGAGAATGATGTGCTAAGGTGACATACTTTCCCCTCCTTCTTGTTTCTGAGTCTCTGAAAGGGAAACACAGTTATATAGACAGCAACATAGACAACATGGACACAGGTGGAATCACATTACATGGGTGTGATGAGTGCGCCCCTTAGGGGTCATTGAAATTTGACACAGCGTTAGTACGAGAGGAACGAGTTCTACTGGCTAACACAGTTAGCACTACAGGTTAGGCTAGCTGCTAACAGAGCTACGTCATTAAAGCTAAGAGAGCTAGCTACTCTCACACTGAGAAGATGGAGGAGGCTGAAAGGGGTTCTAAGTTCCATCCCCGGGAGGGTTCTACTGTGTGTTCTGGTGTGCCTCTGTGCTACCGGGTCGTAGGACAGAAACAAAAAAAGGAGAAGTGGACAGGTAACACGAGAGAGAGGATGGAGAGGGAGGGGAACTACTCACTTGCGAGCTCAAACAGATCAGGCTCCTCTCTGGCGAGCTTCTCCCGCGCCGTGTCTGCGATGGGCCCGAAGATCACCACCGGGCGCAGGAAGCCAGCTGAGCGACAGGTTAGGTTCCAGTTAGGGTTACAATGTCAGGGGTTCATGTTCTGCTCAAACACGACTTCACGGTCACGAGAGGAAGAAATAAGCCCCTTGATCGCCCCTTCACCTCCCTCTCTTTGCCTTCCCTTCTATCAGCCCTACTCTCCCTCCCCCTTCCACATTCACTCTGTTATTCTCTATTCTCTGTTCTCCTCCCCCCCCCCTCCCTCCCTCCTTCTCCCTCCACACCTACCCTCTCTCAGAACCACCCTCTCGTAGGCGGGGAACTTGGTCTGGACGGGCTGGGCTGACAGGTCCTCCCTGCTCTTCCTCAGGTTCCTCTTAGAGCTGCGCAGGCCACGGAAACGCCAGAAGTCTGCTCTGTCGCCCCCTGGTGCCTTGGGGAGGGTGTACTGCACGCTGGACAGCTGCTCCGCCCTGCAGGGCAGAGAGAGAGGAGGGGGATGTGGGGAGAGAGGAGGGGGGATGTGGGGGGAGAGGACGAGAAGACGGGAGGGGAAAGAGAGGGGGAGCGGGAAAGACAGGAGGAGAGTGTGAGGAACACGGGCTGAATGGAAACTTGGGCTTATCTATGACAGAGCAGTGATGGAATCTATCACCTCTAACCCCCACACTCCCCCACTATCCTCCAACACTATCTGCTATGCACTGTGTGTGTGAGTGAGTGAGAGAGATAGTGAAAGAAAGAGAGAGAGCGAGCTTGGCATTGCAGTCTAAAGTGTTACATTTGCCACAGCCATGTTAGGATCTCCGTGGTAAACCACCTGGACGGTGAAAAGGTGTGTGCGTGTGTGCAGAGGCTTCTCTGAATATGCAGACAAATGACTCAGAAAAGACACACGCGTTGATACACACACACACACACTACACTCACACACTCACTACACGCAAACACAGCACTCAGCCTGCCAGTCAGTCAGTCGGTGTGTCTGTCTGAGTACCTGTTCTTGTTGGGGATGATGCCCCGCTCCACCTCCTGGTGGTTCTTGCCGATGCGGATGGCGAGCCAGGAGCCCAGCTTGCCGTTGTAGAGGGTGTCCACCACGCGGAACACCTCGCCCTTGTTGAAGCTCAGCCCGTACGGAGACTCCTTCTCGTACTCAAAGTGGGTCCTGATGTAGAAGGAGTCTCCGACGTCCGACTCCACTATCCTGCGGTACACTGCAGGGAGAGAGCACACACACACACACACACCATTACTCTACAAAGTAACTGCGTGAAACAACAACAACAATGTCTCCCCCCCAGGTCCTCTCTCCTCTCCTCCTTCTTGTCCTCTCCCCTTCTCCCCCTCCTTTTCTCTCACCATCCTTCTTCTTCTGGGCCAGGATGGAGACCTCTTCCCCCTTAGGCAGGTCCAACAGGAAGAGAACTGCCTCCTCCCGGATGATGTTAGCAAAGTCCACATTGTTTACCTGGAGAGAAGGAGACAGAGAGAATCAACAATATACACAGATGAACCTGGAGAGAGAGAGAGGGCAGGAGACATTAGCTCTGGGGCTGACTCCACTCATTCACCCCTCCATGATACCCACTCCCCCCCCAACCACACACTGTTTATTGACCCCCCAGTACCACCAGAGGAGAAACACCTTGATCCTTCCCAGAAACCCCCTCTATCTCCTAATCTCCCCCATCACAGTGTGACTGCCAGGAAACACACATCCACACACACACATACAGTATAATGACATACACACAGTACACACAGCCTACGCAGGAGAACAATGTGCTGGGAGCGGGGTGTGTGTTTGTACAGCAGGGAATAGGGAGTCTTCACAGACCACCACAGCCCAGTCTCAAAACTCTCTGCCACATTCCTTAAGTTTCCGACAACCTCCTCTCTCTCTATCGCTCTCTCTCTCGACTCACCTCCTTCTCAGAGCTTATAGGACGAGAGGGACCCAGGAGACGGGACTTTACACCTTCTACTCCAATGGGGCTCAAGAACGAGATTAGGCGGCATCTTTAGTACCGAGACTCGACCCGTGCAGAGGTGTGGGAGGCAGTAAGACTGAGGGAAGGTGGAGGAGGGGGAGCAGAGGGAGGAGGGGGAGGAGGAGGGGGAGGAGGGTGGCTACTGATGTGTACCCCTGTCTTCCTGAGGACAATGACCAACATGACTGAAGCCATCCAAGACTGACATCAAGGGTCTGCTCCATCAACAGAGTCTTCTGGCCCCAGGGCCACAGAGAGGCCATTGTGGAGCTCCCCAGGAACAATCACATCCATTGTGTTTTCTCTTCATGTAAACAATGGAATGTTCTACGCAGAACAGGGGCCAGGCAGTGAGTCATAAACACACACACGAACAAATACACACAGAGTGTGTCATTACCAGGCTCTATCAAGAACCACTGTGGACACACTGGGTCACATTATCTTTAGATTAGTGGACTTAGCTTGCAGTTGCAGACTTAGCGAACATGAGCTAGTAGAGTTAGCATTGAACAGTAAATAAACATTTGTGTACATAGCTAGCGTTGCTAAAGTTAGCCTAGTAGCAAGTCTACTAGTATTTAGACACTAGCCAGTGTTCAAGTATTTAGCAAGCATGGGAAGCAGTTCAAAGATGAGACTACTGCTTCAACAACAGCAGGTGCTTATCCCACACGCAGGCACTCCCAGACATCTGGCTCCTGGAAAGCATGTTCCAGATCCCACTGCAGAGACTGGATGTTCCAACAACGGAGGACTAAGGGGTCATTCATCAGACTTCGGAAAGGAAAAGACGCATCACTTTGTGCCCTTTAAGTTCCCGTCGTCAAACGAGTGCTTTACCACCGCTGGTGCTTACCCTGAGTATCTGGTCGCCCTCCTCCAGGCCTTCCTTGGCAGCCGGGCTGTCCTCCAGGACTCCTGCCACAAAGATGCCCACGTCGTTGCCCCCAGCCAGCCTCAGGCCCACACTCTCCCCCTTCTTAAACTTCACCAGCTTCATACTGGGCCTGGGTGGGGGGCGAGAGACAGGCGTGTTGATCAGATAGAGAGACAGACAGAGACGACAGGTAAGTCAGACGATAGCGACAGGTGGTCAGAGGACAGACAGTTAAGTCAGACAGACGCTAAGTCAGACAGACAGGTAAGTCAGACCGACAGGTAAGTCAGACCGACAGGTAAGTCAGACAGGTAGTCAGACAGACAGAAGGAGGGTGGGCCAGTGTTGTCACCTGAGGATGCTGTCGTCATGGCCGGCGCTGGGCACCGGGGCGTCAGAGGGGCTGACGGGCAGGTCCACATCTGGCTGGCCAGGCTGGGCGTACACAGGCTTGGGTTCTGGTCCCACAGTCAGATAGACAGGTAGACAGACAGACATTAATACACACGCTTGGGTTCTCTTCCCCACCGGTCAGACAGACGGGTACTGGCTGGTTTGTGGATGAGAGGGGGGCACAACTAGGGATCTAGTGGAGGAGTGTCGGACCTGGCAGGGGAGGCATCTGCTTATCGCTTGACGCATGGTCGCTGGTCATGGAGAGGATGCCATCGTCAGAGCTCTTCGCTGGCGTGGACATGGTGCCCGGCTTCGATATACGATCGTCATCTCGACTCCTGTGGCTACACACACGCAGGACACACACACACACACACACAATTAGTAGTGCACACCGATACAACAGGATGTGATCATAAGTGACATAGGACTGTGAAAGGCAGGCAGCAGAGAAGTTAGCGTGCGTGTTTTGAACTCTCTGTATGGCGAGTTCTGAACTCTCTGTATAGCAAAGTCAGATCTACAATTCCATGCTGTACAGTGAAGAGTAAAGTCAGAACTCTGAGCTGCGTAGTGAAGTCAGTTCTAGAACTCTGCTTCTTAGAACAATGGCGGCATTCCTGCCGGACCATGTGACCGCAGGCTGGCAGGCTGCTGGGGCAGCATTTTGCTTAACCCTGGAATGCCCTCCGTCCCTCTTTCTCTCCCAGACACATACAGTCCTGTGACAGATCTCCAGACGGGCCTGCCATGATAGATCAGGTGACCCCTCCCCCCCCCATTGTCTACTCCACGTCTCTGTCGCGGCAACATACAACACTGTCACACAACACACACACACACACACACACACACACACAGATCAGGCTAACTAGCATTAGTCAAGGCTGGGCTGGATTGCCTAGGCTAGGGTAAGAAGTAGCAGCACAAATGTGTGTGTGTGTGTGTGTGTGTGTGTGAGCCCCAGGCTTACAAACACACCCAGCCCCTGCTGCAGCCCCAGGATGAATAACAACAACACAGTAATCGCCTGGAAGAGAGAGAGAGAGAGAGAGAGAGAGAGAGAGAGAGAGAGAGAGAAAGAGAGGGAGGGAGAGAGACGGAAAGAAAGAGAGAAACGGAGAGAGACAGCGAAAGAAGGAAAAAGAGAAAAAAAGAGAAAGAAGAGAGAGTGAGAGAAAGAGAGAGAGAGCTGGCAGCAGTTTCTGTCCTAAATCTGTGGAGCTCAGGGTGCAATGGTGTTAAGAGGCCACATTCAAACACACACACACTGCCCTACAACACACACAACCCCACAGCAAACACACTACATTACACTATCGCACACACAGGTGGAAATCTCTCACCCCCCTCTCTTGCACAACTATTGATATATTCCAGATACAAAGCATCTCCGTTGGCTACCATTTCCATAATACTCCCTAAACGATCTGCCCACCTCCACCATGACCAGACCAAACCAGACCGGGGTAGGGCAGGTTTGGACCTGCAGTATCCCAGCTGGGCCAGGGACTCCCAGAGTCGTCTTTAGGATGAACAACAACACATCAGTACTAACGCTGAAACTCTCGTGCTGCTACATAGACCAGCAGCAACTTTAATATGCTATCATGTAAAAACGATTAAAAGACATTACTCACAAAGGCCTCTGTCGGCCTGGTGGCTGGGTCAGAAGCAACATGGTGCAACAGAACCGTGATCCCAACAGAACAGAGTGTGTTCAGATCCCAGCAGAACAGAGTGTGTTCAGATCCCAACAGAACAGAGTGTGTTCAGATCCCAACAGAACAGAGTGTGTTCAGATCCCAACAGAACAGAGTGTGTTCAGATCCCAGCAGAACAGAGTGTGTTCAGATCCCAGCAGAACAGAGTGTGTTCAGATCCCAGCAGCATAGAGTGTGTTCAGATCCCAGAGAGGGCCTCCAATGAGAACCTAAAAATGTTTTTTCTGCTAAATGACACTATGGAACACTGTCTCCTGCCAGGGTCTCCTCACCACAGCCAATCAGAAGATAAGAACCATCTGTTGCCGGGGGGAAATCTCTGTGGGAAGTATGTCAAATCCCCAACTCCATGCCCCCGTCTATGCCCCCCTGTAACCCACCCACCCACCCCCTCCACACACAGGGCTTGGGTTTATGATAATACTTGGGTAATACTAGCCAATCACCACTTCCCAGGCCCAGTCTGACTAGCCGCCAGAAACTGTATGGAACTTCAAAGATCGTTTACAAAGCCTGTTTGTCTACATGGAACAGACTTCAGAGAGAACTTTGAGGATGTACTTGTAAACAACATAACTGTACATCTGAAACCAAAATAGCTTTTGGTATCTCTAGTTGCACAGACACACAAACACACACTATCCCTGACTACAGACGGATGTCCAGATCAGCCAATCCAGTCCGGTCTAGTGAGACTAGGGTGGGAATGGAGTGGGGCTGAGAGGTTGACTGGGGGATGAGGCTGGGGGCGGGACTTACAAAGGCAGCAGTCTGAAGAGGCGTGGCCCTGCTGGCTTCCTGTTCCAAGACACAATGTCTGGTTACCATGCCATCCACTATGGGATAGACACATCACACTGGCCTACTGAGCTATGGCGGCACAGACACAGTCTACTGACCTATAGCATCGCAGACACAGTCTACTGACCTATAGCATCGCAGACACAGTCTACTGACCTATAGTATCACAGACACAGTCTACTGACCTATGGAAGCAAAGACACAGTCTATTGACCTATAGCATCACAGACACAAACTACTGACCTATGGAAGCAAAGACACAGTCTAATGACCTATAGCATCACAGACACAGACTACTGACCTATGGCATCACAGACACAGTCTACTGACCTATGGAAGCAAAGACACAGTCTACTGACCTATGGCATCACAGACACAGTCTACTGACCTATGGAAGCACAGACACAGTCTACAGACCTATACGAACACGGATGCAGTCTACTGATAGCAGCCTAGACACAGTGTACAAACAATATGCATCTTCATCCTCAGCTAGTCAGCAGCATCTCTTCCAGCCTATAGCTCTGTCTCTAACCTGCCTCTGCATGCAGCACTGTTCAGTTGCCTGCTAGCTACACACACACACACACACACACACACACACACACACACACACACACACACTTACTGTCGCCTCCAGCTGAGGAGAGAAAGAGAGAGAAAGGAGATGGGGAAAAATACGTTTGTAGATGTCCAGTTGAGATGATGTTAGGCCTCCAGGCTACAAGTTGGAGGTGCTGAGTTGAACATATCTCTCTAACTCTACCTCGAAGCTACCCTTCTCTTCCCCTCTCCCCTCCCCTTCCTCCCTCCTACTGTTACTGGAGACGTGGATCAATACACTGCCCCAGGCTCGGCCTGACCTCTGACCCCACTGCAGGGCATTCTGGGACTGCGGGGTCAGCTCCAGGAGGACCGTGGCTTATTCATGCTGGGTTCATTAGTCTACTGATCTGTCCCAGTGTGTGTGTGTGTGTGTCAGGGTGTGTGTGTGTGTGTCTGTGTGAGAGAGAGGATGTGTGTGTAGTCCTACCTGCCGTTGCTGATCTGGCGAGGGGAGTGTCTGGAGAGGTCCGAGTGTTCAGACCTGGCAGGTGAGCGAGAGCGACTGCCCCGCCCACGATCGTGGGATCGATCGTGGGATCGAGTGGAATGGTCTGACGTCAAAGAATGGATTTCTGAAATGTCTGCGGAGACGGCGGAAATCAATGACATTCATATTTCTCTATTAGGACTGAGCTCACAGTGGGGGCTTCACAAGGCACTCCCACTGAGCGTGCCCAGTGTGTCGCCCCTACAGAGCACGCTCAGTGTGTCGGCCCTGCAGAGCACGCTCAGTGTGTCGGCCCTGCAGAGCACGCTCAGTGTGTCGGCCCTGCAGAGCACGCTCAGTGTGTCGCCCCTACAGAGCACGCTCAGTGTGTCGGCCCTACAGAGCATGCTCAGTGTGTCGCCCCTACAGAGCATGCTCAGTGTGTCGGCCCTACAGAGCATGCTCAGTGTGTCGCCCCTACAGAGCATGCTCAGTGTGTCGGCCCTACAGAGCATGCTCAGTGTGTCGCCCTTACAGAGCACGGCCAGTGTGTCGTTCCTGAAGCTCAGTGCTGTCCTCACCGTCTCTGTCAGAGTTGTTGGCGGAGGGGATGCTGTCGTCCATGTCGGGGATGTTGAGCAGGGTAGCTCGGTCGTCTCTCTGGACCACCATCTTTAACTTGCCCTTTGACCTCTCAATCAGCTTCTTGGCATCGATCAGAGACAGGTTCTCTGTCACAGTGCCGTTAATCTGAGGAGAGAGAGATAGCATCATGATCACATGACGACATGCTTGGGGACTGTATTAGTGTTCACGGTGGAGGAGGTTCAAGGCTTTACAAGGACCCAAGTCACACCACCTAGTGTCTCCTAGTATCTTAGCCGTTACTGTGCAGTACTCCGTGTGCAGAGGGCTGTGGTGAGACTGGAGTGGGAGAGCAGTGAGCTGGCTGGGAACACTGAGAGAGAGACCCCAATTAATGAGGCTGATCTCTCCGGTCCAGTACAGACTAGATGCTCCAGAATAAAGGAAGTGTGGAATGTTTGGTATTCTGGAATCTCTGGATGGCTAGAGGAATGCTGAGGTCCTGTGACCTCACTCTGCGCCCATGTGAACACACACACACATACACACATACAGAAATAAAGCAGACTGGCTTTTTCTCTCTGAGGACATCTCTCCTTTCATGCACCCTCTACCTGAAGCACCACAGCCCCTCCCCCTCTCCTCCTCCTCCCCCCCTCTCCTCCCCCCCCTCTCCTCCTCCCCCCTCCTCCTCCTCCCACTCTCCTCCTCCTCCCTCTCTCCTCACCTTCAGCACCACGTCCCCCTCCTGGATGTTGCCGTCTCGGGCTGCCAGGCTCTCTGGGGAGATGTCCTTCACAAAGATGTGGCTGGCCAGACGCAGCCCGTACTCTGCTTTAAGGAGCAACGAGAAAACAACAGAGAGAGCGTGACCCACCACACAACATCCTGTCTGGGAGAGGGGGCGGGGGGAAATATACAGACAGATAGATATAGATCTACATAGATACTGTTTAATCGTGTCTTTGCTGTACCTCTGCCCCCGACATTGTGTTGCCCACCTTCATTCTTGCGAGACTTGACGAGGGTGACCTTGGCGGGCCGGGGCGGGACGGAGGACGTCTGCGAGCGCCTGTCGGAGCGCGGCGACGCGCTCCTCTCCCGGGACGCGCTGCGGTCCCGCTTCCCGCTGCTGCTCCGCTGCTCGCCCCGCCTCCCCGTGCCCCCGCTGGCGCCCCCGTAGCCGCCGCGGCCGCTCCGCTCGTCGTAGCCGTCGTCCTCCTCGCTGTCCTCCTCCTCCTCGTGCTCCGACATGGTCTCGCG
This sequence comes from Mallotus villosus, assembly GCA_903064625.1. Taxonomy (NCBI): domain Eukaryota; kingdom Metazoa; phylum Chordata; class Actinopteri; order Osmeriformes; family Salangidae; genus Mallotus; species Mallotus villosus. The sequence goes on from CAEFZP010002900.1 coordinate 38,389, forward strand.
GTCGCCCGGCCGCGACACGGGGATCTGCACCTTCCTCTTCCTGCGGATCGTCTGAGGACAGGAAACAGGAAACAGGAAGTGGTGTGAGAGGGGGTTTCTCAGGCTGGTCATCTGTCAGGGTTGGAGTTCTGACTGGCATGGTGGCACTGATGACCAGGCCCAAACGTAATACGGGGGGGCAAAATTCAGACAAAAAACTGTGGATTTTCAAATAGAACGCATCGGTCTGAGGCAAAATGTAAAGTCAACTTCTGGTGAACAACGCGAGCAGTTGGAGCAGCGGCACTTTGAAACGGTTCCACTCACGATCTTGGCGTTCTTGCCACTCTTGCGGAGCTGCTGCACAGCGTAGGCATGTTCCACGTTGTCCATGGAGACAGCGTTGACCATGACCACGCGGTCATTCTCCCTAGGGGACAGAAGAACCAAACCACGGTCACAAACCATCCAGGGATATAGCAAGGCGTACAGCACATATCAACACACACACACACACCCAGACGGTGTGTGGGCTGTACTTACTGCAGCAGCCCCTCAGCTGGGCCTCCCTTCAGCACGTCAGATATGACGATGGACGTCTCACCACTCTGGAAGTGAGGGTTGTCTCTGCCGCCTGAGATAGCGATGCCAAACCCAAACCCTGGAGCCTGCTCACACACACACACACGCACACACACAAACATGCATTCATATCAAGAACAGAATGCAATCGTGAGAACATGACAAATAAACGTAAATGTGACATGTGACGCCCTGTAGGTCTGCGGGGGCCTTCACTCCCCCTCTCCCCTCTTCTCCAGACAGTTTTAATAACACACACACACACACACACACCCGGGCCACCTCAAGGTGCTATGCCAGTAGGTGATCTGGTTATTTAAAAGCTCTGTATTACAGGGTTTCACTGGGGCTGGGAGGAGCATGGAAAACAGCAGCAGTATAATAACACAGACCTAGAAGCAGCTCTGTTATTACTAGTGTCAATATAGGAGGTTTTAATGACAGCGTTTCGCTCCTCTGCTCTGCAGGTGAGATTGTGTTGTCAACATGGTCTCCCTCTTCTTCCCCCCCCCCACAGTCCGACAGACCACAACTCTAAGATGTCCGCCTGACAGGAAGTGAACGGGAACGCTCAGGAAGTGGATGCTGGAAGCTTCCTGACATCTGTGTTCTCGGACCATTGTTCCATTCCTCTACTTCCTGTTCTTACAGTCTGCGGCGGGGGGGGGGTGGTGGGGGTGAGAGAAGTGTGTGTGTGTGTGTACTAGGTAGAGAGGAGAAGGGAAGTAAAGGAGAAGTATGAGGGAAGGAGAGGGAGTAGAGAGGAAAGAAAGAGAGAGATGGGAGAGGGAAGAGAGGAATAGACGGTCCTGAGTCTTACCCTGTGTAGGGTCACAGTGTGTTGTTCCCATATGACTGTTTCTTCCATAGCAGCACTCTGAGAAAGAGGGAGAGAAGAGAGAGAGAAGTCAGCATTGCCGGGTTATTATTAGACATCCATATAACATCCTCATCATCATTTTCCCAGGTGACCTGTCTGTGTGCACCTGTCATTACCCGTGTACTGTATTATCTAAGTTATTATTATTATTATTATGAGTGTGTGTGTGTGTTGTGGTTCCCTGAGCCAGCTGTATGAAACCCAGTTAACCCTTCACCCCTGGTTTCCACCCTGGTTTCTACGGCAGCCATATGAGGATGTTATTCATGTCCATTATTGGAGCAGCAGCTGTGTGTAAGAGTGTGTGTGTGTGTGTGTGTGTCTCCCTACCCTCCCTGTCTGCCCCTCCAACTCCAACAGTTGAAGTTCTATTATGTGTGAGGGGACGTGACCCACTTAGCCACAGCCCCTCCCAAACACACACATTCCTGCAGAATGTTTTGTCAGGAGGGTCGTACATTCATGCGTCCATTCAGACCCTCATCTCCGTAGAGCAGAACTGGAGCTGGGAGGGGGGGGGCATGAGAACCATGACCACCAGGGGCCCATGTGACATACTGGCCTTGTCCTTGTACACTTAGGTGGAGGGAGGGGAGGGAGGGAGGGACAGAGGGAGGGGTCGTCCTTGTGGTGGACTGGTGGTGAGGAAGGGGGAGATGAGAAGGGGGAGGGTGTTAGGAGTGGGAAGAGGGAGGTGAGGAAGAGAGCAAGGCCAGGCCTGGTGTATACATAGACAGTATGTATAGATAGATAGATAGATGTGAGCGAGAGAAAGAGACGCAATACCAGCATGGAGCAGGACCTATAAAACCTATGTCTGATGAGATATTTATCACACACACACACACAAACACTCAGAGCCCAAGTGTTGTAGATACACACACACACACACACACACACACACACACACACACAGAAGCCCCTGTCTTGGTATGGAGGACAGAGTAGAGTATAGTGTGTGGGGGGGAGGGAGGGAGAGTGAGACAGGTACATGAAGAAAGAGAGAATTCCTCCAAGTAGATACTTGCTCCAGTGGGATTTTACTGTGGAGGTTTAAGTCATTCATTATCTCAGTCTGAAGCTCTGGTGGTGGTGAGGGGGTGGTGGGGGGGCAGCACACACACCAAGTGTTGTAAACACCTGTTAGTCTGGCCAATAAAGCTAAAGTAAACTTAGGATGGAGAACTGACTGAGAGACAGAGACCATATGATTAGGATGGTTACACGATGGCCCCAGACAGCAGACAGTGTCCCTCTGGTCAGAGGTCCAGCCGTCTGGCCCACACAGGGATCTGAACCACACTGAGGCTATCAACGCCATCACAGCAGCAGACGTTCTAGAAGGTTCCAGTAAAGCCTGGCTTAGGACACCTCAGGGCCAAGACAAACATCCAGAGGGAGAACATAAACAGTGTCTCCCTTTGAGGTGAGAACGAGAAAGACAGAGAGACAGATAGCCAGAGAGAGAGAGAGAGAGACAGATAGCCAGAGAGAGAGAGAGAGACAGATAGCAAGAGAGAGAGAGAGAGAGCAAGAGAGAGAGAGAGAGAGAGAGAGAGAGACTACCAGAGAAGGAAGTGTTCAGGAGAACAATGCTGCTGTTGATGTTGGAGAGAGGGAGGAGAAAGGAGGACAGCAAGGGAGACAGAGAGGAGGGAAATATGGAGGGAGAGAAAGAGAGAGAGAGGGTGGAGAGAGACAGAGCGAGAGGAGAACAGATATTTTTACATTCCCATTGAGGCAAGCTTGGTCTGAAGCCAGGCTGAAGTGATCAAAGAGGCCCAGCCCATTGTGTGTGGGTGTGTGTGTGTGTGTCTCTGTGTGTGTGTGTGTGTGTGTGTGTGCATGGAGAAGCAGTAAAGTTAAACGTTAAACGTTTACTGCTTCACCTCATTACTCCTCTACAACAACGGGAAGCACAGCTACTATATATAGGATAACCATGATTACTGACCTGAAGTTACTCACTGACCCCATCACACAGTCATTGACAGGGGTGTGTCCCACATTACCCAGAGAGCAAAGGGCAGTGTCTGTGTCAACTGGTCAACAGTCAGATCAGGTAACAAGAGACCAGAATCTCCAAATCCAATAGTTGTGAGTATGTATGTATGTATGTATGTGTGTATGTGTGTATGTATGTATGTGTATGTATGTATGTATGTATGTATGTGTGTGTGTGTGTGTGTGTGTGTGTGTGTGTGTGTGTGTGTGTGTGTGTGTGTGTGTGTGTGTGTGTGTATTTCAAGCCAGAACTGGCCGAAGGAGGAAACATGGAGCGGCCTCACAGGAACATGAAGTCACTGAGAGAGGTGCCGGGCCACAGGAACAGGAACTTCCTATCCAGGGGAGTGATCTGTTCTTCCAGAGAAGGGTTGAACCTGGACATACAGTCACACAGCCTCCCAGCCTGTCACACAGTAGAACACCAGGACCTGGCACAGAACGTCTAGTCTACCTAGCAGCCAGTTTGGGAAGCACAATGTCCCATGTGATTATGTGATGATGTCAGAGGTAATCATGTGTCACGATGAGCATCTGTAACACCACTAAATACTGAACTTGACTAAATACTACACAACTATACCGACTTACAGAACAAATAATACAGATCATACTCCCCTTCGTGTGTGTGAGTGTGTATTTGTGAGTGTGTATATGTGTGATTGTTTATGTGTGTCTTTGGAGAGGATGCAGCTGTGTTTTGGTCCCTTCTTCCTTTGGGGAATCAATCTAAGGACCGACGTGGTTGCCACGGTTACGTTTAATACAGAAATGTCACAAGGGGAGGGTCGCAAAAGGCCCGTCATCTGATAGGATACTGGGACCTGAGACTGTCTCTGGTTGGACGGTGTCGTTGTCTGATAGGCGACTGATAGGCTAAGGCTAATGCTCATCTCCATTCTGAAATGCTCCAGCAAGCCCATGTATGCGAGTGTGTGCCAGTGTTTGGCACTCTCAATAAGAACTATTAATAGCTGGATTGTCAAGAAGAGCTTAACCGGATCAAACACTGCTCTGCTGCTCCACTCTCCCAGGTCCTGCTAACACCACCAGGATGAGGATGAGGGTGAGGATGAGGATGAGGATGACTGGGCACAGAGACAGTGATTTGCTGGCCCAGGGAAGTGAAAAAAGACAGTGTTCAGAGTCGTACCCGGCAGGTCTGAAGACAAGCTGTCTCTTTTTGTATGCGGTGTGTATGAGTGTGAGAGAAAGAGAGAGAGAGATAATGTCCGTGTGTGTGTTTATTGTGACCGAAAGGATGTGATCTTTTTATCTAGACGAGTGGAGAGGGAGAGAAAAGAGACAGGAGTAGAGCAGATGAGAGAGCAGGAACGGTGAGGAGAGAGGAGGATGGGAGATGAGGAGATGAGACGGGAGGTGTGCGGTGGACTGAGGAAACAAACCAACACACCGACACACTATTTCACAAACACACTGTATAGATATACACACACACACACACACCATCTCTCTGATGTTAACAGTCATGGGGAATAAAATAAAAACCTATAATCCTGCATTTGGATTAAACTGTTAATCTGGAGCATGTTCCCCTCCGAAGGCATCCCTATCTCTCACACGCGGAGAGGGTGGGGGGAGGAGAGAGAGATAAAGGGAGAGATTGAGAGACGGAGAGAGACGGAGAAATGAGGGGAGAGAGAGAGAGAGAGAGACAGTGTACGTTTGGAGAGAGGGAGACAAACCAGGCCAGCGGGACTGAACTGCAGAAGACCAGCCAGTAGGGTGAGCTGTAGGGAGGGTGCCAGGATGCTGCTGCCCTGCAGGACATGGAGCCTCCATACTGACCCACACACACACACACACACACACCTCCTCCCCCACTCTGGTAGAGAAGTACAGGGGGATAACGTCCTCTGAGCCAGGGGCTGATGTGCAGCTGAGATCCTCAGTGACCCACACACACACACACACACACACAATACAGCCCCATCCCAGTCATCCCCATCCTAGCAGCAAAGTCATCCCTGCTCACCCACACTCTAACTGTCCTCAACTACTACAGCCTGCAGAGGCCTAACTTTCCAACAGCCAGGCAACCAGGCAGTATGACAAAAGAGGCCGGGAGAGGCTGGTAGAGCCCAGAAGAGGTTGGTAGAGGTCAGGAGAGATTGGTAGAGGTCAGGAGAGGTTGGTAGAGGTCAGGAGAGATTGGTAGAGGTCAGGAGGGGCTGGGAGAGGCTTAGGAAGGTTGGTTAGTGCAAGGAGAACTAAAAATAGGTTGATAGAGGCCAGGAGAGGCTAGAAGAGGCCGGAGGAGTTTAGTCGAGACCAGGAGAGGCATAACAAGGATGATACACAGACCGCAGCAGCTTCTGGATTAGCCAATCGTAAATCAGCAAGCTATCAGCCTCTACACCATTACACCCTCCAGGAATGTACTGATAAGCAGCCATGGCTTCAACCACAGCCTCAACAACCACTCTCTCCTTCCTTCTGTTTGTCTCTTTAGCCGTCTCTCTCTCTTTCTCTCTGTGTTTCTCTGTCTCAAATGACAAGTTTCCCTCAATCGCTTTTATGTCTTTTCTCACGTTTATGTCTCCCCCCCCTCAGCCCCAGGCTCCGCCCACTCCTACTACATGTTGGGAATCAATGAGTTACTGTTGTTGTTGCTACACTCCCCCTGCACTTCAGAGGCTATGCACTCTCGCACTCACTCTTTCTCTCCGACTTCCTCAATCTCTGTTTCTGTTTCTCTCTCTTTCTCACTCCCCTTCTACCTCCCTTTTACTCTCTCACTCTTTTTCCCTCTCTGTGTGGGAGAAAAGGGGAAAGAGATAGCAGAGTGGCTCTTGTCTGTGTGTGTGGTATCCTGTTTATACAGAACGAAGATCTAATTGTCCTTAATGACCTGTTGCACACACAGCTTCCTGTCACTTATTACACAGACACACAAACAAGGCCGTGGTGGAATGCTTTCTGTAAAATTCCACCATTAAGGGATGAGAGAAATGGAAGATCCAGTCGACTCCTCTGCTCGGAACAGAAAGCGTGAGATATTTTATTTAAATTTCAGTCAGACATGGAGGGGGGGGGTAGAGAGAGGGAGAGCGAGAGAATCGTGGAAGAGAAAGTCTGCAGGCTGTAATGTTATGATGATGAAGATGAAGAGAGCTTCTTAAGACCCTCCGTGTGATTCAGATTAGACTAGGGCCAGTGCATCTCCCTCCTCCTCCCTCCCTCCCTCCTTCTCTTCCTCCTTCCCTTCTGCCCCCTCACACACAATCTCTCCCCTCTCAAGTCTCCCTTCCAGTGCCCCGCGCCCCTTCCACCTTGTGCCTCTCCTTCTGCAGCTCGACAGCAGAGGATCTGCAGCTCCGACGACCGCCATGGTCATCGCTGCATCTACGGCAACCTAACCACACCAGAACCAGAGGTAGTACAGGGAAGTGGTGCTGGAGGCTGAACTTATATCATCATCACGATCATCATGGAGGATCGTCACACAGTTCACCAGGAGGCCCACCTACAAAGACAGGCCTGTCAGAGAGATGAAGCTCATCTGCACCACAAACTGCACAAAGCCCCCTCAGCGACGACCTCCTCCCTCCATCACTCCTTCCCTCCATCCCTGCATCTCTGACAATGAAGGGTGCAGAGCCAGACACTAGAGAGAACAAAAACATCAACCCCCTCTCTCTCTCTCTTCTTCCTTTCTATCTCCCTCTCTCCTCTTCTCTCACTCTCTCTCTCTTTCTCTCTCTTTCTCTCTCTTCAGCCTAATTACATCTCCCTCCATAGCTGATGTTAACAGGAGATGTTTAATCTTCAAAGAAAAACACAAACCATCCGAGGCCAAATGTGAGGCTTTTAATTAACTCAAACTCTCCCTCTCTCTCTCTCTTGCCTCTAAACACCACGCTAGTCAGGCTCTATTTATAGAGCTGTCCTGATACTATAAATTATGTTTTCTTGCTATGCTCTCAGCACAGCATGCATTAGGGTGAAATATATAAAGAAAGAAAGAGAGAGAGAGAGAGAGAGAGAGAGAGAGAGAGAGAGAGAGAGAGAGAGATGAGAGAGAGAGAGAGAGAGAGAGAGGACACCAGGCAGGCCATGAGGAATGAGGACAGACTTAAATGCACTGGAGTAGCAGAGCTCATGTGTATATTTTGATTCTTGGCTGTGTCCAGCGCATTACTGCCTTCTCTAACACTACTGGACCTGCAGGAGGAGCGTGGTATTAATGCTCTGGACCTGCAGGAGGAGCGTGGTATTAATGCTCTGGACCTGCAGGAGGAGCGTGGTATTAATGCTCTGGACCTGCTGGAGGAGTGTGGTATTAATGCTCTGGACCTGCTGGAGGAGCGTGGTATTAATGCTCTGGACCTGCTGGAGGAGCGTGGTATTAATGCTCTGGACCTGCTGGAGGAGCGTGGTATTAATGCTCTGGACCTGCTGGAGGAGCGTGGTATTAATGCTCTGGACCTGCTGGAGGAGCATGGTATTAATGCTCTGGACCTGCTGGAGGAGCGTGGTATTAATGCTCTGGACCTGCTGGAGGAGCGTGGTATTAATGCTCTGGACCTGCTGGAGGAGCGTGGTATTAATGCTCTGGACCTGCTGGAGGAGTGTGGTATTAATGCTCTGGACCTGCTGGAGGAGCGTGGTATTAATGCTCTGGACCTGCTGGAGGAGTGTGGTATTAATGCTCTGGACCTGCTGGAGGAGCGTGGTATTAATGCTCTGGACCTGCTGGACCTCCTGCTCGGCCGCATCACTCCCTGCAGCCATAGCAGAAGCTGTGCTCTGCCATTTCCATACTCTGCTTATCCCTTCTCTCACACCAATACTTCCTCTAGGACAGGAAACTGTGTTTGATAAGTAAATAACAGCTTAGAAGGACTACGTATCATTATAATAAGTCAGAGTTGGATATTAACAGGTTTAATGTTTAGATAAGATTACAACATGGTCATCCACACAAACCTACATCCTCCTTGGTGTCAGCTGAAAGCTCACTGTCGGCCACATCATGTGACCTGGCCCTGGGGAGGGGGAGCTCTGCAGGGTTCCTTCCTGTCTGTGAGAGCAGCTGGAGGCTGATTGGCTGATAACAACATTCCTTAGCTCTGACTGACACACCCACATGTGGTGATGACGACTGATACTGATACTCCTCACAGACCATAATATCCATCCTAGTCACTGTGTTGATTGTTAGCAGAATGACTCAAATCCCAGTCACATACTGTCCTGACTGTACACACCCTCTGTGACACAGTACTGAGAATATGAATCTATACTAGAAATATGGCTCTATTGAGAATATGGCTCTCGATTCAGAATGTGGATCTTTAGAATATGATTCTCTGGTGAGAATATGAGTCACCACTAGAATGTGACTCTCATCACTGGAATGTAACTGGTATGAGAGCAGGCTAACCTCCTAACCTATTCAGGTAGGAGCAGACATGACCTGTATGGGGGAAGGCATTGGCATTGCAATATTTGTTTAATAAACATACCATAAACCTTTGTAAGATAAATATACTAGAAACATTAATAGATGGTGGTCTGGTTAAGAGAAGGCTGTGGTAAGAACACAAACAAGATTACTGAAGCTCACTCCAGTCTAGCATCGACAATGAAAACGATTTCATCTGAGATTTATGGCTCACCTAAGTAATAACTCATTCCATAGTCCATTCGGCCATTATCGAGCTGGCACTCAGGTTTACTCTCACTACATCCAGGACACGCAAACACTATCCCCGTTGCCGCAGTAGCTCGACTGGAAGAACTGACCAAACCTGAATCCTATGTTGAACCAACTGTAGGCCTACACACTCCTGCCCTGTCAATCCACCTCAGGTAGGAAAATAGTGTATGGGAAGGAGTAGGCTAGAAGAAATATGTTGTCGGGCACTTCTCCAGAAGTATTTGAAGCAGCTATGTCCACATCTTGATATTCATATCAAAACTGTCACCTTGACGTAGTAGCACGAAGGCGACTCAGCGTCGACAAACACCTGCTAGATTTGCATATGAGCGGAGAATGACCGAAGGATTTCGTAGAAAATAGACACTTTCAAATAGGCTACAGTGACTGCCTGACGATAACCTGACCTAATTCACTCTGAAATCTGTCAAGACCTGTGTGTACAAACACACAAACACACACCAACTACAGGGAGATTTGCACCGTGAGAGTGACGCAGAACTTAAACGACGTGAAATAGTTTAGCTTTGCTATTGAACAACACTGCCACTAGAAAGGCAAACACTACTTTACGCGGGCTTCGGAAACAGCAACCGTTACAATGTTTCAACGCATGATTGGCCTATAATTACTCTGCTTCCCAATAAAGACTTAGAGAGAGGAACAACATTGTATTTTGGCAAATTCCCAGAAAAAAAAACGTTCGAAAGTAGATGACCCTATGTATCAACAGGTGTTTTGTCCAAGGGGCACGGGCAAAAATGTCAGAAATTCTACTGTTGCTTTAGGCTACGTTTCATCCTCTACAGATCAAATACGTTCTTTATTTTGATTAAAGACACTTCAAGAAGATGCTGAGGTCCCCAACCCTTATAATCTCAACTGCCTGTTCACTATTTAGGAACGTAAATAAAGTTGAGGTAGCCTACACTGCCGATACGATGACTTGGATATTGATGGAATACTGGCTATGAGATTAGCATGTTGAACTAGAAAGAGCATTTCCTGCTGAAAATGCGTTGGAATGCTGAAATCTGAAATACATTTTTTAAATGGCTGAAAATACAGAAATGAGAAAAATACCTGCAAGCTGAAATTGATTTAAAAAATGTGTGAGTCGCACAAAAGAGGCGGAGTGGAAACTGAACTGCATCATCTAACAATGCTAAGAACTTAAATACAATGCGGGAGAAGCTGAAAGCTGAACTGTTAAACTGCAGAAGTAGAATATTAGTTTTAGTAGCTGAAATGATAGTAATAAATGTAGCAGATACAGTAGTAGGACTATCAGTGGCGTAGTAGAACAAAACAGTTCCATTAGCAATAGTAGTAAAAGAGATATTAGCAGCATCTGCAGAATTAGTAGTTGTAGTAGTGACATAAGATATAGCAGCAGATGCAGTAGTAGTAGTATCAGTAGTTGTGTTGTGGTGCTCTTAGTCTTTTAATAAGACGAGTTGACTGAATAGCTCCGTCGTGTGTCTCACTAATTCATAGTTTTCACGTGACGTCACGTTCCAATGGACACGCCCACCTGGAGGGCAAAAAAGACTTTCCGCTGCCCGCCACCCATTATAAAGTCATACATTTACGTTGAGTCTGCTGCGTTTGTTTAGGCATAATGCCGGATAGTTGTTGTGCTATCGGATGCACTAATTGCAGAGGAGACAAGCCTGGACTGTGTTTCTACAGAATCCCGTCCGATAAAGATAAATATAGAGGATTAGAAGATTGTGGATTTGTGCCATTAAACGTAACGCTACCTCTGTCTCCGGGGAGGGCATACAATGGCAGACGTCCAAATATACACTTATTTGCAGCGAACACGTCATCAATGCTAAGCACAAGTAAAGTTAAACACAAGTATATTAATTATCTTATTTTTAGCCATAAAACACATCTTTATGTAATCGGTTTGACATAGTTTGTTGTGTATCGAGGCGACCAACTGCAGTGGTCGTAGCGAGTTAAAGTTAGCTTGTTAGCTAAATAGTTGGGTTGTTGTGTTAGACGCCGACACTTGCACTTTGTGTCCATATCTTTCCCTTTCTTTAGCTGAGAGGTGATCCAAATAAACGTGGGAAGGTACATTTGCCGGCTTTTGCTGCGTCTCAACGGTGTGAGCCGCTATCGCCAGCAGCTTTTTGCCCTCCAGCTAATCGCGCATGTCACGTGACTGAAAACTATGAATAAGCTAATACCAATCACCTGTGTGAGAGACCGAGTGGCGCGTGTCTGTGTGGTTGCCACGGTGATGGTGCAGCTAATTGCTAACGCGCTGGGGGCAGAGAGAACTGAAATGTACCTCGAATCCACACCTCAAAAAAGTTAACCTAGACGCTAAACTATACGTCCAATCCAAAAAAATCGAGAATTTTCTGAGACCCAAGACTCTGCTGAAACCAGAGATGTCCTTTATATGTCTGTGCGGTCAGAAATACGACTCTACCGGCAGTTTTAAAAACGTCTAATTTCTGCTTTCTCTGACGAATTTGTTACAACATAATGCATTAGTCTCTATGGGGCTTGAGACAGACTTTGTCTCACTCTCGGGCTCCTCACACAAAAAGTAAATAACTGTGGGTTTCCATACCCATATGAGTCCAACCAGCACAAGCACAGCATCGTTTTGATCCAAAATGAAGCTTGAAAAGTTAATATTGTGGCCGTGAGGGCAAAAGTGACATTTTTAAAAAACCGGTTTCAGACTCTGCTGTCACTCTGAATTTGCGCAACATTCCAATGCCTCACTCTAGCTCTCTACATAGAAACCCATGTAAATCTCAGAAACGGTTTGAAAAACTCATGAAACATAATCAGTGATATTGAAAAAAGTTGAATAGATATTAAAAAGCTGAATTAGTTAAAAATAGTTAAAGGTTTTGTCAACATTTTAAAGTTTAAATGGTGGCTCTAGCTGAAAGATTGAGGAAGAAGAAGGATTTGGAAGTTGAAGAAGTTTAAAGAAGTTTGAAATGATTTGAAAGAAAACTCCATTGGAAAACCATGTTAAAAATATGATGAATATTGATTTATATTAATTCAAGCATAAGAGGTACAAAGCTGAAAAGATATAGCAGTCATGGCCTGAAACGGCTGAATTTTTTGATATCTGAACGGTTTTAATAGCTGAAGATTTGAAGGCGCTGAAAGGTGTCGCGGAAGAAACAGAAGAAGAAGAAGAAGAAGATGCTTGAATAAAGATTCAAAGAACAATACTTGGAATGCTGAAGCAGCATTCCAACAATTAGCATAGGCTATTATAGCATCGCATAGGTTCTTGTCCAGGTTTGAGTGATGTGTTAATTCACTGATGCACTGGGAGCGATGTAAAGCATTCATATTGTTTTCCTGGGTTTATCGGTTGTCTTACCTTGTTCGCTCCAGTCTTTGCCGACATTTTACTCCCTTGCTCCGTTCCAAAAGTAACGCACGGTAAATACTTTTATTATCAATTTGACCCAATTGCGGAAAAGTCCGTTTCTTGATTAAGCCCAGCGGCCGCCACGCCGGGCGGTGTTATTTTATTCTTTCCCAGACGACGAGAAACATGTCACGAAAATGTGTGAGAACAGTCCAAAGTTCATCATTTTCCGTCCACTGGAGTTTTCCTTTCAGATTCACCCCAGATACATTGAAATATGTGAATTGTACTCCGTTTGAAATACCCAAATGTTTATATTTACTGTAAAATGTATCTACTAACCAAGTCGAAGGCTAAACTATTAGTAAAAATGTTGGTATCTCTCACTCCGCAAACCCAGCGCAGGAAAACTGCAATGGAAGCTTAGTACGCCTCTGTCTGGCCGCTTCGGCTCTCGCCAAGCAACAATCCTGACATGTCGACAGGAACAGACCATTGCAGTTCAGTAGGGGTGCAAGAACGTCTGTAAAACGGAACAGGGCTTAACTACACGCTTTATAGAACAAAATAAAATCCTTAGGCGCGTTGAAACAAACACCAGATCTATTTCGTGTAAACATGAACTTGGATACACTTATCAACGTCTCGTACAGCAAATAGATCACTTCGTTATGCACAATTTCCCCGGGAAATAAAGAGCTCATTCTGAAAGGAGGAGCGGGATGTCGCTCTTTCCCTCCCTCTCCCACTGATGTGGTGTGTTCTCCTCCCCAGCCCCCGCTGGGCTGCTTGGTGATGTTGGTTGGTACTTGTGTTGGGTGTAATGCTCTATGTTGATGGCCAACGTGCTTAACTCACAACACCTAGAGCGCTATCTAACTCGAGCTGACACTGTGAGCACATCCTGTAGCTGAAGTTCTCTCGTCCCCATTGACTCAAGAATTAGGACATGAACCTACTTAGTAGTAGTGCCGATGCTTAATAGTGTAGCTTTCGTCACGAGACCACTCTCGCAATTGCTAGGACAAACGTACTGTAAACAACAAATAAACTATACATATAAACTATACAAATAAACTATACAATGAATAGATTAACCCTGCAGTGAATGGTAACAGGCTTGCAGGTGAACCGCCATGACTGTAGGCTGCAGAACCCTGCCTATGACTAAGGATTTAAAGGCTACATCCACCAAACATGGGAGTCTAGAGTCATTATCTGTGCTTTCCTGTAGTTTTGGAATCATAACCAGTTAAACTGTAACTTAAACTGTCAAATTAATTATATGCAGAATTAATCCACATCACAGGAGTCTTGTGGTTTTGGAAGGTCTAGTTGTGGCAAATTAGAGCCCACACAGGAAACCACTGGTGCCCCCTGACCACTTCCTGTGGCTTCTCAGCACCACCCAGAGACAGGAAGTTGCTAGTTGCATTGTGTTATGGTGAATGTCTTAGAGCTGGCTCCCTCTCAGGGGGCTGAGCCATGTGTGAGTGTGTGTTGGAGACCTGGCAGCGAAGTTGTTGTTGTATCTACACCATACCATAATGGCTGCCTGATCACCTCTGATCATGATAATTAGAGTCTTCTCAGAATACTAACCGGAATGTTATATGAAAGAAAAACAGACACAACGTTCCCTCCTCTCGTGCAGCCACACGATGAGGATATTATGACTCTTAGATACCAAAGATTTGCTAAATGAAGCCAACAAGCAGGGAACCCTCAAGCGACCCGCACTATAGTTGTGCCTCTGTTAGTGAAGACTACACCATCCTTGTGCTCCATTTCATTGTGTGTTTTTTAATGATGTCATAGGGACGTCAGCATGCATGCCTCTGTAGGCAGCTAGCGCTGATGGCACCGAGACGCCCTGGTTTCCAAACGGCCATTTTGACAAACTAGGTTCTCACATTTACTCTCGCTATCCCTTTATTTCCATCATTCTTTCTCTCTCTTTCTTACTCCGGTCTATCCTTTTTTTTTGCTTTGCACATGACTATCCGCACATGCAGGTGGACGTAGATTACAACCCAGCATACAGGACCCTGGGTGAGAACCCAGCCGCGTACAGAATCCCGGGAGATTAAGATAATCTTCACAATTTAAACCCTCTTTCTCTATAAACCACTCAAATCATTAAACAATCTAACCACATCATTAAGTATCATCATGGAAGCTAGTCCTGGTATCTGGTATCCTGGTACCCCCCTTGGTGCTGAGAGAACGTAGGAGCATACGTACTAGTATGGAGGCCAGCCGGTCGCTCCGTCTGAATCGTAGGTTCCTGTCTGGATCCACCAGGGAGGAGATCAGGATGTTCAGCATTCTCTCCGTGTTTCACGGCGCTCCTAACACACTAATAATGAACTGGCTTTCGGCACCGAGCCCAATCACCTGGATGATGGGTCACTGAGGAGAGTTCCAGAGATGACAAACCGACGGATGCAGCTCGTACCTGGTCTAACCCTGCTCCTGGTCTAACCCTGCTCCTGGTCTAACCCTGCTCCTGGTCTAACCCTGCTTCTGCTCTAACCCTGCTCCTGATCTAACCCTGCTCCTGGTCTAACCCTGCTCCTGCTCTAACCCTGCTTCTGATCTAACCCTGCTCCTGATCTAACCCTGCTCCTGCTCTAACCCTGCTCCTGGTCTAACCCTGCTCCTGCTCTAACCCTGCTCCTGATCTAACCCTGCTCCTGATCTAACCCTGCTTCTGCTCTAACCCTGCTCCTGCTCTAACCCTGCTCCTGCTCTAACCCTGCTCTTCTCCTGTGCTTTAGCTAGCAGTGATGCTCTGCAGGAAGGGGAGAGGAGAGGCATTGGTGACACTCCAACGTGATCAAAGTCGACTTTGTCCTGCATGGCTGCCCCCCCCAACACACACACACACATACACACACACACACACAAACACACTCACACACCAGAGAAGCTGAACAACCCGAGAGCTCAGGTGTTCTCATGGAAGAGCAGGCACAAAAACACCATTCCACCACAAAACACGCTGGAAGGAAGACACACATACACACACACACACACACACACACTCCCTCACACGAACACACACACACACAGGCCTGTGTGAGGAACGCTTCAGAGGACTCCTCCAGTGTCCCCCAAGCAAAGAACACTAATGTACAGTGAAACAACATGAACCATACAACCTGCACACACCATTGCCGACAGACACACACACTCTGCACAAACACACCCGCACACACATTTTGCACATCCACACACTACATGTGTGGCTGTTCAAACAACACATACATGTTAGAGGCCTGAGTCTGCAATTCCAGTATCTCTCTGAGAAGACAACCACTGTTTACATATTCACATTTCTGCCTTTGAAGTTCTACAGCAGAACATGCCAGTGAGGCCTAACACAGGCCTCTATGAGGACATATCCTGTCAGAACAGGGCTGTTACCTGAGGAGTCAGAGGTAATCTACGGTCATTTATCAATGAAACAGGCAGAGAGAATGAACAGTTCATCTCTCACAGACAGACAGAGAGAGAAATAAGTGAGACCTTAAAGCAAAAGAAAGAAAACGAAAGAGAAAAGATAGTGTCAACAACGAGAGTCATACATTGAGAGAGTGATCCACTCCTGTGAGCCTCACTGTGACTGACAGGAAGTGAGGTGTCTGTTTCCCTGGCGATCTGCATCTGGCCTGCGTTAGTGGCTGATCGGCTCTGTGATCCTCCCTGGTCATGTTGACTCTGGGCATTCCTGCGCTGGCGTCCACAAGACCTGGGGCTCTGTTTCTACTGGCTAACCAGAACCTGCTGCAGGTCAGAGGTCAGGGGTCAGGGAATCCTCCCCACCACCCAGCCTTATTTACTTATTCATGAGATCATGTTTATTTACACAAGGAGGTGGACTAATAGCTCAAGAGAACATGGCAGACTACTGCATAGCAATCACTGGGGCTAGAAACTAGGAGACAGCTAGCACTGCGGTTGGGAACTACTAGACAGCTAACACCGAAACTAGGAGGCAGTTAGCACTGAGGATAAGAGACAGCTAGTGTTGGGAATAGGAACCAGGAGACAGGAACTGTAACCTCTACCACAGCACAGTACATTTATGAGCAGTTTCCCAGAAACAGACTGGTCCTGGTCTAGCCCTAGTCCTGGTCTTATTTCTAGTTCTAGTTCTAGTTCTAGTAGTAATGTATTCATTGTAATCCAAGTCCTAGTCCTAATCCTGTCCCTTGTCCTAATTTTAGTCCTGTTCCTCCTCCCTTTTCTATCCCAAATATGTGTGCTAAGCCTAGTTATCATCATATAGAGCAAGTCCTGGTCCTAGCCCTAGCTCAAATTCTAGTTTACAGTCATCCTAATGATAGTCCAAGATAAAAACAAACTGATATAGAGTCTGTGTCCAGGAAACTAGTTCTAGTGAATTTACCAAGATAAACAGGTACAGCTTGTAGGGAAGGAAACAGACACGTGTCATTTTAACTGGAGGGTTGAGGACGTTTCTTCCAGTACTGTGACTGCACACACACACACACACACACACAAGGAGAGAATGTCCTGCTTTCCTGCCATTCAGCCAAGATAAAGGAAGGTGTTATTAGAGGGGCGTTCATTGAGAACAGTAAGCAAACACGAGAACTGGAGGAGGAGACGGTGAGATCGGGCTAACATAGCAGAGGTCTCTTCCCCAGTACCTGCTCTCTGTTCCAGGAGGGGAGAGATAAATGTAGAGGGTGGGGTTGGGTGGAGAGAAGTAGAGAGAGAGAGAGGGTGATAGAGAGACATTGAGAAAGGGCACTGCAGAGCCCAGGGCTGGTTTCCAGAGGTAGGTTGGGAAACATGGACACTGTACTGAGGTGGGACCTCCTTTTGACCTCCTATCATGGCTGCTATCAGGCTAAACAAACACTATCTGGCCAGCACATGGCTCATTGGATGGACTGAGACACTGAGAGAGAGAGAGAGAGAGAGAGAGAGAGAGAGAGAGAGAGGAGAGAGAGAGCGAGAGAGAGAGCGAGATGAGAGAGAGAGAGAGAGAGAGAGAGAGAGAGTAGAGAGAGAGAGAGAGAGAAAGAAAAAAGACTGGCTTGCAGAAAGAATGTAGCCTACAGTGGAAGTAGTGTGTTTGAATATGTTATCAGTTTCTCTCCAGTGCCTTTGGATTCCTCACTACTACAGCCCCAGTTTAATGACCCATGACTGTTAATGACTGGCCCAGTCAGGTACCATGTACAGAGAAACCGAGAGGATCACCAGCATGTTCATATTCAATGTATTGCACTGGAAAGCTCAAGGTGTGATTTATTCTATTATCTATTTTAGGTACCGTAGTACGGTATTTCTGTAGCGACAAACAGATAGTTTCACTATCAGAGCATGTTGTGACAATATTACTACCTGACAGACTGAAGACTAACACAGCTCTACCAATGAGCTCATTCCAGTGTTTCCTCCAGGGTCAGCCGCCCTGATTCAGCTCTTGTTGACGTCAGTGCCATTGTTGCTCCTCACAATGACATGAGGACCACTCTGAGACTGGAAGACATAGGTAAAATCTACACGAGGAACAATGTAACCTTTACCCTCATTGTTGGAGTATTTTAAGACTTCGATGGAACTACAGGCAACGATTTTTGTCGGTGTTTTAACTTGTTGTAAATGTTTTGGTCACGACGAAGACAGGGTAACGAGTGTTGGTCTATCCCGCACGCTCTCTCTCTCCGGTGAAACATACAAAAACACACTTCACTACAGCCCATAATCCTTCTCCACACCACAGTTGCCATGCAGTGCTGTGTCAGCAGACATCCTGTCTGGGATAGCGGAGCAGGACTCCACCTCTGAAGCTCCTCCCACTGGAGGAGACGGTCACGTCCTGCTACTTCCCGGAGTGTCGCCTTGCTAATAGAGTAAGGGAGAGTTTCACTCCGACGACTAGTGCGTACGTTCGGAGTGTTGTCCTAAAGATAATCCAAGCGGCAGACAACATTGTGTGCATTCGCAACAGCCTGAAGCATCCACACAGTCAGAAGAGGATAAAAACATCTACCGCTGGACTACAGTGATGTCCCCTGAGGTCTGGAGCCCCGGGGCCCTCTCACACAGACACACACACACACACACACACACTCACACACAGACACAAAGCACACACATCTCAGGACAGCCGGCTAGAGGAGGCCAGCTGAGATCTGCAGTGACCATGTGTGGATATGATTCTACTCTCTATCTTAGCTGGATAATGTGCTGTCTGCATCACCGCATGGTGAATGACAGAGCACATCATGCACTAATCCGACCACACACACAAACACACGCGCACAAATGCCACACGTGGCTCTGTGTAACAGCTGCCACTGGAGTCTCGTGGTGTAGACAGGTAAAGGCAGGCATGACTCTGACCCCTGACCCATAATTGCCGTGTAATTGAACAGCGGCGAGGAAAGATTTACATGTCTCTAACGCACTGATGTCACCCTGCCATGCTCTGGAAATACAATTAGCTATGTTCCGTCACCTAGGATTGACTGTTCTGTGTGTGTGTGTGTGTGTGTGTGTGTGTAGTGTGTGTGTGTGCATAAAAGACAGCGTCCTCGTGTATGTTTGTGTGCAGTGTCTGCTCCGACCTCTATGCTCTTCTCCAGTAAAAACACGACCTCCACTTCTGTCTAGGGCTGCCAGAGCTCCTCACCTCGTGGGGAGAGGGGCAAGGGGCAGGGAGAAGAGAGGGAGGGGTGAGGCTGAAGGGAGAGGGGGAGAAGCAGTGAAATAGACAAGGTCACACGGTTAGACAACGGGGCTCTCTCACTCTCGCTGTATCTCTCTCACTGTATCTCTCTCACTGTGTCTCTCTTGCTGTGTCTCTCTCTTGCTGTATCTCCCTCACTGTATCTCTCTTGCTGTGTCTCTCGCTTTGTACCTTGTTCTCGTCTATCTCCTCTCCCCCCTCCCTCTCTCTGAGTGTTTTCTAAGGTCACGGTCAGTACAGATCAATGTGTGCGGCCCGTCACCCGCCACCATGCTAACTAACCCACGTGGACAGTAGATCCATGCATACAAAGTCACACAGGGCAGTCGCAATAACTCAGGGTCACACAACAACTATGAAAACACAAGGTTTCAAATGTAACACTTTGACAATACCGTTTTTTCTTATCTATCTGTTTTTCCCTCTCACTTCTCCCCTTATTTCTCTCCCTCTCTCTTTGTCTCGTCTCCCCGGTCTCCCTCTCTCTCCCTGTGAGCTCATGGTACTGCCTGGCACAGCTACATTCCTTCATCATGAGCAGATGAGAGGAGAGGAGAAGAAAAGAAAAGAGAGGAGGAGAGAAGAGAAGAGAAAGGAGGAGAGAAACGAAGGAAGAGACAAGAAGAAAAGAGAGGAGGAGAGGACAGGAGAACTCCGGAACACTAACAGGTCTTTATTCGACAAGGAAATGAACTTAACTCTGTCAACTAAATTGAGTTAGGCCTGGTTAGCTGTAAGAGGTCCCAATAGTAGCTCTGTCTGTGTGAGGCGATGGGAAGTAAATATGATTTAGTGGTGCACGGCTGTAGGGGGGAGAAGGGGGAGGGTAATGTGATAGACTGTTCAGTCCTATATTAACATGCTGATGGTGTGACAGGGGAGAGGCCTGATTAAAACTTTGCTGATGTGGAAATGCACTGTCAGCACAAACACTATGAGCACACACACACACACGCACACACACACACACACACACACACACACCCACACCACACACACACACACACACACACACACACACACACACACACACACACACACACACACCACACACACACACCCGATCACATCTGCAGTACAGAACAGTCCTCTCTCGTAGTCTCTCTCTCTTTCTCTCCATGTTTCTCTTTCTGGGCCACAGAGCATGTTCAGAGATGTTCAGTCGTGTGCAGTGTGTTCATCTCTGCTGCCTGTTCGCCTGTTCACCTGTTCACTAGCTCTTCATCTATGGAGGGGTGGGGGGGGGGACAGGAGGCAGGAGGCAGGGAGCAGGGAACAGGAAGGGAAGGATGGAGAGCTGAAGGCATGGAAAGAGAGAAAAGAGAGAGAGGGAGAGAGCCCGCGAGGCAAGGTGCATGCTGGGAAGAGACGGGACCCTGCCTGGCTGACTAATCCCCAGGGACGAGCAGTGCCAGGCCTGGGCCTCGTCAGCAGCGCTGCCTGTCGCCAGCCCGTCTCTCACACGGACCCGGCGCTCCACGCCAGCCGCTAATGCCCCAAACAACAGAGCCTAATGCGTGGCGATTAGCGACTGCTGTTTTAGCACATTTGTCGCCTGAAAAGAGAGAAAGGACCTCGGGGCTGTCCTGGGTGCTGCCTGACTGTAAGGACCAGTCTGGTGAACTCAGCAGAAAAGGAGCTTCCCTCAAAGCCAGCATAAGCCCCACTCCCTCCCAGAGGGGGGCTATTGGACTAGTGCACTATAGGGCTGGTGGGTATAGGTGAGGGGTGCAGTTGGACTAGTGGGCTGTGTGGATTGAAAGAGATGGGCTGGAGGGCAGTAGCATGAGTTTTGGGTGGTTTGTGGTCTAAAGAAGTTTTCCTGGGGACGGGAGTTTAGTGTGTCAGTGTCTTATTGTGTGTTTTGTGTGTGTGTGTGTCATGTTTAAAAAGCAATATCAGTCAGGCGTGTTCAGATTGTGGTTGGAGGGATGAAATAGCTGACTAATCATCATGCAGGAATGATGAACAAAACAGCCTGTATTTCCCACTGAGACAGTATCCTCTCTACTGACTACTCCCTCTCTCCCTCTCTTTCTTTCTTTCTTTCTTTCTCTCTCTTTCTGTCTGTGTGACTTACTCTTTTCCCCTCCCTCTCTCACAGACAGAGAAGCCCATGGGAGACAGGATGGTCTTATGCATTGTAACACATGACAATTTTGTGGAATTGTTTACAGTTCAAACAGGAAATGAGTTCTGGTGTATCTGAGGTTCCTTCCTGTCCCAGAACTGAAATCAGTTGGGAGGAGGGAGCTGGTGTGTATCCTGAACATAGACAGCCCTGGAACCTTCTGGAACACAGGTACTCAGGACAAGTACAGGGAGAGATACTAGCTTTAGGGTGAGCCAAGTTGTACACAACACACACACCAACACACCCACCCACCCACCCACCCACACACCAACACACACACCCACCCACACACCAACACACACACCAACACACACACTAACACACACACACACACACACACACACACACACAATCCCTACAGGCTGCT
This sequence comes from Mallotus villosus, assembly GCA_903064625.1. Classification (NCBI taxonomy): domain Eukaryota; kingdom Metazoa; phylum Chordata; class Actinopteri; order Osmeriformes; family Salangidae; genus Mallotus; species Mallotus villosus. The sequence continues at coordinate 60,115 of CAEFZP010002900.1, forward strand.
GTCATCCAGTTACTCACTGCCTACATTTGCTGCTACAGCAGTACTGCAGGGGCAAGGGTCTGGGGTTATACTGTCTCTCACACACACACACACACACACACACACACACACACACACACACACACACTCACACACACTAACATGCATGGAGCCAATGCACTCTGCTGGACAATGACATTCTACACTGTCTGAGTCACACAAAGTTAAACCGGGTGGAAAAAGAGAGAGCGGGGGGCGGGGGGTGGGGAGGGGGGGGAGAGAGAGAAAAGAGAGAGAGGGATAGCTCGATGGAGAGAAGGTTTTAGTGGTACAGGTGGTGGGTATATAGAGGGTAGATGGTCTGCAGATGTTCTTCTCCCTTTCTCCTGCAGCTCAGGCTGATCCTGCTCTCACACAAAGACAGATTCTACAGAAGATTACACACTGAGTCTGCCTTCACTCTCCAGCCACATGGCCACTGCCTGACTCAATGGAGGTTGTGTGTGTGTGTGTGATTTGAAACAGGACTACATCTTTATGTAAATGCCCTTCTTCTCATTAACATTTCTGCTCAACAAAAACACAATACCCCTTTCGGTATCAACTCAAACTCCCAACTCTCTTTCTTCCGACAACATCAATTAAACATTTTCGCATGTACTCAGATTTCAATTATGATTTTTTTTAAAGAAATGTAACCGTACAGATGGAAACTTGGGAGAGTTGTCCCAAACTTTTAACAACACTTAACAAAGCTGTTGTGCTCCGTAAGCTCTCTGTGTGCCTTAGCTAACCCCAAGTGTGTGTTGCGTGTCGAGCCAGAATGAGAGCAGAGCCAACTAGTGTTGACGTCCAGGCTGGCAGCATGGTCATTCAGTTGACACCAGCGCTGATACCAGTGTGTTTGTGTGTGTGGTGTGAGTGTGAGTGTGTTTGTGTGCGGGTCAAGCCTCATGGTAATGCAGATGTCACTGGTGTTGATAGGAACCATGCTATCGATTTAAACAGCAGCACAGCTAAATTTAGAGACACGCTGCATTTTGATTGGGTCACAGACGCCTCTCCGGCCAGCCTGCAGCCAATTAGAATTCAGGGATGGTCAAAGCTATAAAACAGTGAGATTACACCCCACCATGCCTCCACCCCCTCATACATTCCTAGGATCTCCACAAACCCCTCCCTTAATTCCAGTGGACTGTGAAGAATGCAGGAGGGAGAGGAGGAGGGAGAGGAGGAGGAGAAGGAGGAGGAGAAGGAGGAGGAGGATGGAGAGGAGGCCAAACAAAAGAACATGAAGGAAATGAACATGAAGGCCCCAGGTCAGAGCACCTGGCAGAGCAGACTCTCCCTCTCCCTCTCCCCTCTCCCTCTCCCTCTCCCTCTCTCCCTCTCCCTCTCCCTCTCCCTCTCCCTCTCCCTCTCCCTCTCCCTCTCCCTCTCCCTCTCCCTCTCCCTCTCCCTCTCCCTCTCCCTCTCTCTCGCACACACACGCATGCACCCACAAGCCGGACATCTGTGTAGACATGAAGCAGGCCTGTCAGTTTGAACTCTCCAGCGAGTCGGTGAGGATCACGAGGAGAGCATCTTCTTAAGACGCAGATCACACACAAACACACGCACACTAACCTAACCCTCCTGTCTGGAGGTTAGTTTCCCATCGGGGGTCTAATCCCTGCAACACACAGGAAAGTCAGACTGACCTCTCACAGTGCGAGAGTGGGAGAGATCGAGGGAGAGGGAGATAGAAAGAGAGGGAGAGGAAAAAGATCAAAGTCGGGATCAGGTGATGAGGAGAGAGGGAAAAAATGGAAAATAATGAGTAAAACAAAGAGAGGATCAAAGAGAGAGAGAGGGCGGCGGAGAGGAGAGAGAGAGGGCGGCAGAGAGGGAGAGAGAGAGAGAGGGCAGCAGAGAGGGAGAGAGAGAGAGAGGGCAGCAGAGAGGGAGAGAGAGAGAGGGCAGCAGAGAGGGAGGGCTAAAAATGAGAGTAAAATAAGAAGCCAACATGAGCGTACTGATGTACGACTGTATGTGGCCCTCATCCTCTCCTCCGATCCTTCTCATCGCCTCCCCTCCATTCTGCAGCAAATCAATTTCTCCTTGATCTTGGTTATTTATGGGTCACCATTAGGCAGGAGCTGTCAGGGGACATGGTGACTCTCTCTGTCCCTCCCTTTCTATCACACACACACTGTTATTATGGGATGCAGGAGTGTTGACAAGGAAGATTCCGATGCGTACCGACACGTGTGTGTGTGAGTTCCTGACTCTAGTGTTGTGATCCGTCACCCTCCAGGAAAGAATCCAACGTGACAACGTCTCACAGATTGCAGTGTCATAGCAACAGTGCCTGTGACATCACTGGTGGTCAACCAGTGAGATGTTTCCTATTCACCAATCACAGGCCATCTTTGTTGGCACCTCACCTGGGAAGGAGAGAGAGTTCCTCCAGAGAAAACCTGCAACTTCACCCTCCCTCTTGCCCCCTCTCTCCTTCCCTTTCCAACCCCCTCGCCCCCCCCCACCCCCGAGAGCTGTTCTCCTTTATTAAAAGTAAACACCGCAGGAGAGGAGAGCGGGAATGTAGCCGTGCTCCGGAAGGACACTTAATCCCTCCATTCTTCAGCCAGGAGAGAGCAGGAGAGAGCAGGAGAGACCAGTGGAGAGCAGGAGAAAGCAGAAGAGAGCAGGAGAGAGCACGAGGCAGCAGGAGAGAGCAGGAGAGAGCAGGAGAAAGTGCAAAGTGCAGGCATGAGACAGATAAATCATCTAACGCTTCACTTCCATCCATCTCCCTCTCCTCTTATCCAACACACTTTCCCCTATCGTTTCTTCTACCATGACCTAACAAGAAATAACGATCACCTCTCTTTTCTCCTCCCTCTCTCTTTTCTTCTACTCCCTAACTCTCTCTCCTCCCCTACTCCTCCCTCTCTCTTCTCCTCCCCTCCCCTCTCTCGTGGCACTAGTCGACCTGGCAGACAGATCCCCTGTGGCACTTGCTGGAACGTCAATTTCAGTTAATTAATTCTCCTGGCATCTGGTGTGCCCTGGCACTTACACGCTAAGCCTCACCACGGAGGAAAGGAGAGGATAGGAAAGGAGGGATGCCGTAAGGAGAGGTGAGGAGAGGAGAGATAAGGGGAAGAGAGGTGTTGAGGGATACGGGAGAGGGGAGGAGGGGAGAGGAGAGGAACACGAGATGAAATGAGGAGAGTAAAAAGGAGAGACAAGGAGAGTGCCGCTCTCTTTTTTTTCAGATTCTCATTAACAGTTAAATGGAGCCCTTCCCTTGCTGCTTTGCACAACAAAGCAGCTGTCCTGGATATAAAGAGCCAGGTGCTGAACACCGTGGCTGGACACTCAGCTGCTCTGCTCCGAAGCTGACCGAGGTACACTCAACTCTGCTGACAGCAACGTTCTTTTCTAAAGTAGTGAAATACTGCCCTCTGCAGGACTGTACCGGGTTATATGATCATTTCATTGGTACGGACTCTAGAGTCGTTACAGAGTCTGGTCCTTCTCACTGTGACATGGGCTCCACTAGTGGCAGTGCAGGGTATTGTACCCTAGCAAAATACACTGTAGAGGAAGAAGATCCACCTGATCTTAGTTAGTTAGTTAGTTAATTGTTAATCACATATGGATGCTAACCATTTTCTAACTAGAATCTAAGTATGTGATATAATTCTGCTTCCTGTGAGCATCAGCAGATGAGGATGTGCTTCCTGTGGGATGACAGCCAAAGTGGCGTGTCATCCACACAGTAAGGAGCACAGAGAGGAAGCCAAGCTACCCAGTCACCCCTGACAGCAAACACAGGAAGTAACTAGCAGTGGTTGAACAGGAGTGTGTGTGTGTGTGTTTGTTTGTATGTGAGAGAGAGAGAGAGAGATAGAGAGAGAAAGAGAGAGAAAGAGAGAGAGAGAGATGAGATCGAGAGCGAGAGAGAGAGAGAGAGAAGATATAGATATAGATATAGATAGAGAGACACACAGAAAGATCTCTCCTAAGTAATGTCAAAAGTGCCCAATCAAAATATGCCAGATTGGTTGACATGGAACCTGACATGGAAATCATTACATATAATCGAGAGACTAAGCTGTTTGACCTCAGATCTGACCTCTGATGTTTAACCTGACCTCAGAGCTGACCCCCCTTGCTTGCATTCTGATTGAGGTCAATCTAATGACTCAGCACTTTAAAGATGGAGGAGGATCGAGGCAAAAATGTTCTCTCCTCTCCACAGGCCCTTTCCCGTCAGTGATGATGTTGAGCTGAGGGGTCATGCTGTTTGGAGAGAACATCCCATAGTAGGTAGGCTGCATCCTGAAATAGCTACTCTGATCCTCACATTACAACCCTGCCACCCGCTGCCCCAGGGAACACACAAACACACACAAACACACACAAACAGACCCACACACACACACAAACACACAAACAAACACACACACAAACACACACACACCTCTGAGCACAGGGGCCTGTGCACCCGTCCCCTCTCATTTCATTTTCGTCCTTTCAGTCCTGTTTTTTCCTTTCCTCTGAGAGGAGAGAAGAAGCCAGAGGGGAAACGAGAGCCAGGAGCCAAACAGCACACACAAACAACACACACACAAACCCACGCACACACACAAACACACACAAACACACACACACAAACACACAAACACACACACACTAAAACACACACACACACACCCAAACACACACACACCAAAGCTAACCGTCAGGATGCAGGGAGTGTTCTCTCTGGAGGGGGGAGGGAGGTGGACACTGCCTCCTCCTCTGGTTGTCATGGAGATGGGGCTACAGCAGTGATCTGCATATACATACGCAGTTAATGTACATCTGTACATTCACATTCACGTCCTCACCCCTCCTCACCCCTCCTCCCATTAAGGCCCCCTCCCTCATCCCTTTCTCCCTGCTCTGTCTTCCATTAGTAAAGAAGCCACGACTGGGGCTCACTTAAAGTGCATTACTGACGAGGTCCTTGGAGAGGGTTGGCGGGGCGTTGGGCGACGAGGCGGTAGAGGGGGGATGAGCTAGATAGAGGAGGGGACAAAGGAGGTGGGGAGAGATGGAGGAGGTCTATGTTCACAATGAGGTGCGAAAGGAAGCTCCTCTGAGGCCTGAGATAAATGATACTGCTCGATACGACATGACCCTCTGTCTCTTTACCTTAGTCTTTCTCTTACTCTATCCACCCTCTCTCTCTCTCTCTCTCTCTCTCTCTCTCTATCTTCATCTCCCTCAATTTGGCATACACATCCTCCTCCTCCTCCTGTAAGAGAACACTGATTCTGGGAGGCTTGTCTGAGGTAAACATCTAACACTCTGCCTCCCCCTCCCTCCCTGTCTCTATCTGTTGATCACCAGCTCCCCCCTATCTCTATCTCTCTCTCTTTCTCAACACCCAACACCCTGTGCTGTAAACGCTGTTGCCATGGAAACAGGGAGAAGAAGACTGAAATCCTGGCATTGAGAATCCATCCGGTTGGACATGGCTGTCACGGCTACACACACACACGCCCACACACACACACATACACACACACACACACACACAACCATGTAGCTCAACACCAAGATTCCCATTGTGTTGGTTCCCAGCTCCATCTCTGTCTCCAGCAACATGCTGAGGCTCCTCATCACTGCTGAGAACATCCATCCAGCTAGACGGACCAATCACAGGCAGTCACCCTCGCAGCCTAGCAACAGCCTCTCAGAGGAGGGGTATATCATGTAGCTATGACCCTGGCGATACCCACTCACATACACACACACACACACACACAAACACACACATTGACACACAGGGTCAGTCAGTACACTTTGATCAATACAATTAATTCTAGCTGCGTTTTGTACTAAATGGTTTAGCTGGGAGACAGCGAACTCGTGTGTGTGTGCAGTTGATCAGCACACACACACACACATGCACTCATTTCCACAACCAGACACACACACACACACACTCAATCAACCCTGTCCAGTTCAATCTCTCCAGGCTCTGTTAGGTGGGGCTGTGCTCACAGCTCTCATAAAAACACCAGTACCAAACAACCCCTCCCCTACCCATTACGATCCTCGCTCGCTCTCTCTCGCGCTCTCTCTCTCTCGAGCTCCGCTCCCTCTCTCTACGCGCTCTACCTGTCTAGCTCTCGCTCTCGATCTCTCGCTGCTCTCTCTCTCTCTATCTGTAATAATCCTCTTCCCTAACCTCTCACCTCATCTCCTCATACTTCTATCTTTCCCCTCTCCCTGTACCACTCTCCACTACCTCTCCACTCCTACAGTTCTCCATCTTCCTCCCAAACCCCATCCCAGAGTGAGAACTGCTGACCAGCAGACTGGCTAATGTGACCAATCAATAGTGTCCAGAGGACATACTCGTATACACACACACATGCACACACCACTCACATTACATACTAAGGCCAGCACAGTGTGCAGGGCAGCAGTATATAATTACAGAGCTGACTTCCCATCATATGAATATGTGTATGTCTCTAAAAGCATCATTGAGGGGTAGGAGATGAGAAGAGAGGGAGGAGGAAGGGAGGAGAGAGAGGAGGGGAGGAGAGGGAGTACGAGGGGAAAAGTGAGAAGAAATGGAGGTCAGGGAGAAGAGAAAGGAGGGAAGGACAGAGATCTAGAGAGAGAGAGAGAGAGAGTGTGAGAGAGATGATCAAGGACAATCATTAGCATGGCTGGGTCATGTTCTTCACCCCTTGTGTCTCTTCATCTAGGCCGACACTAAAACACGTATTGAATTCAAGAGAACCACATACACACACATGCATGCACACACATACACACTGACACGCTAAACAAAGTCAAGTGAATGAGTTTCAACAATGCTATAATGATCATAGCATGAGTGTGTGTGTGATTGACTCAACCATTCAAAACATCCAGCTAGACTAGTCTCGCTGTGCGTGTGTCTGTGTGTGTGTGTCTGTGTGTGTGTGTGTGATTCTGTCGTGTCAAAGGCCCAGCTGTGCAACAGCCAGGTGCCTTGGCTGCTGGGTAGGAGTCCTACATGCATCCACAAACACACACACACACCACACACACACACACACACACACCACACACCACACAGACTACAGAGAGACTAGTCTAGCTGGATGTTTTAAATGGTTGAGTCAGTTTGGTTAATGGGACTGATGGTGTTGGACAATCAGCTTAGGCAACACTTCTCTCACCTAACCTGGGTCTTACCCACCCACCTCCCCACACACCACACACACACACACAACCACACACACACACGTTTTCCTCAGATGAGATGGAGATGAATGACTTGGTACTGTAGATCAGTTTATAGTGTACTCCAGTAGAGAGACAGTGAGTTATCACTGGGTCTGAATTCATTTGTGTGTGCGTATGTATGTGTGTGTGTGCGTGTGTGATCTATTTATCTATTCCAGCACTCTGCACCCACCCCCTGCTGTCTTACCCTCCACTCATCCCTCTCATTCATCACCTGTTTCTTTAATCCATCACTCAACTCTCTCCTCTCCCTTTCCGTTTTAAAATGTTCTCTATCCCTGTCTTTCTCTCTCCCTCCCTTTGTCTCACGCCCTTTCTCACCCCTCTCACGCTTTTTTTCGCTTCCTCTCTAATGCGCTCTCAATCCTTTATCACTATTCTTTTTTCTCCTCCAGTCACACTGTCCTTGATTTCATCCAACTCCCAGCCTCTACCTTCCCCAGCCTCTCTACCTCCTTGTAGCCTCTCTACCTACCGCAGCCTCTCTACCTCCTTATAGCCTCTCTCACTCCCTTCCACAAGCTCTATCCGTCCCCCAGCCACCCCCTCCCTCAGCATCTCTCCCTCCCCCAGTCTCTGTCCCTCCCCCCCGCCACTCTCTCCCCCAGCCTCTCTCTCTCCCTCCCCCAACTGCTCCCTCATCCAGCCTCATCCTCCATCTAGCCTCTCCCTTCTGCAGCCTCTCTGTCACCAGGCTCTGTGTTTGGGTCAGTCATCCTCCTGTCTTCTCACATTCTCGTCTCACACTGCACCACTCCTCCCCTGCCGTGCTCCTTCCCCTCCCCCTCTTCCTCCCCACCGCTCCTTCGCCCCAATCTTGCTCCTCCTTCTCCCGCACCTCCTTCTCCTCCCCACTCCCTCCCACCCTCCCATTCCTCCTTCAACATTTACAGAAAGAGCTGCAATGGCAAAAAAATGATGCATAATGGAGTAGATCATTTCTCTTATTAATTATTCATGGCTGTGCGTTCCACGAGCGGCTGTATTTGCGTGGTCTGAGGCAGGGAAAGGAAATGATTCCAACCATACAGCTAATGTGACTTTGCTCAAAAATACTATGGTCATTAGCAAAATGCTAATCCTACAGTTAACATGCCAATGCGTTTAAACTGCTGAAGGCATTAGCTCGATGTTAATGCTAAAGTTAACGTAGGAGTCTATTAACCGCTATTGGTGCTCACAGTTGCTAATTATTTACTGTCTAAGTGACATGCATGAAGATCACCCGGCCTGTGTTCACGCTGTAGTGCAGTCAAGGGTCTATGTACAGAGTGAATACAGTGCACCTGCTTCTTAACCACCACACATATAAAATATTCACATTTCAGAGGGATTGGGAGAAGGGCTGTATGGAAATAACTTCAGACTTTTCTCCTCTTCAGAAAATAAATATACAAAAAAACAGGTGTGAAATGATAGAAAAATCGAGGGATGGAGAAGGGATGTCATGATCAATGATGTACTCATTCTCTTTCATCTGTCTTTTTTGGTTCTTTTTCTCTCTTATTCACCTGTTCTTCCTCCCCGGCACGTCTGCTGTCAATCTCTCATCTATATTTAATTTCTGTTCCGACAAGTCGTTTTTCAACCTTGCTTTTACATGCCACAGTCAGCCATCTCTCTCCCCCCCTTTCTACCTCTCTCTCTCTTCCTCGTCTCCTTAATGGGACAGTCATTTCATAGATCCAATCTGTCCTCTGACTTCACAACCTTCCTCTCCTCTCCTGGCCCCTCCCCCTCCCCTCTTCTGTCTTCACCTCATGTCGCCTCCCTTACTCCTGTTCAGTAGTCTTGGGTAACTTTGAATGTGGAGGATCTCAACAGCGTTTACAAAGTTATAGTGGGTTCATTTAAAATGGAACGAGACTGCCCATGTCTCCCGCCTGGAGACACAAACACAGTGTGCGGCATACCCCAGTGTTTGTGTTTGTGTTTCTCACACACCAATCACAGGTAACCCTCACGGGCCCCACCCACACACACACACCAATCACAGGTAACCCTCACAGGCCCCACCCACACACACACACCAATCACAGGTAACCCTCACAGAGTTAGCATCCACATGTCTCTGCGACCCCTGGGCTGTGTGTGTGTGTGGAGGGGGACTGATAAAGGGCTGTAATCTGATAATGAAGAGCTAAGCTGCTTCAGCCTTGCTATCTGGCTGGTGTGTGTGTTTGTGTATGTGTGTGTGTTGTGTGTTTGTGTGTGTGGGGGGCAGCGTGGTTTGGCTGGGGAAGTACTCGGGTCAGCTCATGTGTACTCATGTGAAAGGCTTGTATGTGTGAGTGTGTGTGTGTGTGTCTATGTGTGAGCGTGTTATGTAGTTAGCGGATGGGTGCACAACCACCGGTTTATGAGGTATAAGCATGCCAACTTGTCACTAATGCATGGTTACCCTGCTTTTTACTAGCACACACATACACATACAAACACACACACACAAACACACACATACACATACACACACAAAGAACTTTCAGAGAAAGTAATCTCCACCTAGATAGAGGACACCAAAACACATGTTTAAATGTGCTTAACTTTAAACTCTACAGACTGTCACAACCACATTATGATTCTCCCTAAACATGCTCTAATTCAGATACAGTGTGTGTGTGTGTGTGTGTGTGTGTGTGTGTGTGTGTGTGCGTGTGTGTGTGCGTGTATAGGCATTTGTTGGAGAAGTCATGTCACAGTCAAGGCTCAACACAGTCTCAGAAATGAGGAGACCGGAAAGCCCATCCAGCAGCATTAAACCAGCTGCCTCTACTACAGTCTCCCCAGGGGGGCTCATGGTGCCATTAGCTAAGGGGTGCGTTTGTTTTTCCTCCCAGCACCCCAGGAGAGCTATCTTACAAACTAAAAAGACTATAAATAAAAGCCATTAAAGCAGATTGATGTTCTATTGTGTGAATAATGTTCATTCGTCCCCAGACTGCAGCTGAGCGCTGTAACCGCAGACTCCAAACAAATCAGCATCATTTTGGGTTTGTTTCTGTCACATCGTTAGTGTCGATGTTTATAACATGTCAGCGTTATTGACCCTCCATGTGTGTATGATTCTAACTGGGACAGATGACCTACCTGTTCAGCTGGCTCTGCACTGTTAGACACACACACACAAGTAGGTCTACCGACTCAAAAGACGGGGATAAAACCTGCCGTGTACCCCACAGAAAGGCACACTGATCTGGCTGTGTGTTAGCTCGTGGACCCTCACACAGAATGACCTCCGGGCCACCGGTGGCAGTACTCACATTGGAGTCGAGCAGGTCGATGCTGTCCAGGCTCTTGCTGCGGTGAATGCGTCCCTTGATGCGCCTCAGTGAGGGTTTGCCCTGGGTCACGGGCAGGGAGAGGGTGGAGCTGGCCCCCATGGCTCCATAGCCTCCCGTAGCACCTAGAGGGTCGGCTCCGGCCCCTGCCCCGGCCCCCGCAGCCCCGGAGGTCGTAGCTCCATCTATGGGGGTCACCCTATAGTAGAGAGAGGGGGCGAATGGAGACCACAAGAGAGAGACGGAGAGGGGAGAGAGACAGACAGAGAAAGAGAGATGGAGCAGAGAGAAGAGAGGATAGAGAGAGAGAGATGAGAGCGAGAGAGAGATAGAGAGAGAGAGACTAGAGAGAGAGAGACGAGAAGAGATAGAGATAGACATAGACAGAGAGACAGAAAGAGAGGGTACGTGTTAGTATGGAACATTAACTTTGTTTACCCCTAGGGGAAACGGTCCTGTATCTCCCATCAAAGCAGCATGAAGCAGAGCACACATTGATTCCTTGATGGATGCAATTGGACATGTGGTACATTTAGTGGGACTGTACAGTACAGCACGACATAGTACAACCCAGCACGCTATGGCAACGGCACGGCAACATCCCGGCAAGCTAGCAGGCCTCCATGATGGACACATCTTCCCCTCTTGGCTACAATCCACCTCTTCTTTCGTGCTGAACTGAAACATTTGTCTCCCTGCCTGCGTGTGCATGTGTGTGTGCCTGTGTGTGTGTGTGTGTGCGTGTGTGCGTGTGAGTGCATGTACTGTGTCTGTGTTTTAACATCAGCATGGGGAGGAGGTCTAGGTAGGCTGCATCCGCTACTACTTCATTATTAAGGCTGATGGCAGAGCAGGGACAGGACGTGGCTCCAACTTCTGGCTACACACACCTACCTCCTCCTCTCCTCTCCTCTACTCTCCTCTGCTCTGCTCTGCTCTGCTCTCCTCTCCTGTAGCTACAGAATAACCAGTAGAACACACCCTGGACACGACTCATGCCTCAGTGAGCTGCCTGACAAGACTCCGAACACAGACACCCTGTTCCAGAGAAAGACTCCTAACACAGACACCCTGTTCCAGAGAAAGACTCCTAACACAGACACCCTGTTCCAGAGAAAGACTCCTAACACAGACACCCTGTTCCAGAGAAAGACTCCTAACACAGACACCCTGTTCCAGAGAAAGACTCCTAACACAGACACACTGCTCCAGAGAAAGACTCCTAACACAGACACACTGCTCCAGAGAAAGACTCCCAACACAGAAACCCTGTTCCAAAAAGGGAGTGAGAAGGAAGAACATGTTCTAGTGTGTGTGGGGGGGGAGGGGGGACATAGAGTGCTTTAGTGACATTACTGCAATACAATAGTGCTGACGCCCCGCCCCGCCCCTGCCCCTGCCCCCCTTCCACCCCCCCCCAGGAGGGAATGATTACTTATTCAGGTATTGTCACGACAGGCAGTAAGCACTTTCCACCTGCCGCAGCACTCAGGCTGCGTCCAAACCCCGGGTCTCAGAGCCTAAACGGTCTGGATCAGAGGACGCGCCTATTAGGGGCCGATCGATAACAACAACAGCCCACCCCTCTCTGCGCCCCATGTCAAGATACCTGGACCCGGCTCACTTACTGTGGCCATCCGAAAGCTATCAGGGTGTTTGATTAGCCTCACAGCTGGCCACTGATTGGATTGAGCTGTTGGATTCATCATCTGTATAAGTGCAGTTAAATCAAGCGCCCTGTTATGCGGTACAGCCTGAACCGACCCTGAACAGTATTGAGTTCAACTTGCTCATTCTCTGATGACTGCCGTAGCACATGCTACTGTTAGGTGTTGTTATTATACTGTTGGCTGTTAACTGCTTTACTAGGGAACACAAGGTGAGTGTCTCGCCACACAGACAGTAAACACCATGAGTGTGCTTGTGTGTGTATGTGTGTGTGCGTTTTTGTGTGAGTGTGTAAGGGTTGATGGAGAGCTAGGCTCCACTCCCACATCATGACCTCGCCACTGCTCTAGCTTGCATGGGATTTACTCTTAAAGCCAGGCCATACACAGACACACACACACACACACACAGACACACACACAGACACACACACAGACACACACACACACATACTCTCACTCTCTTTCTCTCCAAAAATCTATGTGTACACTAAACACTCACACAAACACACACTGTCAATCTGGAAGGAAATTGTAATCTGGAGTCACAGGCAGCCTCTGAGCCTGGTTTCATTCACAGAGCCAGCAGCACAGATCGTCAGTGGGTTCAACAAGAGGGTAGAGGAACAGCTAATGATAAGGTGCATGGTTACAACAGAGATAGCTTGGGTGGTCATAACAGACATGGCTAACAATGGGGTGGTTATAATGGTGAAAGATAGGGATAGTGTGGTCGTAATTAAACTAAATATTTGTGATCCTGTGAATGATGTACAGAAAGCCATACAAGCTCCTCACAGGAAGCACTGTGTGATGCTGACGGGCCAGCTGTTCTACCCTGATGTACAGCAACTCTGATGATATCAACGATGACCTTCTCGAAATGTCACACAAAACTGGAGGAGAGGAGCTGAGAGGAGAGCAGGGCAGGGCAGACTAGAAGAGGGGAAAGTAAATATTGATGCCAATAACAATTAATGATTAAATAAAGAACGAGTTGTTCCTGGTCGGACTGGTCGATCTAATTTAAAGTTTCCAAAAATACTTGTTTAGCTGTGTCAGGATTGGAACGCTGTGTGAAATGAGTCCAGTTGGAACACTTTGTGACAAGAACTTCAGGGGGGACAAGCAGAGGATCTTCCTCCAGGAGTGTGTATTATTGCTGATGTCTGAACTCAGATAGATATATGGAGCCAGGTCCAGCCAAGTCAATGAATCTGATGTAAACCTGCTGGCCTTGCAGATCCTGAGTGCTCCCTCCCCCAGCACCCTGGAGGACAGAGGAGCAGGAGGGGAAGCAGAGTACACTGGCAACAACCTGACCGTCCCTGTCCCCGGTGCACCTCAACAACAAACAATGCCTCAACTTACTGTGAGGGGAAAGAATGAAATAAATGCGAGGCCGGGAGTGAGTCTAGCGAGAGGTGAGGGTGTTGAATATTACATGAGCCCAAAATAGAGGCTCTCCTCTCTGCTCCTCACGGTTCAGGATATGAGAGGTCAGCTACACAGCTTCACTGATTACCTCACCCTGACCCTGAATACGTTTTATGCAATGGAGCACACACCAGCACAACACCACAACAACACAACCACCTCCACCCATTCCTCATACTCACAGCATTCTTTCACCTGAGGAATATAGCAAAGGTACGACCATTCATAAACCAAAATGATGCAGAGAAGTTAATTCATGCTTTTATATCCAGCCGGCTGGACTACTGTAACGCACTTTTCACTGGTCTTCCCAAGAAGACCACTGAAAGACTACAGCTCATTCAAAATTCTGCAGCTAGATTATTAACCAAAACTAAAAGGAGAGAACACATTAGTCCTGTTCTAGCTAATTTACACTGGCTCCCTGTTACCTTCAGAATTGACTTTAAGGTCCTTTTCCTCACATACAAAGCTCTACACGGACAAGGACCTAGCTACATTGCTAACTCCCTTGTAAACTACACACCAGCTAGAACACTGCGATCATCAAACGCAGGCCTATTAGAGGTCACCAGAAGCAGTCATAAGAAGATTGGTGATTCGGCCTTTGTCAATTACGCCCCCAAAACTATGGAACAAATTACCCATAAATATTAGGGAAGCAAACATGCTAGACATTTTTAAAAGACATCTTAAAACCTACCTTTTTACCGAAGCATTTAAATAATTTTATCTCAGAAGGGTTTTACTACTTTTATTAGTTATATTATTGTTTTCATTGATTTGCTATTTTAATTATTACTTTTATCACTTGTATTATTGTTTTTATTGATTTCATGTAAAGCACCTTGAGCTACAATTCTTGTATGAAATGTGCTATATAAATAAAGTCTGACTTACTTACTTACACCAGAACATAGGATCTTTCAAATGTTTGCATCAAATCTAATGCTCCAATCAAAGCCCACGTCTAGGTTCTTAGGTATGCAGTTTTCTTGCTTGAGCAAATACTGTCAAGAATTAACTTTTTCCAAACACTTGCAGCACAGGACAGGATCACAGACTCTCAAAACTAAAAATACATGACACAAAATGCATCCATCCATCCATCTTCATAAAAACATAAAACTTGACATCTAATAGCAAGCCTTTTCAATCTATCACAATTACACACTGGCCCAATAAATACAAACTATCTTTTTAAATGTCTGATTTGTTGATGCTATTATTACAATATACCGTGTGCCATAAAAGAAGTAGACATGTTGCACATGGGGCTGTTATTGGGCCGAAAATGTATTACTTTACAAAATTAGATTCAAGCAGAAAGAATGACAGTCAAGGGCATGACTATCCAGAAACAAAAGGCTTTTATATATATTCTGGAAATACAGTACATATTGCCCTGAAAAATGCTATTTAATCTGGGCTCAGCATGTAATACCAGCTCTCTCTCTGCCTTACTTCAGAGATCACCGCTGTGTGTTTGTCATTGTGACTGTGTGCGTGTACTGTGTGTGTGTATCCATTTGGGATCATTTCATTGTGCGTGAGTGTATGTCAATTCTGTATGTATGTGTATGTACCTTCAGACAGAGGAGAAAGAAACTCCTATCAAACAGAACCCCCCCCTCTTCTCTCAGACAGGGCCACCAGCAGGTGGGAGGGGGACTCATCGCAGTACAACATCTCTGACTCATCCATCCTGTCAGACACTCCTGGAGGAATCACGAGCAGACATGCTGCTGCAACCACACCACACATACACACATACACACATACACACATACACACATACACACATACACATACACACATACACACATACACACATACACACATACACACATACACACATACACACATACACACATACACTCCTCGACTCAGACTGACCCCCTGTGGAGAGGTGGAGGAGCAATGGCCAGAGACTGCCTGGAAGGAACACACACATACACACACTTAAACACACATACAAAATCCACACAAGCATCATGCATACACTCACCAAAATAAAGCTAATCAGCATTTACGTTACGTAATCAACCAAAAGATAGTACCGTAACAGGAGAGCTAGCCTAGCCACGTTTATTGTCGCCTGTCATTGCAGTAAGTTAGCACTGCTAGCACTGCTCACAGGACAGGTCAATGCAGTAAGTTAGCACTGCTAGCACTGCTCACAGGAAAGGTAATTGCAGTAAGTTAGCACTGCTAGCACTGCTCACAGGACAGGTCAATGCAGTAAGTTAGCACTGCTAGCACTGCTCAAAGGACAGGTCATTGCAGTAAGTTAGCACTGCTAGCACTGCTCACAGGACAGGTCATTGCAGCAAGTTAGCACTGCTAGCACTGCTCACAGGACAGGTCATTGCAGCAAGTTAGCACTGCTAGCACTGCTCACAGGACAGGTCATTGCAGTAAGTTAGCACTGCTAGCACTGCTCACAGGACAGGTCATTGCAGTAAGTTAGCACTGCTAGCACTGCTCACAGGACAGTGAGGTGTATCAGTCCAGGTTAAGCCCCCACACAAGGACAGTAGAAGACTGGAACATCTGCTGCTTCCCAGCTGTGTGAGGGGAAGGCACACCACTGCAACCCCCACCCTTACACACACACACACACACACACACAAACACACAAAAACTCACACAGCCACACACACCAGGAGGAACAGCTGCAGGGCACGATCATGAAGTGAGTGAAAGTACTCTAGTACTACATTAGACATCTAAATGATACTAGAATTCAGTGGTTGTACTGTAAACAGTCTCTCATCCTCTCTCTTCAGATTCTCACCACCCCCTCCAACTCCCCTACAGTATCGGCAGCAGTGTGCTGAAGGGTTCCATCTTGTCAGCCCTCTGCTCGTCGTCATGACAGCCTGGGTTCGGAGCGGTCCGAGGGCGTGTGACTCACAGATTCCAACCGTCAAAGCAGCTGGTTGTCACGGCCACTGGCCGTCACGGCTGCTGGTCGTCAGGGTGTGGCTGGCGGTGTGGCTGAAAAACCTCAACGATGTTATCATCCCTCCAGTTATCCCCCTCTACTTCCCCCTCTCCTGTCACCCCTCCAGTCATCCCTCTCTCCCTTCCCCCCTCCTGTCATCCCTTCATTTATCCTTCACTCTGATCCCCCCTCCTGCCTCCATGTCTCTCCAGCGCCCATTAGGCTTAAACGTATAAAATCATCACATTAAAGACGGTGCCGCCATCTTGTCTTCACCTGCCAGATCTCAGGGAGAGAGAAAGAGAGGGAGATGCAGACCAGGGAAGTTCCCTCAGTGCACACAAGACGAGTCTATCCTCGGCTGCCCTACTGTGGCGACACACACACACACACACACACACCTCCCCAGGAGGAGCCTGCTGTGGCAGCTAAGCCCACTTACAACGCATTCTCTGCCGCCTAATTCAAGTACCCCTGAGGTCTGTGTGTGTGTGTGTGTGTGTGTGGGGAGGGTTAGCCACTGGTCTGTGTGTGTGTGTGTGGTGTGTGTGTGTGTGTGGTAGCAGGCTCCATAAAGCCAGTGTAATCTGTTCCTTTTACTAATATAAACCAGGGGAGAGGAGATTACAGACAACCACCCAGCCAAAAACAGCATGCAATACGCTACATACTGGACACACACACACACACACACCACTGTTTACTTTCATCAGAGTGGCGGATGTTAGAGCAGGGTCATCGGGGCAGGACCGGTAAGGTGTGTTTTCAGGTGGCATGAGTGTGTGTGTGTGTGTGTGTGACAGGGACAAGCGTATGTGTATGTATGTGTAAGACAGGGACTGGAGTGTGTGTATAACAGGGGCATGAGTGTGTGTGTGTGTGTGACAGAGGTGTGAGATACAAGTTGTGATGGTGATGGTGGGGAGAGGTCGGAGCCTGGTCGGTGAGCTGGAGAACCCCAGTCTGATGGTCTCACGGTGTGGCTGACAGGAGATGGGGGGGTGGCAAAGGTGTGTGTGTGGATGCATGTGTGTGTGCGTGTGTGTGTGTGTGTGTGTGTGCGGAGCGGGGGCTGGACGTCGAGATCACGCATCATTAACCAGGAAGAGAACAACACCAGGCTGGGCTGACATCTGGCTACACAATACAGGACAGCTCCCTCACACATACACACAGAACATCATTCAATACCTCAACACCATAAAGACAACACACACACACATACACACACACGTACTCAGCGCTTTTCTTCAGGGAATCATGTCACAATAATAACCCGGACACCACTAGGCAGGCTCACTGACTACAACACTGACAAGACAGTTCACACACACACACCACAACCGGTGACGAGGAACACACGCTCGCTGTCTCACATACACACATCCACACGCAGTCACTCCTCTTCCCTAAGCCTCAGAGGGAAGGTTAATTCCTCCATCCATCTCAGTGTCTGGCTGCCTGTCAGCTGACCACTTCTCAATCCTGTGGAATTAGCTGGCGCCAGTGTCTCTCTAATGAACCTTTAAACCTCTCGGTCTGTCTGTCTGTCTGTCTGTCTGTCTGTCTGTCTGTCCATCTGTCAGTTTTTCTGCTTGCTTGTCTGTCTCTCGACCAGCCTGCCTGTCTTCTTGCCCGCCTGCTTACCTGCCTGTCTGCCCGCCTGCCTACCTATCTATCTGTCTTCCTACCTGCGTTCCTCTCTGTCTGCATGCCAATGTGTCTGTCCGCCTCTCTGTCTGCCTGTTTGTCTGTCTACCTCTCTGTCTGTCTGTCTGTCTGTCTGTCTGTCTGTCTGTTTTCTGTCTGTGGAACTGCTCATTTATGACACCTTCAGTTACAAAAAATGCACCCATAAAATCACAACACAACTATGTTGCACACAAACACATCTCAGTACACTCAGCACACACACTCCATCACAGAGTGCCCCGACCACTGGGTCTTGATTGACACAGAGGCGATGGTTAACAAATACACAGAAAGAAGAGGTACGCTCTCCTAACAACAGCTGCTTAGGGAGAGATAGAGAGAGAGAGAGAGAGAGAGAGGACTGAGAGAGGACTGAGAGAGGACTGAGAGAGGACTGAGAGAGAGATAGAGAGAGAGGACTGAGAGAGGACTGAGAGAGGACTAAGAGAGAAAGACGATGAGAGTGACTGAGAGAGGACTGAGAGAGGACTGAGAGAGAAAGAGAGAGATGAGTAGAGAGATGAGGACTGAGCTAGGACTGAGAGAGGACTGATAGAGACAAAGAGTAGAGAGAGAGAGAGATAGAGATAGGACTGCATGAGAAGACTGAGAGAGGACTGAGAGAGCTCCCTCTTCTTGACAACAAAGCAAACAAGCTAATTGTGCTGTCCAAGCAGAACAATAGCTGTAAGCTCTCCCCTCTGTCTCTATTTCCTCGCTGCCTCTTTCTCTTCTCTCTCTCTCTCTCTCTCTCTCTCTCTCTCTCTCTCTCTCTCTCTCTCTGCTGCCACAAGGTAGGAAAGAGACACATGGTTATTATCCTAAACACACCACCCTCCTATTCCTCTACTCCAACCTCCTCCATGGCATCAATCAGATACTCCCACACATACAGCTTCACACACACTGTAATACATACACATGCTGCCACACACACTGCTTCACTCGCACACACACTCTCACACACACACACACACACACACTGCCACACAGACACGTGTTACACCCCCACACACTGCTACACACACCCAATGCTCTCCCACCACACAATGTTCCACACAGCCACACACACTTGCCACACTATGATTCCCACACACGTAGTGGGGTCTCCACACACTCTGCCCCTACTCACCACAGCTGTCTCTTAGGAGGTATACAGTTGTCTTTGTTGGAGGCCGTCACCCCCATGGCCATCTGCATCACGGTGATGTATTTCTGGTACCTCATCTTGTCCTAATCCACTTCTACTACCACTACTACCACTGCTACTACTGCTACTGCTACTGCTGCTGCTGCTGCTGCTACTGCTACTGGTAGGTCTCCACACAGCGATCCTCCCTAGGTGAGTCTCTTCACTGCCTGTCATCCAGACCCTCCTCCAGCCTCTGCAGCTTCACAACGCCATTTCCAGCAGCGCCGGCGTTGGTGGCGGAAGACTTGTGGGATGAAGGGAGGGTCTCCCGGAGCAACTGAGGAGAAGGTACCACGCCGGGGCTACGGACAGCCTCAGCCATACCAGGATAATCTCATTAGGGCTCAGAATAGCAGGCTAATCCATCCAGGGGAACTCAGTCACTCATCTCTGTTTTGGTGATCACGGAGAACTGCGGGTTTCCGCGGAGAAGAGAGGAGGAGTGAGGAGAGAGCTGTAGAGAGAGAGAAAGGGAGAGAGAGAGAGGCTACAACAGCAGCCCCGGAATATCCGTGTGCGAGCGAGAGGAGAGAGCGCGTGTGTGTTCAATCGGAGAGAGAGGGAGGGAGAGAGGAAAAGCAGGGTAGAGAGAGGGAAAGCAGGGTCGAGAGAGGGAGAGCGGGGTAGGTGGGAGGGAGTCGGGGAGAGAGGGAGGTGGGGACCGATAGAGAGAGCTAGGTAAAGACAGAGCTCTAGAGAGCGCACAAGAGGGAGGCGGAGAAGGAGACGGAGAGGGGAGAGGGAGGAAGAGCCAGTGCATGTGGTTGACTGAATGAGAAAGCCTCTTGACTAATGAATAAATCTCAGTATCTCATTAGGCCACATGAGATTGTGTGTGTGTGTGTGTGTGTCTGTTGTCTTAGGAGAGAACATATGCAGCTCAATATAAGCCTTCCAGGAGGGTGTATGGAGACATGACTGATCCTGGTTATGGAGCGCTCCAGCCAGGGTCTCCACACCCCTCTGACGAGGATGGGGGAGGGGATGGAGGGACAGAGGAAGGGAGGAAGGGATGGAGGGAGGAGGGGTTTCACTATGAGTCACAGCAAACAGGCAGTCAAATAGTAGAGGACAGGAGTGAAAACAGAAACACTGCTCTAAAAGAAACCTTATGTATCGTGACGCAAATTAATTGTACATGACCTACTCAGTCAGTCCGTCAATCAGGCAAAAAGAAGTCAACCGGTTTTCATTAGAGCTGGAAGGATGATGCCATGTGACTCATTAACCTTGATTTAATCTCCTTAACCTGCCCACACTGTCTGCCTAGTCTAGCCTAGTCAGCCCACTCCAGCCAACACTGTCTGCCCTGCCCTGCCCTGTCCTGTCCTGTCCTGCCTAGCCCTGTCCTGCCCTGCCTAGCCCTATCCTGTCCTGCCCTGCCTAGCCCTGTCCTGTCCTGCCTAGCCCTGTCCTGTCCTGTCCTGCCTAGCCCTGTCCTGTCCTGCCCTGCCCTGCCCTGTCCTGTCCTGTCCTGTCCTGTCCTGTCCTGTCCTGTCCTGTCCTGCCTAGCCCTGTCCTGTCCTGTCCTGCCCTGTCCTGTCCTGTCCTGTCCTGTCCTGTCCTGCCTAGCCCTGTCCTGTCCTGCCCTGCCTAGCCCTGTCCTGCCTAGCCCTGTCCTGCCCTGCCTAGCCCTGTCCTGCCCTGCCTAGTCCTGTCCTGCCCTGCCTAGCCCTGTCCTGTCCTGCCCTGCCCTGCCCTGCCCTGCCTAGCCCTGTCCTGTCCTGCCCTGCCCTGCCCTGCCTAGCCCTGTCCTGCCTAGCCCTGTCCTGCCCTGCCTAGCCCTGTCCTGCCCTGCCTAGCCCTGTCCTGCCCTGCCTAGCCCTGTCCTGTCCTGTCCTGTCCTGCCTAGCCCTGCCCTGCCCTGCCTAGCCCTGTCCTGTCCTGTCCTTCCTAGCCCTGTCCTAACCTACCTAGCCCTGGCCTGTTGGGGAGGATCAGTGATCTGTGGCCTGGCCGACTAGTAAGCTTAGCACACCTCTTATTTTCTTCTCATCAGAAAGATCAACAAAACCACCAATGTGTGTGGCTACGTGTGTGTTTGTGTTTTTAACCAAGGGGGTGTTTGTGTTTACACAGTTTACCTACTGTACACCACTGAACCTCAGGGTAAGGGATAAGGGATAAGGGTTTAGAGGTCAGGAGATGAGAAGAGACTTAAGGATTCTTGTGAAGATGTCTGTCCTCAGGGAATTCCGATGGTATTGATTCTGGATTCCAATGTCATGAACAGTGTCTGAACACTCCTCAAAGTCACAGAGCGAAGAGGACAGTGGGGGAAGATCAGACTTAAAAGCTTTGTGTCCAGGTGTGTCTGTATATGTGTGTGTGTTCATGGGCGTGTGTGTGTGTGTGTGTGTGTGTGTGTGTGTGTGTGTGTGTGTGTGTGTGATCTCTGAAGCCACTCAGACCCTGAGGGAGGGGCCTTAAACTGTAAAGGTTAACAGAGTCTATGCCTGCTCCATCTCATTTATTAAAGAGAAAAATAGAGAGACACACAGAGGGAGAGAACTGGAGAGAGAGACAGAAAGAGAAAGAGAGACACACAATGATGAGAGAGAGACACAAACGATTTGATCAATGTTTAATTGTTTTTTGCTGAGTCGTTCTTTGTCATATGTTCATGTTGTCCCTTCGTTGTGGACTGCTTTAGAACATTGTTTAATGTCAGCATGTAATCCAGTGAACCATATTGATTGAATTAGTTCACAGTAGATTTGTCTAAACCAGATTTTTTACCTGATGTTGAGCAACTGAATATCTAAATATTGCAACACCTGCAGTTAGACATGAACCTCCTCCACCAGCTGTCGACTCGTTCTCTGACTCTCCTCTCCCCTTGCCTCCCCTCCTCTCCCCTCCCCTCCTCCCCTTGCCTCCCCTCCTCTCCTCTCCCCTCGCCTCCTCCCCTTGCCTCCCCTCCTCTCCTCTCCCCTCGCCTCCTCCCCTTGCCTCCCCTCCTCTCCTCTCCTCTCCCCGTCGCCTCCTCCCCTTGCCTCCCCTCCTCCCCTGTCCTCTCCCCTTGCCTCCCCTCCTCCCCTGTCCCCTCGCCTCCTCCCCTTGCCTCCCCTCCTCTCCTCTCCCCTCGCCTCCTCCCCTTGCCTCCCCTCCTCTCCTCTCCTCTCCCGTCGCCTCCTCCCCTTGCCTCCCCTCCTCCCCTGTCCTCTCCCCTTGCCTCCCCTCCTCCCCTGTCCTCTCCCCTTGTCTCCCCTCCTCCCCTGTCCTCTCCCCTTGCCTCCCCTCCTCCCCTGTCCTCTCCCCGGCTCTCATCTCCCCTCGCCTCCTCTCCTACTCCTCTCTAAAAGGAGGGTTTAGCCACGGAGCAGTTGTAATTTGTTAGTTATAACTGCTGAGGGACTCTGTAGCAATGAGGCCAAACTCTGCTCTGCATCATAAAGCATGTCAGCATGGGGGCTTCTGCCTCTATATCTGCTTCTTCCCTTTTCCTCTATCGATTTCTGTCTCCAGATCCAGTAGCTTATCAGCTGACATTAAGATACTGTAGCCTATCAGCTGCGTACAGTAGTCTATCAGCAGTCAGTTTGGTACAGTAGCCTATCAGCAGCCAGCTTGGTGCAGTAGCCTATCAGCAGCCAACTTGGTACAGTAGCCTATCAGCTGCATACAGTAGTCTATCAGCAGCCAGTTTGGTACAGTAGCCTATCAGTAGCCAGCCTGGTACAGTAGCCTATCAGTAGCCAGCTTGGTACAGTAGCCTATCAGCAGCCAGCTTGGTACAGTAGCCTATCAGCAGCCAGCTTGGTACAGTAGCCTATCAGCAGCCAGCTTGGTACAGTAGCCTATCAGCAGCCAGCTTGGTACAGTAGCCTATCAGCAGCCAGCTTGGTACAGTAGCCTATCAGCAGCCAGCTTGGTACAGTAGCCTAGCAGCAGCCAGCTTGGTACAGTAGCCTATCAGCAGCCAGCTTGGTACAGTAGTCTATCAGTTTCCTGCCGGGCAGACAGGCTGGTGAGCAGCTGGCGATCAAGGTCATTGAAGGTAGAAATTGCTGCTGTCAGCACACACACACACACACACACACACACACACCACAAACCTGTCTTTATATGTACAGTGATGGGAACATAGAGACACACACACATACATAAATACACACGCATATGGAAATCTCCCATACGTCCAGGCAAACACAAGCAAACACATACACAACCACCCCCCAACACACACGCTCACACACACACCTTCGACCTATGGCATCTGGACAGCAGCCACAAGGTCAGTGGAGGCAGTGACGCACGACCCACAGCATGCTACCTCCACCTCAGTAGGGAACCTTGACGCAGATACTAACTCCACCATCCTCAGCCTCCTTCTTCAGCCATCCTCCCTGCCACGCCCCTCGGTCTAGAAGTAAGACGAGTTGACATTGAGATAAACACCAGCAATCCCCTAACTCTAACCCCCACGAACATACACAGACATGCTGGCCTAATGCGTTGTAACTTGCGAGTCCACTCACAACAGTCTGCTGCAGTGTGTGTGTGTGTCTGCGCGTGTGTTTGGAGAGTATTGGTTTAAGATAGTGATTTCCCCTAGGAGCAGCCACCATCTAAATGTGTTGATTATCCTGGCCATAAATAACACTGGCCCCTGGTTCCGGCCAGGATTAATCATATGACCCTACACTGCCAGATTAAACCTCTAGCCTCGAACTGTAGTCCCTCCACCCTTCAACCGCCCCCCCCCATTTCTTCCACTCTCTCTATCCCAATCTTGCTCACTTTCCTCTCAGCTTCTCTTACACAACCTCTCTCCTTCTCTGCTGCTCTCTCCCTCATTCAATATTCTCTCTCAGGCAAAACAAACACAGCACGCCGCCAGTGCACAGAAAAACACGAATGCGAATGAATAAAACACACAAACACAAATACACACGTAGCTGTTTCAGCGTGCGCACAGAGGGCGTACAAGCTCGACGGTCAGTGAGCAGAGCGTTCACATCGGGAGTCCTGAACTTCGCCCGCCTCTCTGTCAGTACTCTCTGGTGTTTCGCTTGCCTCTGTGTGAGGACTGCAGCTGTAACTCAACACTCCACTGCGGTGCCTCCGACTCCCACATCTCCACAGCAACCCCCCCGGGCAGAGTCATGTGGCTGTGGCGCCCATACAGAGCGATGAGCAAGGACATGCGTGTTCTTTTTGCACGGCGTGTCTCAGACAGGAAGAGGGAGAGCGAGCGAGCTGCACTTGGAACGCGGGGCACGGAGAACGGGAGCAGAGGATGAGCAGAGTGTGATATGGATGCAAATGGAGATGCACAGAGAGAGGAGAGAGGAGCATACATATATGGAGGGATGAAGGCAGTGATAGAGTGAGGGACATGGGAAGGGAGACAGGGTGAACCGCTGATGTGGAGCTACACAACAAGTATATCTCCTCCCTGTGTAGTCTCCCCTCCTTTCTATCTCTCTCTCTCTCTGTCTCTCTCCCTCTCTGCTACCTGTCTCTATTTTTCTTCCTCTCTCTCTCTGTCAGACAAGTAGCAGCTCTGCCCGTTAACACCAGATGAGACAGACAGATAACACCTACTAAACTCTACCTTCCCATCACCCTCGGCTAGACCACCAGTACTCCACAGAGATGTAACTCGGTGTTCAGCTGCCTGCCTTTCCTGTCTACAGGAACAAGAAGGAGGCTGTTCCCATGGCCCTGCCAGCGTTCTGGATCTTTCTGCTGTGTCAGACAGCTCAGTCCTGGAGGAGACACACCCCAGGGTCGATACACACCTTGAAGGTTGGTCTCTCTACGGTAGGATGTGTGTGTACGCGTGTCACATCTACGTGTAGAGAATAAACAGGCTATGCGAGAACAGGTCTCTGAATGTCTGTAAGTGTGGAGAGGAGAGACAGACACAGCTTCAATCCCCAGCATCTGGTACTCCTGGTGACAGCTCACTGCTGGAGAGCTGCTCTGGTATCGACCACAGCAACCAGCCTCACTGCGACACTCCTGTGCACAACCAATACACTCACACTCACACACCGTCGACACACTGATACACTCACACACACTGTCGACACTTGCACACAAACTCCTATAACGCTCCTATACAGTCTCGCTCACACTCCAAATTCCTTCAAACTCCCTCATAGCCACACACCGTCAGCCCAGTCCCATTATCTCAGTCCAGGATGGTATTTATAAGACAGGCTAGTCAGATGGCGTGTAAAGCCCTCGAGTGGGCCAGATGATACGACAGTCCCCTGTGGAGCCCTGAAGGGTGTGTGTGTGTGTGTGTGTGTGTGTGTGTGCGTGTGTGTGTGCGTGCGTGTGTGTGTGCGTGCTTGTGTGCGTGCGTGCATATGACAGATATGGCCCTTTATGTTAATGCTGAACTGCAACAAGCTGTTTTTTAATGTAGAACTAACATCTCCAACTCTCTTCAGACAGCGTTATCAAACCATGGCATACTTAAACATCTGCAGGCTGTAGATTCTCTGTGTTACATTACATTTAAAAATGTTTCATTTGGCAGACGCTTTATTCCAAAGAAAACAAACAAATAGTGGCCTCAAAGTACAACAAGAATTGCATAGTCCTTACAGTATTTAGGTTGTTAGACAGGCACAGCGCAAAGTAAGTAACCACATCTCAGCTAGCAGGCACGGTGCACAATAATCATATCAGGAAACACAGGTTGCCAAGAAATACTGTGTGGGCCAGCTACTACTGAACCAGGAATCTATACATGCCACACACTAATGCGATAACACATGCAGACAGGGATGAAAAGAGAGAAAGACAGAACGGGGGAGGAGAGAGAGAGACGGAGAGAGGCGTGGAGAGAAAGGGGGGAGAGAGATGGAATAAAGCCGGCATTACAAAGTAAGATAGAGAGAGAGTGGAGAATGGAGAGAGAGAGAGGGAGATAGAGGAGGAAGGGAGTGAAGGTGGGTACAGGAGAGGAAAAGAGCGAGCGAGGGATAGAGATGAAGAGGGAGAGGGAGGCGTGAAGGATATCCTCTGCATGTCTTTGTCTCTCCATGTTTACCTTCTCTCAGCGTTGGCTGAATGTGAGCCAACACCTGTCACACACCAGGCAGCAAGGGGTCTATGGAGTGGAACCAGAGCGGTGCGTGTGTGCGTGTGTGTGTTTCTGCTGCACTAGGCAGATCTCACAGGCCAAGGTGAAGGTCAGAGGAGAGGAGCTTTCTGCCAGAGGTAACCTGAACCAGCCACAGCGGAAGAGAACACTCACTTGCAACTCCCCCTGAGGATGTGGGGGAGGGTGCATCGGGTGATGGGGGAGTTTGTGCAGAAAAATACATATTGTGTGTGTGCATGTGTGGAGGTGTCGAATATATGAGTATGTATTTTGTATGCGTCATGCATGAGCACAGGGCAGTGTGTGTATGTCGTGTGTGTGTGTGTGTGTTCAGAGTTTCGAGGAAGTGTCTTTCTGACCTTGGCAGAGGACAGAGTATAGGGAATCAGGACCACAGCAGACAGAGAGAGGAGGAGGCTGGAGACTGCTTGTCTGCAGGGTAAGGGCTGGGCTGGTTGGTTGGTTTACCAGAGCTCCAGTTCATATAGACAACACACACCAGTTGACCGAACATCATCCACTGGATACAAGGGAAACACAGCATCACAACAGCACAACACTATCTGGGTTGCAAATCAAATTGGCAACTATTTAAATAGTTCTCTCTCTCTCACCCTCTCTCTCTTACTCTCTCTCCAGCCTCGGGACAGGCTCTAAGTCTATTATATAAGGTAAAGGCCTCCCAGTCGGTAGAGTAATGACATTACTCAGTGTGAACATCATCCGGGCCACGACATCACCAGCAGCACGGCGGCCGTACGACAGAACCCTGCACCCCTGCTTCAGCTACATACACACCAGGGCAGGAGGGTGGAGGACACACACATAGACACCAGGGTAGGAGGGTGGAGGACACACACATAGACACCAGGGTAGGAGGGTGGAGGACACACACATAGACACCAGGGCAGGAGGGTGGAGGACACACACATAGACACCAGGGCAGGAGGGTGGAGGACACACACATAGACACCAGGGCAGGAGGGTGGAGCGGAGGACACACACATAGACACCAGGGCAGGAGGGTGGAGGACACACACATAGACACCAGGGCAGGAGGGTGGAGGACACACACATAGACACCAGGGCAGGAGGGTGGAGGACACACACATAGACACCAGGGCAGGAGGGTGGAGGACACACACATAGACACCAGGGCAGGAGGGTGGAGGACACACACATAGACACCAGGGCAGGAGGGTGGAGGACACACACATAGACACCAGGGCAGGAGGGAGGAGGACACACACATAGACACCAGGGCAGGAGGGTGGAGGACACACACATACACACCAGGGCAGGAGGGTGGAGGACACACACATAGACACCAGGGCAGGTCTCCATGTTCTCTCTCTAGATGAGGACCACAAGCTCCACGTTCTCACATTGAGAGCTATAAGACCACCAAGATTCGATTTGATCAAACGTCACTTTGACACTGCCATCCTGACCAACCGGCCCCTTGGAGGTCAGAACACTCACACCTCCCTGGGGCGCATGGAGCAATGAGGTCCTTTCATTAGGAGGGTGCAAGGGCAATTTGGAGTGACAGGTCTCTGATGCAATCATAAACGACCCTGGGCATTGTCAGGGGCGTGTCCACAGGAGTGTGTCCTCTCTGTCATGACTGAGTCATGTGTACCCGGTTCTGAAACACACACCCATCTGAGACTGTGTGTGTGTGTGCGTGTGTGCGCTCCCTGCTGATCTGTACCCCCGGGTCAGGACCTGGACAGTAACCAGGACTGACAGGCTTGTTTCCACCCTTCACTGTTCCCCACACTTCCCTGGCAGGGGGCCCAAGTTCTCCAACTAGGCCAAGAGGTCTGGTCAACTGGACCAGGGAGCTGGAGTCAGGTGAGCCCTACACACACACACACACGCACACACGCACACACACACACACACACACACGGAGGCAGCCCACACCTGCAACTGAACACCAATGGGATGCAGAGCATCAATCTATTCATTGTCCAGTTCTACGGTGCAGAGTGACTGGTGGGATGGTCAGCACCATCAGACTGGAATTGTACAAAACTATGAGCACAGCAGGTCAGCCAACCAGGCATAACATTTACAGAAAGTACAATTCAGATGTTCTCTCATCCTGTGTGTTCATTTTGTGTGTGCGCGTGTGAATGTGTGTGCATTTGTACAGATAGTGCATGTGATGCATGTTTGTGTCCTTCTCTCTCTGTCCTATTAGCGCTGGGGGGCTATAGGGGTTAGCTTGTGGAGGCTGCGTCGCCAACTCCTGACCCCCCTCGTCCCCCCTCCAGACCTGCTCATCTGTTACTGCCTGGCTTCTTAACGGTCTAGAGAGCAATGTACCCTGCTGTCCCTCCACACACAACCACACATACACACACTCACACACACACACGCAAAGACAACCTGCTGGGCCGGGTCAGGAGCCGACTCACAGCCATCTTCGGAGGGCTGCATCTCAATCCTCTCAGATCCTAGCCTTCTTTCCTTGTCTCCTTTCCCCTCCCTTAAAGTAGACACTGACAGGATGTATGAGAGAAGGAAACACTTCACACTAACTGGTACGCGCCCATAGAGAGACTAGCAGCTCCTGCAGTAGCACCTCTATGGTGATGACACCCAGGGGAAACTGCCTTTTTAGATTCCCTGTAAATACCACAGAAATAGACCCGCAACAACACAACAACAACACAGTAAAAACATGGCAGGCGTTGTAGCTTTGAGGGGATCCAAACATCGACCAACCAACCAAAGGATTGGACTTGGATGAACTCTTAATTCTCCACTAAGCCTTGTTACACATGGCAATGCGGTGAAAACCATGACACATTGGCCTAATGAAAACTATTAATTTAATGGTTTAATTATATATTTCGGTTACTTTTTATATCTGCAGTCAGTCATGTCATCTTTTGGGACATAACTGCTTCCTGCGATGGAGTTATAAGGATAAGGAGGGGGAGGGGCTACAGAGGCAGGGTATATACCCCTGTGGGGCCACATTGACAGCCACCTACGGCAGTATTGAAATAGGACAGGAGTATCTAAGCTGGTTATGGGCTGTCAGAGCTTGTTCCAACGCTAACAGGTGAATGAGATTCCACTTCAAAGGTGTCCTGGGGGATGAAACCCAGAGCAGTATAACGGGCGTAATCCTCCAACACCTGGGAGGGCCGCTCGGCGCTTTGATGTGTGTCCAGACAGGACAACAGAGCTGCCTGGCCGTCACAGGCGGAGGACGGGGAAGCCTTTCATATCAGACCCGGACACAGGGAAACACAGAGATATTCACTCTCAGCCTTTGTACTATAGAACTTGCAAAGAGGAATCTCTTATGGGAAACTCCATTCCACCGTGTGAGAGAGTCTGTTGTTCTAAGAGTATGTGGTCGCCTCTAGAATCCAGCACATAATTAGCCTCAGTCCAAGGCAGCTTCTTGGACCCACAAACACTGTCACTATGCAGGTTACCTTCATTACTCCACTACCATCTATTCCCCTGGCCTCGCTTAGCCCCTCCCCAACCCGTACCCTCGCCCAATTCAGACCGAATTATCCCTCATTAAAAATGTCCGCTCCTTGCTTTTGGTTCCACCATGATTTCTTCGTCTGGCGTGGCTCATTATTCTCAGTTCCAGTGGATCCAGTGGACCCAGGGGACCCAGTGGACCCAGTGGATGAAGTGGACCCAGTGGAACCATCATGGATAATGAAGTGACTGCTTCTTCTTAGCACAGCCGAAGCGGGAAAACGCTGCTATACTGTCGCTCCCCAGTGAATGTGTGCTTGACAGCAGTGATATGATGACTGAGCCAGAGCTGCTGAGGAACGTCTGGCAGCTTCTCATCCCATTTAGAGCCAGAGAGACTAAACAGCCTTTTATCCCCACGAGCAGCAGCAGGGCTGTTCACTGCATCTGGGGACGCCTTGTTTCTGTCCACCGTCAAACTGCTGGATCAACAACTAAATGTAAATCTCTGACGAAACAGAAACCTTTTCCATAAAACATTCATGCTAAGAAGAAAAGCGAAGAAAATGTCAACAGTGGTTTCGCCGGAGATTTAGAAACAGATCACGTTTAGGGGCCAAACTGCAGCAATAGTTAAATATGCATCGTAATTATACTGTGGGTAGGTCATCCTAAAGGAAGAGCCTTCACCACTCCATCATGTTAGGCGTTAATGCATGTATGCCCTCCGTGCTCCCGCAGGTCTCCGTGCTCCTCCACACCCTCCACAGGATGGGGGGTGGGGCAGAGAGAGAGCCAGCTTTGGCCTTGCTGTTGTCATGGCGATGGAATTATCAATGATCCTGCATGTAGGACCCAACCCTATACGTGTGATGGAAGACCACTGCAGTGTGGTGTGGTGTTATCACGTAGTGCGGCACAGTACGGTGTGGTGTTATGTGGTGTTCCACAGTGTAGTCGTGTCATGTGATGGACTGTGGGATAGAGTCATGTTTTTAGAGCTAGTGTGTACTGTGCCAATGTGTGGCATAAGTCCTGTACTTTAGTTCATGAATGATAGATCAGTCAAACCCAGGAACAAATCCTTGGTCCTTGGACACATTAATACAGTGACTGGATGGTAAATGTACGGTCATGGACATCTCCCTTAGCTAAGCAGTCCCCAGTCCCATCAGAGCCTGGGGTGATACCTGCCTTAATAGTCGGCTGCCACCATAAAACACAAGGCTACACAATATTACAGCCTTCATAAAGAAGAGCCTGTTTGGTGTGTAGTGTGTGTAAGGGAGTACAGTATGTGTATGTATGTGAGTGTTTATGGGGGAGTGGGGGCGATTGCGGTTGTGTGTGAGTTTGTGAATACGATTGTGTGTGTGTGTGAGTTTATGATGTCCTGACCTGCAGACAAACCTTGCCTGATAGATTCAGGACTGACAGCAACGCTTACTTAAATAGTTCCATCCGTATTTATGGTACTATTTGGTTTAGGTTGGAAATCTCAAATGTTTACAATTGACAGGTGTTAACCCATGCACTGCTCTCTGCATGGGTCACCTTTCCTGGACAAGATGCTGCTGGAGATCAGCTGCAGATCAATCAGGCGTGTCTCCTTGTTCAATACACAGCAGATGGTATGGGGCTGCATTCAAAGACTATGCATAGGAGAGAGTTCCATGGTAAAATGGTCTCCAGACACCTACATTTTCCCCATAATCAGCTAAAGTGGTATTGATGACTCGGTCTAACATCACGATTCATTGATCGTGTGAGGTTTAAGGCTGTCCACATGGATAGATGTAGTTGTGCATATTGGGACCTCCCTGATAATGAAGGTACATGCAGGACCTTGTCAGTTGAGCCCTGCAGATCAAGTAAGCACGTTTATGTTGCCACCTTGTGGTTTAAAATTTTTATATTTGTAACTAACAACGTTAACCAACTGGGATTAAAGTCTCAACCTGACATGAATGAACCTAACAAATCATTTGGGGCCGAAGCGTTTACATAAAGGCCAATTATATTTTAAGCAATCTGACTAATTCGGACCAGGTTCAACCTAATTGCGTGCATGCTATTCCTTAACAGCCCGATAGGTCGAACATGGATCGTACGATACACAATGGAGAAAAGCAGCGATAGTGAGCGGCGATGTTCACCACCATCGAGCAGCACTTACGTGGAAACGTATTAAGAATTCAAACATATAACCATAAAAGGCAATACAGCTGTCATAAACACAACGAGAGAGAAAGGCTGGCAAAAAGTTGCAAATCGAAGTACTACCAACAATGTT
Source organism: Mallotus villosus (assembly GCA_903064625.1). Taxonomy (NCBI): domain Eukaryota; kingdom Metazoa; phylum Chordata; class Actinopteri; order Osmeriformes; family Salangidae; genus Mallotus; species Mallotus villosus. The sequence continues at coordinate 92,409 of CAEFZP010002900.1, forward strand.
CAAATGTAAAAAATATATATTTAAACCCAACCTAATTAAATGTTGGCCATTATATTCAAACAGTCAAGCATTAATAACCGAACCCTCTATGCTATTAAAGTCTTATACATGGATATAAACCTCAAGGCTGCAAATTAATACATGTTCACTTGTTTAATAGGCTATGTATTTAATGAATGGTTTAAACATGGTTTCATTGGGGGCACACTCAGGCCCGTAACGGAAACACATGAGGCCCCCCCCCCGCAGAATAAGCCTGAGATATGTTTTGATCAGTTTTAGCTTGGAAAATGACCTTTCAGCGCTTGCGACAGTCACGGGTAATGTCAGTAATAATTTGTTGGCCGTGGCTACTGTCGCATACGTTAGCATGTTTGCTAATAATGTCAGTTATGAAATATATTTTATAATTAAGCACTTTTTCAACTTTTTTGTCAATGTTGTCAGCTTGATGGGAAGTCAATAAAGGAGCAAAGGAGCTAATTTTCCTGGCTATTGGAAAGGAGGCTCGCTGTTAATGCTAGCTAAGCACAACATAGACAGAGCACTAGCTACAGCTGTCAAAGTATAACGTTAGCTACGTGGTAACAGCACAGTAATGTTAGCTATAGCAAACTAGCTACAATACCTGTCTCTTCTGGCAGATGAGTGCATCTTTCACCGGCTGGTCGAAAAATAAGTTTGGGAAGTTTAGCATTTAATTCAGAAATTGTCTGTTTTGAATGCCGCTTTTGGGCACCACTTTTAAATGTGCGTTTCATTTTACCTACGCTACGCTTGTTACCTAGCTAATTGCAGCGGGCTCGCCGGTCTGTGTGACCATCTAACCTACTTGGTCACGTCACTTACCCAGCTAACAAAGAAAGCACAATTAAATATACTTCTTTATTTTTTATCAACTCTGGAAACACAGACAAGAGAATAAGACCATAGTGTAGTGGGGTGAACACGTACGATTAAGATAGACAATACTTAATTTCTAATAAGTATATAGTTCTTTAGGGCACCACCTCTTATTTGTTTTAAAGGGACAGAGGAAACCTTATTTATTAATATTGAATAATAGCCTTCGTAATAATCAGTCTAATCTTAAGTAGTGAATTCGTTCTAAGTGTAGAGCCAATCGTAACATCAGTGAGCACGCACAAGTGAACATATCTTTACAATGAATTTATTCAAGTAAGGTTTTTAGATCGTATGAACAACTTAGATTATGGGTTCGATATTAGATATTTGTTTCAATGAACAGAATGAAATGGTCTAACTTAAAGAAAGACAGAAATGGTACAGTCAATGATTACATCCTTACAAATCATAAACAGCCTACGCCAATGCCATGTCTGGGAGGAAAGAGCGTTAGCCATAGTTACGTTTTGATCAGGGGTTGATCAATGAGTTCGAGGCCGGTTTGCGCCAAATGTCCATTTGAAGAATCTGAAGTCAAAGCGCGGCTGCGCTGCCTGGGACTGAGTCTGCGTGATCTCAGTCAGGTGAGGTCGCAATTGGAATTGCGTTTTTGGTTCTTCTGTTGAAACGTCCAGATAGTAACGCGTTTACTATCAAGTTGAATCTCAGGAGAAGCTTGGCGACGTCCTTGGAACGCCACTCCCGATGGCGCTCATGCCATGGTTGGTTTCGCTGGAGTCCTGGAATGATGGTCATCTTAGGCTTTTATGCAGTTCAGAGTTCAAGGGAGGACCTGTCTGGGGTCAGACGTTGATTGGGGGAAGTTGGGTTCTCAACTCCCCCTCCTTCCTTCACACCTACCAAAGGTGTGATCTGGTCTCTGGCTGGTTTATAAGATTGTTCAAATATTGTTCTGGACATCCTGGTACAGTTACAATATATAGTTGAATGATTGTTTTATTATGTAAGCTTTGTGTAGATACCAAGAATGACTTGGTTATCTTTCAAGAAGAAGTAGTAGTTACTAGAATGAAGATTTCAGTGAACACAACATTGAAACAAAGTAACAAACATGACACAAATATCCCTGTCATAATCCTTCACCTTCTACCCTTGTGGTAAAGGTGAAGTCTCAAGAACTTTCCTCAAAAGTTCTGATCAAGGTATATTCTTGATTCAAATCGCACGGAGAGCACAAATGGTTGCTGGAGACGTGTTGTCTCAAGCAGACCCTTTGAACCTGCCAGCTAGCAGGGGGGCTGATTAGGTAGATTGGGGAGGTCCCCCCCCAATTCTATGGTTCCTTTACATCAGCGTTTGGTGGGTAATCAGCATACTGAGGGTGTCACAAGAGCTGATTAGGTTTGTCTGGAGTGATTGAATCACTCTTCAGGTGTGACGAGATGTTGGTCTGCTGACCTCACTACATCCCCCCGGATGTCAACTTTCATAGACCGTCGTCGGTGAAACTGTTGACATGAAGACAAGAGCAGAGCACAGCAGCGTAACAGCATGTCACCCCCCCCTCCCCAGACATTGGCATGGCTATAAGTGATTAAGCTATGACATGACATAGGGAAAAGGTTGAGAGGGAATCATTGAAACAAAAGAGGCACTTGAAGTGGCTTACAATGGCCGTAGCAATTTAAGCTTTGTGACTAGGAGTCTAGATAAGGGGAAAAGTGGTTGTCTTTTCCAATCTTTTCAAATCAAACTAGTTTAAATAAACTCATTTAGGTTGTGGTTACAATTGACTGCTAAGGACGCATACAAATAAGCAAATAAAGGTGCAAGGTAATTATAGTACATACTTTAACACAATTATAGTTACTAAGTAGGCCTATAGCTTCTTGAAGTCAACTCAACAAGACCACATTGATGAACTGCATCTAGCAATGTAACTTTAGTTTTGGCAACCATTGTTTAAAACACAGTTTGCTGCCGGAATAGTTCATGCTCTTTCCGAAAAGCTATATTGTGGCGGCATAATAGGTTACGTGTAAAAACTGCATTGTTTAGTTGCTTCTAAACAAAAAGTCCTTCAGGACAGATCACTGTCTGTTTCCCTGAACTAGACATGTGCACCAACGTATTAGTTGGTAGGTTAATTCACTTAACCAAATAGCTACACTATTAAAATAGAGGCTATAATAAAGGCTCCTATGCTACTTTCCTTGAAGCGCTGGCCTAGGCAGATTACAACGTAACTAACTCTGGGCAGCGGTGTTTCTGAGCACTCGCGTACCTCCGGTCAAACCAAGCTGCTTCCTTAGAGCTAGCTGGTACCACGTGGTACCGCACACATTAGCAGCCATTTCACGAAAGAACAATTGAATTCGCACACAGCTACTGTAGTTTAGGCACAGTAGTATTAAATACATGGTATTACATACAGTTAGAGTTAGCTCTATTTTAACAAGTCGTTTCACAAAAGTTACGATCGCTCATTTCAATCTGTCTTAGCCTCACACGGGGCACCAATTATGTAGTGGGGTGAACACGTAGGCTACGATTAAGATAGACAATACTTAATTTCTAATAAGTATATAGTTCTTTAGGGCACCACCTCTTATTTGTTTTAAAGGGACAGAGGAAACCTTATTTATTAATATTGAATAATAGCCTTCGTAATAATCAGTCTAATCTTAAGTAGTGAATTCGTTCTAAGTGTAGAGCCAATCGTAACATCAGTGAGCACGCACAAGTGAACATATCTTTACAATGAATTTATTCAAGTAAGGTTTTTAGATCGTATGAACAACTTAGATTATGGGTTCGATATTAGATATTTGTTTCAATGAACAGAATGAAATGGTCTAACTTAAAGAAAGACAGAAATGGTACAGTCAATGATTACATCCTTACAAATCATAAACAGCCTACGCCAATGCCATGTCTGGGAGGAAAGAGCGTTAGCCATAGTTACGTTTTGATCAGGGGTTGATCAATGAGTTCGAGGCCGGTTTGCGCCAAATGTCCATTTGAAGAATCTGAAGTCAAAGCGCGGCTGCGCTGCCTGGGACTGAGTCTGCGTGATCTCAGTCAGGTGAGGTCGCAATTGGAATTGCGTTTTTGGTTCTTCTGTTGAAACGTCCAGATAGTAACGCGTTTACTATCAAGTTGAATCTCAGGAGAAGCTTGGCGACGTCCTTGGAACGCCACTCCCGATGGCGCTCATGCCATGGTTGGTTTCGCTGGAGTCCTGGAATGATGGTCATCTTAGGCTTTTATGCAGTTCAGAGTTCAAGGGAGGACCTGTCTGGGGTCAGACGTTGATTGGGGGAAGTTGGGTTCTCAACTCCCCCTCCTTCCTTCACACCTACCAAAGGTGTGATCTGGTCTCTGGCTGGTTTATAAGATTGTTCAAATATTGTTCTGGACATCCTGGTACAGTTACAATATATAGTTGAATGATTGTTTTATTATGTAAGCTTTGTGTAGATACCAAGAATGACTTGGTTATCTTTCAAGAAGAAGTAGTAGTTACTAGAATGAAGATTTCAGTGAACACAACATTGAAACAAAGTAACAAACATGACACAAATATCCCTGTCATAATCCTTCACCTTCTACCCTTGTGGTAAAGGTGAAGTCTCAAGAACTTTCCTCAAAAGTTCTGATCAAGGTATATTCTTGATTCAAATCGCACGGAGAGCACAAATGGTTGCTGGAGACGTGTTGTCTCAAGCAGACCCTTTGAACCTGCCAGCTAGCAGGGGGGCTGATTAGGTAGATTGGGGAGGTCCCCCCCCAATTCTATGGTTCCTTTACATCAGCGTTTGGTGGGTAATCAGCATACTGAGGGTGTCACAAGAGCTGATTAGGTTTGTCTGGAGTGATTGAATCACTCTTCAGGTGTGACGAGATGTTGGTCTGCTGACCTCACTACAATAGTGTGCATCCCATGTAATTCAAATTGGATTAAAAATAAATTAACCCCTGCGGGGGTAATCTCTACGGGCCACTTTTAAACTGCAATATCGTTAGTGGGGAGAAAAGAAAGTGAAAACCAATAGAATTTTTTTTTCAGAATGGTAAGTATGCCTATAGACTAAGAACTTGAATCAACTTGATGCCAGAACTGTCCAAACTCATTATGTTAAATTGCAGCTTCAAAAATGAAGAGTAACTTTGCTGGCACAGGGGGCACCCCAGCAGTGCCGCCTGGTGTGGTTGTCTTCTCTATGTGCCTGTAAAGAAGGCCAGGCCACAGGACAGCAGATGGATCCCACCACAGACCACCAGGGGCTCTACACCTCCTGACACCAAATACAGGACTTCCTCTCTAGGTTTGATCTAAAAGTCTGATGCGTTTGGAGTCAGACAACAGTGCTGCTGTCACATCTGTGTCCTCCGTCTCTCCCCCTGTGTGCCTCCTCTCCTCCTCCTCCTCTCCTTCTCTTCTCCCCCCGCTTGCCTCTTCTCCCGCTCTCTTCTCCCCTGCTCTCTTCTTCTGGTCGTTAGCGCATCGTCGCAGCTGGACGTTGAGCCAGATGTTGCGTCTTTGCCCCCAGCCTCCAGGGGGCTCCACCTCATACAGTCGCTCCTTTTGGCTGGGATGTAGCTGAAGGTACTTCCTGCAGACTAAACAGAAGTGGCATTAGGCTTGTTGTCTTCCACAGAGCATGGCTGTGTCTACTACCGCGCACTCAACGAAGTACACTGCAATGTAGTGCACTGCAATGTAGTGCACTTACATTTGCAGTGCACTCAGTTGCTGAATAGCGCTGTCTAAACTGGAACACTTTACTTACCCACTTAGCGGGAAGTGACGCACGCAAATCTGCTCGCGACACCCGAGAAACTAAACCCGCGAAACAAACCCGCTTGTATTTCTGTCACTTGCCTCCTCCTCTTCCGCTACGTAGCCAAGATGGCGCCCGTTTAGGGCGAGTAGTGTCCATTGTCGGACACTTCATTTTTGGACCGTTTGCAGTGCATCATCCGGGTACTTTCAGTGCACTGAATTATTTTGGTTTTTCAGCGTAAGCGCCCTAAGCACTGAAAGTAAGTGCTCGAAGTGCACAAGTGCGCGGTAGTAGACACAGCCCATGACTCATTCAGTGCAGTTTAAGTCCATTAAGAGCAATATTCCCAGTTCAGTCAAGAGACTCACTCAGATGTGACCAGGTATTGATTACCAGACATAGAAATAGGTTTGAATTTGGCAGAGTGGACTCATGTAGGGCAAGCACCCCCCATGCCTCTAAGCATTAGCCGGCAACAACCAGGGTGAGTGTACGTGTGTCCGTCCAGCATTTATATTGCCGCCTTACCGGACCCATGAGCTTGAAGTTACACAGGTGTCGTTGATGAGCAAGATGACGCACACTGGCCATTTGAGACAACTTTCCATTGGAGATAACAGGCTGATAACCCAGCAGGTCAGGTCAACAGAGCTAAACCTAGTAATGCGAGTTGAGAATCTAATGTGAATAAGACTCACCTGCAGCCATGCTGTCTGATATTGGAGCGCTGACTCCCAGAGTCTCCTCACTGGGATAAGAGGAGCAGAAATCCTCAAGCATCAGCAGGCCCAGGCCACGCCTCCTTGCATGAGCCCTCACCAGCACTGTGTCCAGGACAGGAAGTACATAACTCTGACTGGTGCAGCCATCACATAGACTTCCTGTGAGACAATGGCATTTTCATGAACCTGCATAACCTTAAATATGGAACAACAGCACACATACACACTAAAAACATGTTATGTTGGCTCAAACACACACTTGGGGTTCTGGAGGGGAATCTGGGGATATTCGACACATTCCATTATGTTTATAGGGACCCCCAATTTACTTTTTATTTATATTGGGGTTTTTCATGTGTAAAACATCAGCATGGCTTGATATAATTTCCAGGAGTGAATATCAGGTAGGCTTATCTTAAATTATTGTTCTAATTGCAAACATAACATTTCATAACATTAAAATAAAACAGTCTTATTCATTTTCATGTATGACATTTGAAGTGACCCCCGGGCCATGAGTCATCTGAAACCCCTGGGTACACGTCCACACCAGTGTCACACCTTTCTGCTTGACTGTGTAGAATCCCACTGCTTCTTTGTTGAGCCAGAGAATTTTACTCATCTCCATCCTGGGGTGAGGCGAGAATACAGTCTCCTCTTCCGGTAGCTTCTCTCCCACACGCTGGCTGAGCAGGAACAGAATCACTCTTTCCACCTCAGACTGCACCTGGGAAAATACAACCGTGTGAGACACGGAACAACCTCGGAAACGGACTCAGAGTCATTGTGGAACAACTCCCTTGTTAATTGCATTCAACACACATAACTTGGAGAAGATCCATGTACAATTATACTTTTTTTAACGTTTTAACGTATGCTCTGCCTGAATCTAATGTACTGAGTCTTCTTTGGCAATCATTTGGTTCGTAATACATACACGCGAGCAGCAGGAATCAGACATCACACCACTCGTAGCACCACTCAGTTAACAACACACTCCCTGTGGTGCTGGCCACCCCAGGCTCATACCTGAGAAGCAACAGGCACAGAACAACTCCCTTTCATAAATATCACGAGCAACCAGACCCACCGACACAAGGCCGCTTCTGTCTTGGCTGGTCTTCAACACGTCGTCCACAGCCCACCACCGGCCATGCAGACGCAGGGCCACTACTGCACACATCACAACCAAACCATCAGTGAGAGCACTGCGGACGCACACACAGCAGGGTTTGTTGGATGGGAGACGGCACTGCTGTACCCTGAGCGTCGTCCCCAGAGGCGTGTAGAGCTGTTCCCTGAGCGTCGTCCTGAGAGGCACGTCGAGCTACACCCTGAGCGTCGTCCTGAGAGGCGTGTCGGGCTGTACCCTGAGCGTCATCCTGAGAGGCGTGTAGAGCTAGAAGGAAGCAGGCCTGGTCCTCAAACACCTGCAGCCTGACCATGTTGCTCTGTGTTACCTCCACCTAACAGAAGAGGAGAGCAGAGAAGCCTATTATATGCTGTACAATACAATACTATGTGTACTATATTATACCATTGTATGCTATGCTGTACTATACAATACTATGTGTACTATATTATACCATTGTATGCTATGCTGTACTATACAATACTATGTGTACTATATTATACCATAGTATGCTATACTATACAATACTATGTAAACAATGCTATGTAGTAATAGGGTGGTACAGTGCAGACTGAATCTCTCAACTGCAATCTGGGTGTGGACCTGATGAGTTACCTTGGATGCCTGTGGAGGTTGGAACCTGGCCTGTCCATGCAGGTGGTCTGATCCCAGCACCACCATGCAGTCCTCAGACACAGAGCTAAACACACTGCCTTCAGCAGCAGGATAGTCCACAGGGTACATCACCCTAGTATAGCCAGCAGACAGGCAGGAGACACGACACTGGGACTAACACAGGATTCTCCCCCTGGGTAAACACATGCAGGCAAACTGCTGCTCTGTTAGGGTGAACTATGTACTTTGACTGTTGATCTGTTGTTTAAAAGGGGTTCAGCGTTGACAGTATCGTGGATGTGTTACACAAATCGATTTACTTATAGTGATCATTTGTTTGTTGTGAGTTGCCTGTGTCTGTTTTAGAATACACTGCATCTGGCTAAAATAGGTTACAATTAATGTGTGCTGTACTTTGTACTTTGACAAGACAACTTTTTATTAAGCAGCTTTAGGGTTAGCATTATCACTGACAGATTAACTTCTGAAATAAGCGTTATTTCTGGATAGCTTGAATTCGTTTTAATAGCAGTAGTGTCTGGTTTAAGGTGGGTACAGTACCTGTGTTGTTTTTTCATGGGTGTGGGAGAATCCATCTTGAAAACCTTTCACAATAACGTGCATATAGCTCCACCTAACGGTGACAAGAAATATCAGAATGTCGGTCAACATGGAGTAAGCAGGGACTGCTGTTTGACATTTTTCAACTGGCAATTCAATGTGGCAACAAACGGCAGCGGCAGTCATTTCTCAAGATTTTCTCTATAGAAAAAACAGAACCATAGCTCTGTTTTTTTTTGTGTTTGAGTTGGAAAATCAGAGGTAGTTTGTTTAGCCGCGTGTCATGACTTTCGTACCACAATATCTAATAAGGTGGTATAAAAGTATTGGACACAGGACGACTAGCTAACCCATTACTTTAAACACTTTTTTTTCCCCGGGAGGGGAAGTGCACCGTTCCTGGAAGTACTGCAATACCAGGTCGATGCGTGGAGTGGACGGAGCAAGCCCCTATTCCATCTCCCAGTTCCAAAAATCAATTTAATATATGGTCCCCGGGTAGGGGACGTATCAGATATTAAACTGATAAGAACAGATACTACACTTGATCTTAGCCAAAAGGCCGAGAAGCGATACCGATGAGCCACTCGAGGGACCTATCTCATTTTCAGGAACGTCATATTAGTATACGGTTCCAACGTTGTACAAATGAGTTACATATGTACTCCATTAAAAAAACTAATCAGTGTTGCAAACAATACACTAGCAAAGGAAAATTGCATTAATACATGTGTAATCTCCGAATACTAAAGTGAAAACGTGGTTTAGCTGTCACGTGGTACAGGTCCCTCCAATTGGAAATGAAAGATACAACTATCGAAAATAATCGCCGTTACTAATCAAGAAACAGTCAGACAATAACATACACGTACATTATTTAGTACTAGTAAAATAATTTGTGTCTTCGTGGTATTTTTGGGACTAATACGATAGATAACTCACGGAAGAACAAAGAACATTCACGAGAATAGCTGATTCGGGCAACGACTATGGCAAAACCCTGCCCTCTGCTGGACATAATGTGTAACAGTAACCACCTCCCCGGTGAAATTGCCACAGCACAATTGGCTTCACACAGAAGAGCAGCCTGTCGCGCCGTTAAAGATCCTGTAAAGTGAAAACTAGTTTTAATTTTATCACACCACAGAATACTGTTTTAAAGTTAAACGTCATGGGTCAGTTCAAGCTCATTGGTAATAATCAAACGCGTGGTATTGAGTTAATAGCGGGCGAGATAGTTGCACCCTAAATATTTTTCCAGTTGGTAAAAGACAGAAGCGAACAGCCAACAACGACAATCGGTGCCACTAGCAAACGACAAAATGAAAAGGTGGAGTTCAATTCATAGGCTAGCATACTTTGTAGGCTATCTACTTCACCAAAGAGACGAACAAGACAGAAACAAAATACCTTCCGACGAATCTGTTGCAGAGTGAACAGATGTCATGCCATGATGATTGCTTTCTCTTCCAACAAGCGTTTTTTTCCAAATGGCTTGGATCAGTGCGCTAGTGAGCCCCCACCCCAACCCCTTCTCCCCATCGAAATAGCCTCCACTACACTTTAAAATAAATCCGATTGGCAAATTCCACAGAACGAAGTAGCCTATTATACGCAGCGAATACCAAAGATAGGCCATATAATTGAAACGATAAATATAGGCTACTATAGCTGTAGCCTACTATTGGCTATATTTTTTTTTGCATGACAGATAATTCCCAACACATCGGTCAGATTTTTGATAGCTATTTGATAGCCTACTTTACGTGATTTGACACACAGCCAACTAAATAACTTAATCTCGAGGATAATCAATTTGGCACACTTGGGAAAAGGCCTAGGCCTTTAGGCTAGTTTACGACTTGCACTAGGAGTATAGGCTACCTTTAAACTTAAAAACCTACTCACAGTTTGAAGTCTTTCTGCGAAATAACGATGAGGCCGTTCCTCACCGCGGCAATGACCCCAGAGTCAGACAAAATAAGTCAGACAAAATATCCTGCAAGGTATCAAGAACTAAATCCATTTAAAACACATGCTTAGACACATGTGTGTATTTCAGTATTTGGTCAATCTTGTGTAACAATTTCAGAAGAGGCCGACTAAACATCCTCCCGCAGACTGCCACTTGCAAGGTAGCCTAATCCAATACAAATGTAGACCTGCGCTGAGAAATGTTAATGAGGTGCAAAACATGGGGGGTTGGGAGGTGAGAAATTACAGGAGATCCACCGGCCATGCCACCAACACGGGGATTACTCAGACCGGTACCTGACAGTAGCCTACACCCCTCAGAAGAGCCCCGGGTATAAATCACAATTTATTTTTTCACCCCTCATCGATGAAAGGACGCGGCCAGAATCTGACTGTCCAGGCCTTATTTTTTTATCACATTGTGATACTCCACACATATAAAGTCATCTGACCGTCAGATGACTCAGATACATATTTGCCGCCAACGCCCCTTGCATTCAGGCCTTAACTTTTGCCTCGCGCCATAGTGCAGCTAGGGCTGCGGGTTAAAAAGTTTGTGATCAAGTCGAAACCTAGGCCTGTTGTCTAGTAGTTTACTATAAGTAACTTAAAGTATGTTTAAAAACAGAACAGCGTGGTTTTCTATTAGTGTCAGGACAGGAATTCCTCAATTTTGGTGTAAGAACATATGGCAGACTGTAAATCTAACTAGCTTGTTAGCTAGCAAGCTAGCTCACGTTAGCTATATGTTCAACAAACTCATCATGTATAAGATAAGTTAACATGTTTTTTTATACAGTTTACATTACAACTCTTTATTTAGTTTGAATTTTGATTCCAGTTTTACTCCGTTTCAGTGTGTGAAGGTGGGACCCTTGCTTGTCAGAAGACAGCTGATTATCTTTTCAGTGCTGATGCCACCTGCTCAGACACACAAAGGTATTGGTTGTGATGGGATGATGACTGGCATGTTTTTCTCGAGACTGACATAAGAATTCACGTATTTTGAACAGCTATATACAGTATTTACAGTATATATAATTTTATCCTTGAATATTAAGGAGCCCTCATTAGATTGTTGCCTATTGTATGTAATAAATCACCATTGCAGGATATTTTCGAGTGATGCCTACTTCAAAGACAAGGTTACCGTGTTCCACAGTCTCTACCTGTCTGCGTGTGAGAAGTGTCACAGTGTAAAGTCTGTGTGCATAGGTCACTACGTGCTTCCTCCTCCTCCTGTTCAAGATGGTGGGTCTAATGTGCTGCACCTGTATTCCACCACTGATTCCCTAGTTAGTACATCCTGTAAACACTGCAGATGATAGTGTTAAATTGTCATTTATTTATATTTCAGAGGTGAGAGCTGTATTTGGAAGGTTCATATGGGAGCAGGAGGATAATAAAACAGCTGAGGTAACTCCCTGCTCCCTCTTAATGTTTCTTTTGATGTATAAAAACCAAACCCAAACATTTGGATTGAAACATCTGTGTTGTGTTTCAAGAGTCTCCAAGATCAACTGGCTTTGCCTAATCAGAAGGAGGAAGATAACTCAGGAATTAAGTACACCTGGTAAAAACGATGTACTGCACAGCTAAACATATTAGTATCAACTTGACAAACTACTCTCTCTCATGTTGTACTATTAGGACAATAGGATTTCCGTCTAACTCCTCTCCTGTGTTGAACAGCTCTGATGTTGCCACTGGGACTAATCTTCAGAGAGATCCACGTCTGTGTTGTGCAGTACAACATTACCCCGTCAACAATATGATAACAGGTAGGCCAGGGTTGAATAGCTGGTCCCACACCCAACCCGTTTTTGGGAGCTTGAGAATGCCTAGTTCCCTTGAACAACGAGTGGTTGAGCTACTGAGTGGGAGGCATATTGAGGGTGATGGTGTTGCATTGTCCTCAATGATTTATAACTAACCTATATTCTGTGAACACAATGACACGTTTTCTTTCTGAAGGGTACGTCAGCATCGACGAGCTGAAGGGATACCTGGGTGAGCTGCACGACTTCATACCAGGCCACTTTGGCTCCTCCGTCACCAGGGTGCACAGCACCAGACCCGGGGGGCCTCGGAGTACCAGACCCGGGGGGCCTCGGAGCACCAGGCTGCAGAGCCATGGGGAGCCAACAAACTCTGGGGAGTTGTCTTAGCGGTGGAATAGCTGTCCTGCTGTCCAACCTTCCTCCCTCAAGGGAGGCTACAATATGTGAACATGTTAAATGAACTGGATTGACATCTGTGTTTATTGCATGATATACTACCACAGGCGTGACTTATCATTCTTTCATGAGCATGATGAGGTGTCAACACAGCACAATGCATTTAGGCATCTAGAGTCTGATCATTCTAGACTCAGACTCATCTAGACTCGGATATGTCTGTCTCAGTGACGTTGAGTTTCCCCAGCAGAATGAAGTCCAACCCCTTCGCAGAATGATAAAACAAAATTGAAGTTATGAAAACAGGATTTAGTTTGCGTCAAATACAACACACAGAAATGTATATTATAAATAGACCTCTACACTCATAAAATATTAGAAAAAGAGCCTTTGATTACAGATCTACGGTCCTCATTAAAATAACTGTTCTTTAATTTCCAAACAAATTGTTCAAATTGTAAAAATACACTGAAACAGTTTGAAGTTGGAATTTGATCAGTTATGTGTAATTTTGGCGAGTAATCAAACTGATGATGTGATGATGAGGTTTATTACCTTCCAGTGAGGAGGTCTGTCCTCAAGGAGGGTTTCTCTCAGGTCCAGCTTAGTCATCTTACTGAACCCAATGATGATGTCATCCTCCAGAGATGTAACAGCATTGAACTTCATACTCAAAATTTGAAGATTGGACATATCTGTGAATATACAGTACATCTGTACTTGATTACTGGTTATTTGAAATGACAATGTCCTTGACTTAATATAGGGCATCATTCTGATACTGGCAAATGGTCAAAAAACAATAATGTATTGGATACCCAATCTCAGTCTCTACACACAACATTTAGTACCCATAACTATTAGGCAACGTTCTTAGGTAACTCTGCCAAAGCACTGACCAGACAGGGATTTAGGAACATGATTAAAGTGGTTTCTATCTAGATTGATGAAGACCAGAGAGTGAAAGTTGTGTGTCTCATCAGGGAGATAGGTCAGCTGGTTCCCAGCCAGGTTCAACCAGAGCAGGGCCTGGAGCTGGCCCATCTCAGGGGGCAGGCAGCTGATCCTGTTGTTGTTCAAGCCCAGCTTCTGTAACCTGCTGAGTTGCCCGAGGGAGGCAGGAAGCTGGAAGAGGCCACAGGAAGCTGCCCACAGCACCTTCAGGTTCGCCAGGTCACCTATGGCATCCGGTAGGACGGAGATGGGGTTGTGATTGATCCCCAGGATGGTGAGGTTCCTGAGGGATCCAATGTCACTAGGAAGCATGGTTAGCTGGTTGCCATCCAGAACCAGCTCCTCCAGCTGGTCAAGATGCAGAATCTACAGCACACAGCAGACGACAAATAAGACCATGTATACAGGTGGTGTGTCCTGTTCAAGTCCAAGAGTAACTTCAAACATGTACTGTACAGTACCGTGATCAACAACTATGCTGTAGGCTACATGTTATTTGTTAAAGGTAATGAAAGCAAGCACGCTACTGTGCAAATTACATGCAGCTGGTACTAGCTAAAATAGACTAGCCTTACCTCGATTGGGGGAAAGAGGAGACAATTGTCATTCAAAAACAGCTTTTTTAATTTGACTAGTTTTGATAGTGTAGGTGGCAGTATAACCAGGCCTCTATGGCTAATATTTAACTTTTCCAAATGTTGGCAAGCACATTCATTTATAATATCGTCGACATCCATTTCTTACTTCCACGCTAATAATTCACTTGTCGATGTCATACTGTATCAAGACAGGCGGTGGAATCAGAGAGCGATGGTAGACTAAATTAAATTAATTCGTTTCCGTGTCCATGTTCTGTTTCCATAGCAACGCTTCCTGAACCTGAAACCTCTGCTTGTGATTGGCTCATGTGACTAAGTAGTGGGCGTGGTGGATTAGTATCATGTTATTTAGTAGGGGGACAGTGCATATAAAACAGTTATTTTATTGACACGTGCACTGTTTTGGGGTTTTATGCAATGGATTAGAATAAACAAATATGTAATTAGTACTATACCACGGAATGTGCACGTAACTCCTCATGAATTGCGTTGCTGTAATTCGCTCAGTGACGGTCCCTTGACGAGCCGCTGCCCTTCCGAAATGGAAGACTCTTCCCTCACGTTACTCCAATCACATGCTTTGTTTTGGCGGCTGCCCACGAGAGGAGGAGGAGACCGAACTTTGATCAGCTAGCTAATAAATTGCCAAATTAAACGCTGGAAACGAGATATTCCTGTGTTCAAGACTGCAGTAGGCTACTTCGCACATTGTGTTGATCGAAATGGAGAAAGCGGAGAATCTGTCCGTAGTGCTGCACGCTAAAGGGGACATAAGATTGGTAAATGTATTTTGACGACTCAAATTTGTATAATTTGCTAATAGAGAAATAAACTGCAATTTAATGAACACTTGCGAGTGACACCTAGATACATTAATTGCAGGAGCAACGGCCCATTCCTGAACCAGGTCCAAATGGTAAGAAAGTAACTGCACGCTCTTCCAGATCAGCACGAAACAGCCCTGAACTTTCATGTCTGACATTCTTTTCATTTTTCATCTTTCAGTACAGTGCAGATGGCGGTGTGTGCCCAATATATTTGTCGTGTAGAACATCATGTGTTCCACTGCGACAGTGATTCACCCAGCCATCCAATCAATACAGAGTATACAGTATAGTATCTCCTCCAGAACTCATGCTCTTCTGCCCATACTGTATCTCCCTGTCTCCTGCAGAGGTGCTGCTACAGATGCACTCTGTGGGGATATGTGGGTCTGACGTGCACTACTGGCAGCATGGACGCATTGGGGACTTTGTTGTGCAGAAGCCCATGGTGCTGGGACATGAGGCTGCTGGCAGGGTGGTCAAGGTGGGCTCCAATGTCAAACACCTCCAGCCAGGCGAGTACCACCTCACATTGACCCTCCACACACCCCAGATACCCTGACCTCACACTGACTCTCCTCCACACATTCCAGATACCCTGACTGTGCATCATTTCCTCTGAGCAGGAGACAGAGTTGCGGTGGAGCCTGGTGTTCCCAGGGAGGAAGATGAGTTCTTCAAGGCAGGACACTACAACCTTTCGCCCAGCATCTTCTTCTGTGCCACCCCGCCCGACGATGGCAACTTGTGCCGCTACTATAAACACAGCGCAAACTTCTGCTACAAGTCAGTCACACCCTGGTCGTCTGTCATTCTCACCTTGGTCTGTCTCGGCCAGTCTCAGACAGACATGGATAGAAGCTATACAAGACTAAGACCATTTTTGCAATTGTTTTAACCTTTGTGTGAGCAGACTGCCTGACAACGTGACGTTTGAAGAAGGAGCGCTGATCGAGCCTCTGTCTGTGGGGATTCACGCCTGCCGCCGCGCTGGGGTCACCCTGGGCAGTAGTGTGCTCATCTGTGGGGCAGGTAAGCTACTGATTGGATCATCTGTCTGTCGCTTACAGTGATACTGTGGTATTAGCCAATGACTGTCCAGGCCCTATTTTTTATCACATGGTGACACTCCACACATATAAAGCATGCTGAAAACTACAATTTAACAGATTAATTTAAGACTTCTAAAATGGTGAATCAGAGCAACACACAAGGTGTAGTCTTGAAAGACAGAATCCCTTGGACACAGCAAAACACCATGAAACCAGTGTACCCAAACACCAGTAGTACCAGGTATAATCTGTAACTCATCTGTGCTGAAGCATGAACACAGGAACCATTAACAATGTAAACAAGCATGCTTGACCCACATGTTCCTGGCTGACCTCAGGTCTGCTCTTTCACAATGCACAGCTACACTGGCACATTTCCAGATTACCCCTGTAGGCTGGGAACAGCAGCCAAGCAGTAGATACTGCAGCTCTCTCCCTGTTGTCTCTGTTTCTCTCTCTCATGGCTTCATTTTCTGTTGTCTGTTGTTCTTTTCCTAACCTGTCCCCTCAGACTTTTCCTCTCCTCTCCTGACATGTTGTTCATCCTCTTATCACAGGACCCATTGGGCTTGTGTGTCTCCTGGTTGCCAAGGCAATGGGTGCTGCCCAGGTGATCATCACTGGTAAGACCATCAATGTATCCATCTAACCATCCAGTTCATATTGCTCGATCATCGCTGTCTCTGTGCCTGATATTGTTCCTTTTATCGTCCCCCAGATCTGTCCACCGACCGTTTGGATATGGCGAAAGATCTAGGGGCGGACTTCCCCGTGATTGTGCAGCGGGCCGACGGTGCTCAGGACCTAGCCGCCACGGTGCAAGGCACACTGGGAGCTCAGCCACACATCAGTATCGAGTGCACCGGTGTGGAGAGCAGCGTCCAGACAGCCATCTATGTACGTAGACCCGGCCCGTTTTAAAGAATGTGTATTGTTCCCCCCAGCCTGGTAAGTGATGCGTGTTGTGCCCCCCCCAGCCTGGTAAGTGATGCGTGTTGTGCCCCTCCAGGCGACTCGTCCCGGGGGAGTGGTGGTCCTGGTGGGCATGGGTTCTGAGATGACCACGGTACCTCTGCTCAGCGCGGCCATCAGGGAGGTGGACATCAGGGGGGTGTTCCGCTACTGCAACACGTACGTAGAGAGAGATCCTCCCATTCCTGTGTGCCTCCTGGATCAACTCAAAACGATGTCACGTGATATTAACATGTAGCGTGTGTGTGCTTGTGGATCTATGTGTGCCTGGATGTGTCTGTGTGTGCGTGTTGTTGTTGTGTTCAAGCTGGCCCATGGCCATAGCCATGCTAGCGTCTGGAAAGGTGAACGTGAAGCCCCTGGTGACCCACCGCTTCCCTCTGGAGCAGGCGGTGCACGCCTTCGAGACCACACGCCAGGGGCTGGGCATCAAGGTCATGCTCAAGTGTGACAAGAATGACCAGGAGCCTTGAGAGGAACGCGGAGGAACATCTAGGGAACCGTAACGAAACCGCATACTACATCTAGAGACGGATAGATACAGAAAAAGCGAAAGGAAGTTTACTTTGTAATGTTCTTATCTCTGTATTTTCAAGCTGCTGCAAGATGATGTACTGCCAATCAATCATAGTTGAATGGTATTGATTGAATGGCTTCGATAAAACAATGCAAAAATAAACGTGTCATAAAAACAGTTGTTACTTTATACAATTTCCAGCTGCTGCCACAAGGGGGTGGTAAAGAATCAGAAACTTGCAATATGTTCCTCACACAGATTCTCTGGTATTCACACAGAAGAATCAGTACTGTAGAATGATGCCTTTCAACGAAGCAATACAACCAAAAGACAAAACATTCTCATCAGACACCTAAAAATTTTACACTGACCCAGACACATTTCAGGGGTTTTTTATTTAATGTTTTATTATCTTGTCTCAATGACGTGACACTATCTTAAGAGGCATGCACATAGATAAATGTATGGTTACGTTTTCTAATGTTCAGTACAATGAAGTTGAACTAGGAGCCTTGTCTAGTTGCCAGGCTCACTCAGTCACAGTGGGAAGCTCAGCTTTCATTCTGTCAAGGCTCACACAGGAAATGAAGATATTTTCAGTGACAGAACAGTGGGTCTTACTTGAGCTCAATACTAGATGAGATTCTCTTTATTTACACACATTCGAGCAATGGCAATGGGCACAGCTCACACAATGACACACTCAACACCCACTCACAAGACGACACACTCAACACCCACTCATAACAACACACAACACCCACTCACACAACGACACACTCGACACCCACTCACAAGACGACACACTCAACACCCACTCGTGACAACGCACAACACCCACTCACACAACGACACACTCAAAACCCACTCACACAACGACACACACACAACACCCAGTCAGACAGAACAATAGCTTCCGTTTGGGACAGAATAACTTGATAAAGTTACTGTGGTACAGTATAGCACACATAGAAAATATTCTTTCAAGTTTCAAACACTGATTTGAATTCAAAGAAGCTTAAACAATAGTTCAGAACTACTCGTGTGAGAATGTGCCGTTCAACAAAATAGTTGCCAACATACATGGGGATAAAAAAAAGAGACTTGCACAACCATTAGAATGACATGGTCATGGTACGGTTGAACTTCAGTATTGCCCTCATCTGAAGGATATGGCCTTTAATCACTCGGAGCTTCACCTGCTAAACTTGGTCTGATGTGATGTGGATCTGCTGAGCAAGGGGAAACGACCCGGGTTCAATCCCACGCAGGCTCTTTGACAGTCCATCTAAACTACCGTGACAGCAGTGCTGAACTGTCTCTCTGTCGAGTTCCTCTCTCCCACGACTTCCACACCCTTTCCTCTCCTCCCTTCTTC
Source organism: Mallotus villosus (assembly GCA_903064625.1). Lineage (NCBI taxonomy): Eukaryota > Metazoa > Chordata > Actinopteri > Osmeriformes > Salangidae > Mallotus > Mallotus villosus. The sequence goes on from CAEFZP010002900.1 coordinate 111,540, forward strand.
CCTCCTCTACCCCGACATTCAGTACACATTCCCCCATGACCTGCAAAATCCACCCCCCTCATTAGCACATCATATATTTACATCACCAAGAAATACAATAAAGTACACAGGAAGTACGCTGACACACAGGAACTAATAACATTTATGTGGATTTAAAAAAATCAATGCATTCATTCATTCACTCACTCACTTCCTGTTCCTCACTCAGAGGACTAACAAAGCACTGACAACAAACAAACAACAACCAATAAATAAGGTTAACATTCTCTGTCTCGGAGTATGCCTGGTGCTAGAGCAGGGATGGAGGAATAATGGTAGAAGTCGACAAGTCATCAGCAGAGAAGAAGACGAAGAGAAAGAAGTCTCTTCCCGCCCACAGGAAGTGAAGCTGTCCTCGGCATGTCATTGGTCGGTCCGTCATGTCCATCAAAGTTCTTGTAACCGTTCACAGATCCTCAGGAGGAGCAGAGATATCCTTATATGTACATGGGCGTCTCCTGGCCAGTTAGGAGGCGGAACATGGCGGCCGGCATCGTCTTCATGTGAATCTGAAACACAAACAAACCCCGTAAGCGAGCATCGAACTGTGTGTGTTTTGGTCGTGCTCCGCAGGTCCCTATGTGTGAGTCTCACCTCGCCTACAGAGTTGGACAGCGCCTGGACGATCTTCTCGTGTGCCGTGGCCACCACACTCTGGCTGTTGATCTCAATGATGCGGTGTCCTACCCTGACCCCCCCCCTCGCTCGGCAATGCCCCCCCCCTCATCAGACTGCAGATCTGGGGGAGTGACAACACATATACGACTTACTGAGTGGGTGATTGATTGACAGATTCATTGATTTGAGAGGACAGGAGAAAGAGAAGAGAGAGAGAGAGAAGCAGAAGAGAGAATGTTAATAATGCATGCGTGCCACCCCACCCTCCCATCAGTGGTCAGCGTTGTCTCTGGAGGCAGAGGGTTTCATTAGACGGATCGATCTGCTGGCTAGCTGCTGACTCACCGAGAGATGACGGCGAAATGTGTGTGTGTGTGTTTGTATGTGTGTGGACGCGTGCGCGTGCGTGTGTGTTTGTGACCTACGATGCCATTCTGTACACTGAAGCCCAGCTGGTACTTGAGGTCGGGTCTCTTGATAAGGACAGTGGTGACGGGAGGACAGCTAACAATGTTCAGCTTCACCTGCACCTGGTTCTTCAAGCCCTGGACACGCACACACGCACACACACACAAAACACAACACATACACCCACACACACAGGAACACGGAATGAGATCGGACAGAATCAGAGATCAGCGAATACATCGTCCTATACGATCTGATAAACAGCTCTCCTCCACGTCTCTCTGCCTACCTTGATGATACCCCTGACAGGTGGCCAGGGGCAGGCCCACCAGGCTGGTGTTGTTGATGGACATGATCTGGTCTCCGATGCTGAGCTTCCCAGAGCGGGCTGCGGGGGCGCCATTGAGCATGTTGGCCAGGATGACCGTGGGCAGGATGGAGCCCCAGCCAGACTCCACGATGACCACGCCCAGCATCTCCCCCTTCTGCTTCTCCACTAGGAGCTAGGAAGATATACACAACTACTTCAACTACCGTCGGAAAGGGGACATTTTGTGGGGATAAACGGATGGTGAAGCCCAGGTAACTGTTACATGGATCCCCCTCAGAGTCCTGGAGCTTCCTACCTCTTTACAGTTTTCCGAGTTAGAGAAGTGGATGAGGTCATCGTTGTACATTTCCTGTGTGTTGATGATGTCACTGTACTCCTTCTGGCTAAGGTCCTCAGGGTTGATGCCATTGGCTCTCAGGAACTCCTGATAGGCCACGCTGAAGGCCTGGCCAATGGACTGGGCGATCAGCTGGGCCTGGGGGAGGAGCCGCAACCAACCAGGAAACAACGTCAGATGTACTCAGTGAGATATTTGATTGGTTACCAGTCTGGGAGAGAATAGCCAGTCTGTACAGATTCCCCCTGCCCATGACCCCCCCTACCCTCTGAGACAGAAGACAGATGGGAACTGTCTCATCAGGCACAGCTAGCAGGAGAGGATATCAACCACCATGACAGGCAGTATGTGTCACCCTGGCCTCTCTTTGTGTCTGTCACAGTGTTGGTACTGTAAGTGACTGTCTCTCTCTTGTCTCTGTCACAACCCCGGCACTGTGTGTGTGTGTGTGTGTGTGTGTGTGTGTGTGTGTGTGTGTGTGTGTGTGTGTGTGTGTGAAAAGGAGAAAGAAAGAACTGCATTGCAGAAGCAAACATCTCTGGCAGGATAGTGGAGAGAGATACTCAATCAGCATCCTCTTCGCTCTGCTGCATCTCTGGCTGTGACCAAGGTCACATGACATGTCCTCTCCAGGTCATGTAAGCCCCACCCCCCCACCCCACCCATCCCCCCTCCTCCTCTGGTTTCAACACCTCCCTGGCTCTCACAGCAGGAAGGACTGTGACTTAACACTAACACCCTGTCACTACAGCTCAACAGCTCAGTGACAAGGACCAGGCCCTCTGCCCTCAGTACCATCTTGTCACCACTCAACAAGCAGCATGTTCTCATAACCAGCCTTCTCTCTCTCTCTCTCTCTCTCTCTCTCTCTCTCGCACACACACAGAGACTCACGTCCTCCGACTCGAAGACGTGGCAGATCATCTTGTACTGTTTCTTGGTGTCGGGCGCCCCCGGCGTGGTCTCGATGCAGTCCTGGGAGGCGGTCCGGGGCATGCGGCGCCGAGCCATCAGAACCACAATGTTCCCGATGTCAGCGATGTATGAGATGGTGCGCAGCGCATTGTCCATCATCGTCTCCTGGGAGCACAACAACGTCAACACCATAGTCATTAAAAAACAACAACAGCACCATCAACAGGTTATTGGTCACCAGGCGATCATATCATTGAGTGTGTTTGTGTGTGTGGTAGATTTAAGTATGTTTAGAAAGCCTCCATCAGTGAGTCTAATGGGCTGTAAATGTGACTGTCCCTGAAGGGTCAGATCCTGACCTCTCCTTCCACACACACACTACAAGAGGGAAGAGGGAAGAGGAGAAGAGACTGCATTGCAGCATGTTGGTGTGAGCCAGCCAGCCCACACACTGCCTGCTGTTAGGAAGACAGACAATTGCTCCAGAGCTCTAGCCAATCACACACAAACAAATGAGCAGACAAACACATCGCTACAAGAACTGACTTTGATTCAGATCTTAGAGGGACTACACAGGTTCAGGGTTATACCAGCTGACTGATGACCATGTTTGGATATAATTGGTGTTATGTATCACAATGTTAGATGACATGCCGAAGACACACATTTATATAAGGTTCATTTGTGCTCTGCTCTGTCTGCAGCCAGATGTCCACAAGCTTTTTGGCTTTGCTAAAGCGATTTCTCTCCCTCTCTCTCGTTCTCACTCGGCCTTACTCTCTCCGTCTGTTTTCCCTCTCTATCTGTATCTCTTTCGGTCCCCTTTTTATCTGTCTCTCTCTCAGTCTGCGGAGACTCAAATGTGCCAGATATACCCTTCAACAGATTTGATGATGATGAATAATAGCTGTCTGTAACAGTCACTGGGGATCTGTCTGCAAGTTAGGGTTAGGGCTGTGTCTGTATGTGTGTCTGTGTGTGTGTGTGTGTGTGTGTGCGTGTGTGTGTGTATGTGTGTATGTGTGTGTGTATGTGTGTGTATGTGTGTGTGTGTGTGTATGTATATACCTGTGAGTCAGCATTGAGGACCTTGATCCTCTGTGTGGAGATGAACAGGTCCACCTCCGTCAGGCTCTGTCCGTCTCCCTCTGGGCTCTGGAAGGACACACACAGGAAGAGCATGGGTCAGAGCGCCCTCTAGAAGAACCAGGTAGCCATGCTGCTACACACACCCACAACTGGTAGCCTGGTACCGTAACACACCCCAGACCTGGAGATCTAGACTACTGAACTGAATCACTGACTCAATCCCGTCTCACATGTCTGTACCTTGTCTCTATTGTGTCTGTGTTGTGTCAGAACTGTCTGTAAATGAGCATCCGAAGCAGAGAGACACAGGTGGCAACACTAGTTAGAATCATACAAGCGACAGCTGAGAAAGCATACATGCACAAACGGGGGCCATGGTGAGGGGTGAGACAGGGGAGGGGGTGAGTCAGCAGTAAAGGCTGGACAGTGAGGGGTGAGTGTAAGTGCAGGGGGTAAGAAATGGGAAGGTGTGAAGCAGAACCGAAGGCTGGGGTCATGGGAACCTGCTTGGCACTGGGTTTCATTGCCATAGTGATGATGGAGAGTGGGCACTGCGACATGGCACAGTGGAGTATTTCTAACCCATTCCCAGCTGGCTGAGGCATGAGTGTGCCAGGACAAATAGAGAGGAGGAAAGGAGAAGGGAGGAGAGGAGGAAAGGAGAAGAGAGGAGAGGAGAGAAGAGAGGAAGAGAGGAGAAGAGAGGAGGAGAAAGGAGCATGGCAGAGCAGAACACTTGCAGTAATCGGTGTGTCCTGCGCACTAATCAAATTATGTATGATTTCTGGTAATTAATTAACATGGCTGCTGTGTGTAAATTGAACAGATTAGTGTAAACAACACAGTATAACCATCACAAATAGACAGTTCAGCTCAAATATCCTGTACGCAACTGTTGCTGTTAATGTGATAGTTGATACCCTTTGCTAATAGTTTCTAGTAACTCAAATTAGAGAGGCTTGTTGTTCTGTGGTTGTTTAAAGGCTGCTGGGATATGAAGATCCTCCAGCTCTCGGTGATGCCAGCTATCTATGACACGCGCATACATGCGGACACACACAGATGGCTGGGTGGAGGAGGGGGAGAGTATGGCGAAGGTGGCGGTACTTCTTTGGTATATTCAGATGGTGTCTTTTTACACACCGCCTTTTTCTTGATTTTGGCAGCCTTCTGAACCCTCTGGTGGGGCGTGGCCAGGCATGGCATGGGCGTGGTCGGGCAGGCGGGACGGGAAGAGGCGGGGCAGGGACAGAACGGGGTCGGCAGCAAACACGGGAGGACAGGAAGTAAAGAAGGAAGATAAGAAAGAGAGGAAAACCAAACAGCCAGAAGCACGTGTGCCACCTCTCTGCTCTGAACATGTGAGCAGAGAGAGGGAGTGAGAGGGGGAGGAATGGAGGGGGAACAACAAGAAGAGAAATGGCAACAGAAAGAGAGAGAGAGAGGTAGAAAAGAGAGTACGGTATAGGTCGAGAGACAGATGAAGACACATTTAGAGAGAGAACAAGATGGAAAAAGACAGGAGGAGACAAACATTGACAGAGAGGTGGCACAACCATGTTTGGCTGAAACAAACCAAAACAGCAATTAGAGGGAGATAATTGCTATTTCTTCTCTATTTGGAAACATCAAATCATAACACATGCAAAAATGAGTTTGACACTGCGATTGTTCTTCCCTTTTCAAACTACAGTAGAAGGCTGATTGACAGAACTGCAGATGAACACATTACAAGCTACCTCTATAGATGTTGTGAGAGGCATTCCTGGGTTCTCCTTTTGAAGCTTAATGTATCAAAGATGCTCCTGATAACATGACACCCTTTCAGATCACGCCAACCTCAATACAAACTGTCTGAGTTCTAGAACAACCTGATTCTAGAATGTTCATATAGTTTACCGATAGCAGACGGAGGATGAAAATATATTTAACGTTGTAGGCCTTTAGAACATGGTGTAACAGAGAGGGATTTATGTGAGGCAGAAAAGTAAATAGCAGAGTATGCCTGTATGGATGAAGAGAGACAGAGATATATCTAGAATAAACCAGCCTCTCCATCTTCAGCAACAGTGGTCCGTCTAGAAAAGAGTTAGCAGACGGCCAGGTGTGAGAAGCTAGCAGCTAGCCAGTAGGAAGACGCTAAGTAGCTAGTTAGGAATGAAGAGCTAGCAGCCAGCTAGTGAGGAGCCAGCTGCGAGTTTGGATGGAGAAAGAGTGGGCGGTGAGCTGTTGCAACCTGAATATAAATGAGAGGCACATCATGCCAAAAAGATGTGCATAAATTATCCAATCTTGTTAAACTGCAACACCATGTGTAATTTCCCACACAGTGTCAAGTGTCAGTGTCGTGCTCTCAGGGTCACCCTTTTAAAGGATGCAGGTGCAATACAAGTTGTCTGGGTGGGATGTTGTTGTTGTTGTTGTTGGCTTGTTATATGGTCTGGTTTTGGACTACAGCAAGTCACGACTGTGATGAAGAAGGAATGTGTGTATTTCTTTGTGTGTGTGTGTGTGAGAGAGAGAGAGAGAGAGAGAGAGAGAGAGTGTGTGTGTGTGTGTGTGTGTGTGTGAGAGGGTTTAAGATGAAGGAGCCGGTTCTGCTGGGTCTGCTGAGCACCATATGGCCCATTCATCTACAGACACACAGACACATGTGCTGTTCTTCTTCCTCCTCCTCCTCCTCCTTCTCAGAGAGAAGGAGTAGTCTTGTCAGATGACCTAGCTACAGTACTCGCAGAAATAATGAAGTTGAAAAAAATACACCCAGGCAGTTAAGCGTTGCCATGGTTTCATCTTCAAAGGCTTTTGATGGAAAAGCGAGATAGAGTGAAAGAGAGAGACAAGAGAGAGCATGATAGTGAGTGAAAGAGAGAGAGACACAGAGAGAGAAGAAAGGAAAAGAAGGAAAGCAAAAGAAGGAGGTCAAGAGAGAGAGAGAGAGAGAGAGAGAGAGAGAGAGAGAGAGAGAGAGAGAGAGAGAGAGAAAAGAGAGAGTGACAGTGAGAAAGAGAATGAACAGACAGATTGGGTCCCGATGAGTTGGTCCCAGGACACCGCAGGTGTTGAGAAGCTTTCAAGACTGAGGGGAGCCAGAGCCGTGTTCTCTTCCACACCCACCCACCCCTTCCCACCCCTTCTTCCCCCTTCCTCCCCCTTCCTCCCCCTTCCTCCCTCCATACCTTCACCCTGCTCACAGCCTCCTGGGCCTGCATCATGCGAATGTTCTTGGAGGGGTTCCTCTCTGACAGCAGCTGGGTGGAGCCCAGGTAGTTTGCAGCAAAGATGATCCCATCAATCAGGTCCTCTGGCTCACAAGGTCCCGGCACTGGAGGGGGAGGGGGAGGGGGGAGGAGAAATACGATGTGATTAAATATAGAAATAAATGAGCTATATTCCTGTTCTGGCTAGGGTGTTTGAGACACAGAGATAGTGAAGGACTGGACTGGACCCTGGTATGCAGGCTGGGGGAGTGTGGGGGAGGTGGGGGAGAGATGGGGGAGAGCAGCAGAGGTTTATCCATGTGGGATATGGAGATGAGGACTCTAAAACACCCCCACCCAGGGACTCATCTGAAAGAGCTTGGAAGGGGGAGGAACAGGCAGCCAGAGAAACAGGCAGTCAGAGGAACAGACGACCAAACAACCAGCTCAGAACATTGGGTCTCATAATATGCTGTATATGTGAAGAACAACCGGACTTTACCCCAAGTGGAAAAAGAGTATAACCACTCTAAATCTAATTTACATTTATTACATTAGGGTTTAATTGAGTCTAGTTCTACATAATTTGAATAGTCCTTAAAATATGCAGGCTGTGTGTATTCACATACTTATTGACAAATGTAATACATTAGGTATGTTTCAAATTATAGTTTGTAATTATATTTTAAGTACAAAATGTTTTGGCTTGGGCAGAGTCTTAGCTGAAACATTCCTCCGCCTGTCTCTATCTGTAGTACTGATGTGGAAGAAATTGGGATTTCCTGTGTGCTTACATTGTTCACTAATCAATAGAACTAGTCATTGGATACTAGTTAGTATGTTCTCATGTAAGCTTGCTATTGATAAGAGTAGATCGTGTCTATGTGTCAGGGTTAATAGATGTTCGGGGTCAGGAGAAAGTACTGGCTAAACGTTCCTTGTCATGATTACAAGGAGAGCTCCACCAATGAACTCTCTGGTCTGAGAGTTGTCATGTGTTGGGAGCAGTGAAAATCTTTTCCCTGAGACTGTTGTAACGTCATTACTGCCTGACTGTCACTATCTATCTTTACATTCTTGTACCCTATAAAAGATAGTCCTCCGGCCTGTAAACACACAGGAAATCCCAATTTCTTCCACACTGAACAGACCCCCCCCTCCTTCTAATCATCTACACCTTCTGCATCTAGACAGCTGGAATCATCTCACCAGCTCGACCCCGCCAGTCCTCCTCTACTCACCAGAGATCAGGGTAATCACCACCTAGGACAGACAGCTGAGATTGAGACTCACCATCCACAAAGCTGGGGAACGCCGCCGCCTTCTTAGTTTGCTGCAGAACAAGTAAACAAAGCAATTAGAGGAGAGTCAGAGACGGTGATGAGACGGGCTGAAGCACAGCAGGACAGAGATCGCCGAGACCAGCGACTTCCTGTCTGTGGACCACATCAAACCAAAACAAACAAGAAGACACAAACACCAACAACCACTCTGCAGCTTTCACTCTCAGAAGGTTTCTGAGTTACAAAGTGGGACCTTTAAGACAGGCTAGGGATGCAGCTAAGAGTGTGACAGTGGGTGTACTTTACTGAAACGTGTGCGTGTGTGTGTGTGTGTGTGTGTGTGTCTGTGTGCATCTAACCTCTGGAGTGTTGTTGTTCTCCAAAGGAAGGTTGAGATCGGAACGATTCTGCTTTCTGGTTGGCTGCTGCTCTGGGCCGTTGGTCACCTGACGAGGGGGGCGGGAGGGGTTACACGATGACCTCAGCACCCGAAACACAGAGCCATAACTGGGTGCAGATGCAGAACAGTGACGGTCACCCTATTAATAACTGTTATCGTTCTAGAGCTGGTTCTACTCTCGTGCCCTGCCCCACTCAGTCTGACCCAGTTCCACACTGCTACTGCTAGCTACATCAGTTACCACGCTTACACACACGTGCATGCTACGAAGCAGGTGTGTGTCTCAGCATGGGCCCCTCAGGAGACAGCCGCTCACCATCTGTGGGCTCCTCACCTCCTCCTCTCTCACTCTCCTCTTCCTCTACTTAGAATGGTGCTATGTACTTGTGCTATGTAGTTCTTGACAACTGTGCTGTGCGGTTCTGACCTGTTCCTGGGCCCGGTGTGGACGGTCTTCGGGGGTACCCGCCCGCACCTTGAAGCCCCTCTGAAGCTCCGCGTTGTTGTGGCGTGTGGAGGGCAGGTTCAGGGACTTGGGCCGGCTGTCGTGGCGGTGGGGCGGGTAGGGGACCGGGGGCAGGAGAGGGTTTGGCAGGGGGTAGTGCAGGGGGAGGGTAGTTAGCAGGGGCGGAGTCGTGAGCCAGCTCCTCTGGGCTGTGGTCGGTACCACTGCTCAGACTGCCCATACTCATACTCATCTTGATCTCTGCCACAATCAGGTCAATGTCCTCCTCAGCCTCCTCCCCCACCTCCCCTCCTTCCCCCACCTGCCTCCCCCGGTATGGGGACACACCCACACAGTTCCCATTGGCCTCTGGGACGTAGTAGTCCTCTGTGTAGCCCCGCCCCTCTCCCTCCTCTTCCTCGTCCTCCTCTTCATTGGGAAGGTACTCCTCACTCTCCTCTTCCTCCTCCTCCTCCCTGGGCGGGGTCTGCTGCATAGGGGCGGGGCTTGGATGGTGGTGGTCCAGGATTGGCTCAGGCCGTCCGTCGTAGATCTGTTGATCTGCATCCTGTTCCACCACTTCACAGCGTACTTCCCCCTCCTCCTCATCCCCCTCTCGGTCCACCCACTGCTCCCTCACCTCAGCCTCTTCCTCCTCCTCCCCATCTCCCTCCACCCACTCCTTTCTCACCTCCTCCCCCTCTCCCTCCACCCACTCCTCTCTCACCTCCTCCTCCCCCTCTCCCTCGACCCACTGCTCTCTCACCTCCCCCTCCCCTCTCCCTCGACCCACTCCTCTCTCACCTCCTCCTCCTCCCCCTCTCCCTCGACCCACTGCTCTATCACCTCCTCCTCCCCCCCTCTCCCTCGACCCACTCCTTTCTCACCTCCTCCCCCTCTCCCTCGGCCCACTCCTCTCTCACCTCGTCCTCCTCCCCCTCTCCCTCGACCCACTCCTCTCTCACCTCCTCCTCATCCACCTCTCCCTCCTCTTCCACCCATTCCTCCCTCAACTCATCATCCCCCCCCTCGTCCCTCCTCCACCCAGTGCTCTACAACCTCCCCCACCTTCCTCTCCTCGCCCTCCCCCTCCTCCCACTCTTCTACAGCCTCCTGACACTCGTCTGTGTCTGCAACAGGCTCCACCGCAGCCCTGCAGTCGCCACGGCTACAGTCCTCTCTACTACAGTCGCCGCGGCTAGAGTCCACGCTCTCCATGTAGGAGTCGTCTTCGGGGCAGTAGCGGATGTAATAGGTCACGCCCTCGTCTTCCTCCGCCAAGCCTTCATCGTAGTCTTCCTCCTCGTCCGATGTGTTGTTGACGTAGTCAGAGCTGGAGTCTCCGTCCAAACTGTCCGCTCGACCACGGAAGTCTGAGTGAGCGTGGTCATGGGCGTTGGCATGGGCCTGGTCATGGGCGTGGTCGTGGGACTGCTCACACTGGTGGTCAGGTGTAGAAGGAGCGGCCGGCCGGTGGTCTTTCAGCTCTGCATCCAATTGGCCACAGTAATGTGGCTCCGCCCCTTCATCTGGTTGGACATGGGCCTGATCATGTGAGTCTTTAGGATGCGAAGCTGGGTGGGACCGCACAGGTAGCTTCCTGTCATGTGACTCTGAAGGGAAGGGGGCGGGGCAGGGTCGGGGGAGAGGCTCAGCCATACTGCTTCCTCCCTGGTTCGTTCCTGGCCTCTTCCTGTGAGCCATGATATGCTGTTTACAGGCCATGCATGGCTACCGTCACAGTCCTGACAAACACAAAGAAACAGTCATTAATAACCAGGCTGCACACACACACGTACACACACACTGACGACTCCGTCTGCATCTCTCTTTCTTTCCCTCTGACAGACCGATCCATTACCACTATTGAGTTGGACAGCTTCTCATTTACTTACACACCCAGAGCAGCGGCCCTGCTTACTGGGCAATACTACGAGTCCCACAATGCAACACCTCACTCAATACATCCCCACTGGGTTGGACAAAAGACTGACACCGTGCCAGAAACAATGAGAAGCCTCTTGACAGAGAGAGAGAGAGAGTGGGGGGGGGTGCTGGAGGGAAGTCAGAGGTTATCAGATGAGTCAAACAATTGACCCTCTGGTATCCTGAGAGACAACCATACACCTGGGAGCTCTGTCCTGTCTATTTCTCATGTTCTTTCTTTACACAATACCAGCAGCTAGGCCAGTACAGAGGGACCCAAAGTCAGGAGGAAGAGGGAGATAGGGAGGGGGAAGATCATGACATTATTTTGGGTGCTTCTTCATACAGGCCTCTGAAACAATTCAACAATCTCATTAAAAAGCTATCAGGCCACAGAAAGAGAGCAAGAATTGTGAGGAAAACTATTACAATGGACACAGTTGAAGTCAATGTTGAAAGCATGTGTCAATGCAGCAGTTTTAGTCCTAAAGTGTTTCACATTGAAACATTCCCCCTGGGCATTCTCAGACCATCCACCCATCTATCTTTCTCCTGTCCATCCATCCATCCTCCTTTTCTCTCTTTAATATTCTCGAATTCATCCATTCACCGAGCATTGCTCAGCGCCATCGCCAGCAGTTGCTCGTGACAACAGCTCTCCGAGGAGTTTGTTGTTGCTTTTCACAGCCCATCTCTCTTTCTCTCCTTCTCTCTCCATAATTACGCTTTCCATCACGGTGATTACGATGGCTAATTACCCTCGCACGGGCCTGCACAAAAAGGCTCTCCCCCCCCACACACGAACACCCGTACATACCCCTTTCAGTGTGTGATTGCAGGGTGGGGCCATGCCTGGAGGACAACAAGACTGCAGCCTAGACTTGAAGGACGCTAGCTCTCATAAACACACAAACCTACACGTTATGAACAAAGGCTGTCTTCTTCAACCCACAGGCTAAAGGTACATAGGAATTTAACAACCACAATGGACATCCTTCCCCAGGCTATCTGCCTCACTGGCCCTTTTCTCTCCTTTTTCTTTCCCTTCTTGCATTGTTGTCCATGTTATCCCGCCTTCTCCCCTTCGTCCTCCACTCACCACAACCAGGCCACACCCTTCCCTCCGCCTATCCCTGTGAGAGATTGAATGGTAACTAAGGGTAACAGCCTCTCCTGGGGACCAGTGACCTTTCACCTCCTCAGTTTTTTCCTGGATGAGTCCGTCTCTCCCTCCACGTCTGGATTAAGGCTGATTGTTACTACGGCAACGTACACCGTACACATGTACTCCTATGGTGTGTGACTGTATATTTACATATGTGTAACATACGTGTACAGCATTTTTGGCAAGTATAAATTTGACGTGTAAATCACGTTTCCTAACCAGAATGTCCTCAATGTCCCCAGATGTCTGCTTTGTTTGGGCCAGGCTGCACATTTCACACACTTGACAGGTTTTATTGAATCTGAATACATTACCATGTGAATGAGAATGGACCTGCCACAACACACATGCATTTACACACACACACACACACACGCACACACACCGCACACACACACACACACACACTCACACACACGCACGCACGCACACACACCAGTACATACACAACAACTAGCGAACACAAACACACACTAGCACACACACACCACCACACCAACAGGCATACACACACACACATCCCAGCACAAAAGTTGTCCCACCAGCTCAGTGATTCTACAAAATCATCATAAAACACACAGAATCATCTTTATTGGCTTTATTGGCACCAGACCAGCATGCCGGTGTTCGTGTGTTGACAGAAATCAGTCTGGTGTGTCTCTACCATGTGCCTGTCTCAGAGAGCCACTAGCATGCTCACAGCAGCCATGACAGCCTGTAAGGTTCGAACTGCCTGCGTTTAATAAAGCTCATAACTCAGCTCAGTTATGTTTTAATAAAGCTCAGGGTGAGGTGAGTCTGCCAGTGTCCAAAAAGATCTACAACGACGTACATGTGCCTAGAGAACCTCCCGGTGGATAATACACAATTGGGCAACTGTTAAACCCCCAAATCAAGATAACATTTCACTACAGTGTCAACAGTCCGTTTGTATCTGGGTATTTAACGCAACAGAGCTAATTGATGCAAATGGAAGGGTAATTATCAGCTAACACTGGTTTGATTTAAAATCCCCCTCGCCTGCATCCCAACAGGACGTCTTAATCTCTTCCTTCCTGTGCAATGCCAGGCCCATGTTGCGTTTGCTCTCTCCGTTTCTCTCGAGCTCTCGCGGAAAACAGCAGTTGAAAAGGGCTGAACAAGACAGAACAGGACAGGGTAGATTAGAAACAGGACAGAGCGTTGCAGAGTAGCGCCTCCATCTCTCTATTTCTCTCTCTCTCTCTCTCTTTCTCTATCTCTCTCTCTCTCTCTCTCTCTCTCTCTCCTCTCTCTTCTCTCTCTCTCTTTCTCTCTCTCTCTCTCTCTCTCTCTCTCTCTTCTCTATCTCTCTCTCTCGCTCTCTCTTTCTCTCTCCGTGCTGCACTCTCTGCCTCGGAGGCCTAGAGAATACTAATGCCTTTGCCCGCATACTGGAGGCCATTGTTCACACCGAGGACGAGTGGGGAGAGAAGAGGAGAAAGATCTGTCTTTATTCCCAGGCTGGAGCTCGAAATGTTCCAATCATCACCTGAGGACACGGAGCAGAGGAAGACGGCGACACACACGGCAACGCTGCACACACGACGACCAAAACCTTGAGCTGTTATTGATTCCGCCTCCCTCACAATCAATGTCATTAGTGGTGTATGTGTGTGTGTGTGTGTGCCGTGGTGACACAGCTGGAGCACAGCTGAATCAGAGAGTGGTGTGGTTGCATGAATAATGCCCTCTAAAATGGTCAGACAAGCCCAGAGGAGAGGTGGACACGCGCGCACACACACACACTCCTGTTGAACCAAGCTGGCCGATGCCTTACAACCCATCATAATGACTTGCTTTATGAAGCATGTCTTAGTCATTAAAGAGTGAATTAAAGTACTTGGGCACAGTCAGCTGGAATCAATCGAGTCTCAGGAGCCAGACTAGTGAGACAGTACACTGGGTGGGTCTGCTTTAGCTGGCTCTGCTCTATGAGGGTCTGCTCCAGGTGGGCTGCCCCCCAGCCCTACGCTTGTGGTCCCAGATCCCAGGGCAGTTTCAGGGCTGTTTCAGAGCTTTTTCGGACTGTTTCAGGGCTGTTTCAGGACTGTTTTTGACTGTTTCAGGGCTGTTTCAGGACTGTTTCAGGGCTGTTTCGGACTGTTTCAGGACTGTTTCAGGGCTGTTTCAGGGCTGTTAAACTCCTCAGCAGGAAGCAGGTCCAGAGGCAGTGGCGGCAGGGAGTTCCCATGGAGACCAGAGTGATGCTAGAGGGAGGTTTCTGGTCACCTGCTGCTTCTCTCTGCTGCCTCAGGAAATGACTCTCTGAATAGAAGTCTGCTTCACAGAGGGCACAATCACAAACATGCATGGATGCTAACACGCACACACGCATTGCACACACACACACACACACACGTCCATATTTTTTCACAGGTCTGATAAAAACCACACACACACACACGCAGGCACACACACACTGTCCTACCAGATGTCACCCTATTGGAGGCTTTCAGAATCAGCCCAAACCAAAAATGCACTCAATAACATGACGTAGACGCTGGAACAGTTCCAGTAATCATGGCTTAGGCTCAGAACTCACAGAAAGAGAACACTGAAATTGCAGCTCTCAGTCCACCCTCCTGCCTCCTAACCATCCCCACCACTACCCTGCCACCCGCCACCTCTACAGTGCAGAGGACAGCATCACCTTCCCACAATAACCTGCTGTATTATAAAAACGCTCATCAGAAAGCAATGATGTGTGATTGGCTTGTTCACACTTCCGTGGTTGGTGATTAGTGGCTAATACGTCCCTAGTTATTGATTGGCTGGTTGATACCTCCGTGGTCGGGATTGGCTGTGACGTATCAGGCAGCAGTGTCAGTCTCAGTCTAAACTCTGATGCTTCTCTAATGTTCTAGAACGTGATGGGAGTTTACTGAGGTTGCAGCATGTGATGAGGCGTTCTAATGTTCTAGAATATGGTGAGAGTTTCTGAATGTTCCAGAAGGATAATGAGGCTTCTCTGATGTTCTGATGTGTGATGAGGTTTCTCTAATGTGTCTTTCAAGTCACTTCAACAGTCTCTCCTAGGGGCATCACTGAGCTGGGATGATAAAGCGGTTGGAGAGCTTCTAGTGAAGCCTAGTGTGTTGGGAGAGGAAGATAACCTCCAGCCTCAGCCCCAGCCTCAGCCCCAGTCCCAGCCTCAGTCCCAGCCCCAGCCTCAGTCCCAGTCCCACCCTCAGTCCCAGTAAGTAATAATGTATGAATCACAGCTATTTTGGGCTTGTGGTTTTCTTGTGCTCTGTGTGGTAATCTTGAGGGACGCTCCTCCATCACAGCAGACAGAGAAAAAGGTAAACATCTAGTCACCTGTGAGTCTTTCTTTGTCCCTTCAAGTGAAATAAAAACTGATCATGTGATACACATACGTGTCCCTAGCCATGTGTGTGTGTGTGTGAGGTTGTGACCAGCCTGGCTTTTATGGTAGTGTGTTGGTCAGTGATCCTATGATGGATACAGGATTACACAGCTCAGATCCAATCCCCTTACATCACCCTAAACCTAGCATCACAGAGCGGAGCTGCCCCTGGGGTGATAATCTGTCCTTCAGCCACCCAGCAGCCATCAGTATCAACTACCTAGACTACAACTCCCATCAGTATCAACTAGCTAGACTACAACTTCCAACAGCCATCAGTCTCAACCAGCTAGACAACAATTCCCACCATCCACCATTATCAAGAATCTTTCCTACAACTCCCACCAGGTCAGTCTGCTGAGTGACAGGACAGTAGTTTCTCTAATAACACTAAATACACTCTGCTCCTCTTCTCCTTCTCTCTCCTTTTCTCCCAGTCTCCTCCATCTTTATTCCCTCACCCTCTCCTCTCTCTTCCTCTCTCCTCCCACCTCTCCTTTCTCCCTCCATTATCTCTTCCTCTCTCCTCCTGCTCTCTCGACACATCACCTCCTCTCTTTCCACCTCTCTCTCCCCCCTCTCTGTCCTTCTCCTCTTTCCTCGTTCTCTCCCTTTCCTCCCTCTCTCGCTCCTCTCTACCAACAGTGTAAATAAGAGATGAGCAGCAGGAGCTCTAGAGAGGTTTACAGCTCTGCTGTTGTTTCTGCTGCTCTTCCTCCACCCTACACAACTTCAAAGACATATCCCCCGACACCTTGGTCCTCCTCCCTCTTCCTCCACCCTCCTCTTCCTCCCTCCTCCCCCCCCCCTCCTCTTCTGTTAGGATAGCATAAGTCCCATCTTCTCGTCCTATCAGGAGAGGACAGTTCTCTCAAGGGAGACTCCTCAAAACAAACGCAGATTTTAACGACAAAGACAATATCTACCGGACGATGTGTCTGGATGTGAGATGAGAATCCCTCTCTAAGCTCCCTCTTACCCATCCAACCTCCCCTTCCTTTGTTCACCTCACCTCTCCCTCCCTCCCTCCCTGTCTCTCCTCTCACTCCTTTAACCACCACTCCTTCCGCCTCTGTCTCCTCCTCACGTGCCTCCCTCCTTCTTTCCTCCTCTCTTCACTTCGCCCTCCTCCCCCCCTCCCTCCCTTGTTTCTCTTCCGTGCAAGAGAGGAAGATGGCGTGTGCCTACTGAGAGCATGTTTGTTTTGGTGACTCCCAAAGGCCCAAAGGTGGCCCAGTCTAACCAACAGGTTCCTACAGCGTCACACACAAATACGCACACACAATGGCAACACAATAATAGACAATCTAGTTCCTTAGGGGTTCTCTAGGGTTATGGTGGTTTCTGCAGGGTTGGGGTCCAGGTGAGATGAACTGAAACACAGAAAACAGACCCAGAAAAGTGGGAAAAGAGAAAAAGATGAAAAATCAAAAGAGTTTGAGAAAATATTGAAAAGGGCTGTTCTGTGTGGCGTGGTGGAGAACCGAACACTGTCTGACAATGAAAGAGATTCAGGTTCAATACCACTGCTGCCATCGAAGAAGGGAGCGGGGGGAGTGCACTAGACTAAGATGGAGCACTGGATCACCGGATCACAGGGAAGTATCTATCTCCATCTCTGACTTTCTCTTTGACTTTGTATCTCTCTCCCTCTCTGTCTCTCTGTCTTTCTTACTTTGGTCTGTCTGTCTGTCTCTCTCTTTCAAACAAACAGTCTCATAATCTGCCAGTAACACTAGACCAGACAGAACCTGACGAGGCGTTGTTTGATCTGAACAACAGTCCACACACACACACACACACATACTCACACACACATACACACACACACACACACACACGAAGGATCTGAGGAGAGGAGATACCGGCTCTGCCGACTGACTCAGCCTCCCCAGAGAGAGAGAGAAAGCGAGAGAGAGAGAGAGAGAGAGAGAGATAGAGAGAGAGAGAGAGAGAGATAGAGAGAGAGAGAGACAGAGAGAGACAGATAGAAGGCTGGTTATGAGAACATGCTGCTTGTTAGAACAGTAGATGGGAAGCTGGAATCTCTTAACACTCTACAATCAAACATCTGCTGGTTCTACACACGTACATACAGATGTGCTGTATCCTTCATGATACTAGAGTTGTGTTAGATATTGTGTTCGTTGGCTGTATGTGTCTTTTTTTGTGCCTGCCTGTGTTTGCATGTGTGTGTGCCTGTATGTGTTAGTGTGTGTCTGTGAATATTGTCTGTATGTTTATGTGCGTGTGTGTGTCTTGGTGTGTGTGTACATGAGTGTGTATGATGAGATCTAAATCTCAGTTGACACCGGGTGTCTGGGACAGTGACATGCTGACAACAGAACACGGCGCACAATCTGAAAGTCATCCTGTCTTCATTAAGCACCTGCTATATGGTCGCTATCATTGGGATTCAGGAGCTGTAGTCTCGTCACCACGGTAGCGGAGACAACAGAAAGGTCCTGGCAGGTTCCAGAACAGCCAGTAGAATGTTCTACGGGACACTCTGACCATCCCTTCATAAGGACGCTGAATGAAGCTTAATGTTCATCATCCTCAGCTGGTACTGATGGGACTGTGTCAGCTACACACACACACACACACGCACACACACAGAGACAAAGAGCTAGTGATTTCAGTGGGAGGCTTTCTGAAAGAGAAACGTCAGATGAGTGAAACATTACTGACAGACAGTAGGACCTCTCTCCTGGCATCTTCTCCTCCGCCCTCCTCCACCCGTTCATCATCCACCCTCTTCCTATCTCTCCTCCTCCTGACTATGTGTGTGTGTGTTTGACTCCTCCAGAGATTTATGTCATTTTTAGGAGTCCTTGACCCTCACACATAACTGAACACCTCAGCAGAACAGCATCACGTACACACCAAAAATACACTCATTCACATACACTCACATTCAAACACACCTTACACAGACACACACACAGACCAACACACACATACACACACATTGACTCAAACAAACACCCTCAGCAGTCTGATTTCAGCACATTCAGCGAGGGTGCAACCTCATGCCCTGTTGTCACACAACTGTTTCCTCTCAGAGAAAACACCACTCTCCCTGGGCCACACCCTTCTTGTCTCTACAAAAGACCACACCCCCTCTCCCTGGGCCACGCCTTTCAGTCATACTGAACAAGTGTTCAGGTGTAGGGTGACCCCAACACTTAAAACAAACATCTCACAAATCTCCAGTACACGGGTACAGTGTTGATGATAGTCAGACAGGCTGTAATATACAGCTGAAAGCTATGTGTACGAGGACCGATCTTGATCATGTTCAATATCCTCGTTACACACCACCCAGGGTCTCTTCTACCCCATGACCCCTGCACAGACCTCTGAGGGCCACACAGTCCCACTGTCAGAAGGAAGGAGGAAACTAGATGACAAGGAAGGAAAGGAAAAGAGAGGAGAAGAGAGGAACATCATGTGAAGATGGAGGACAGAGGAGAGTGAGAAGAGGCATGTGACTCACACCGTGGGAGTATGTTAGCTAATCACTGGCACAGAGCAGCATCTTCTCTCCTCTCCTCCTTCCCTTTCCTTCACCAGCTGCTAATTCCTTGATAGTCGGAGCTTCTGTAGATAATTGACTGGGGAGTAAAGTGTCATCCAGCGTGGATCTATAAATACGCTCCCAGCAGCCCTCGCTCGGCGACAGGCTTGGTGTTCCTGCACATTATCAGGGTCTTCAGCAGGACTGAGGAGACGCTGCTCCCTGCCAACGCCAACCTCCCCCCCTGCTATCGACTTCTGCTCAGAGTCAGCCTGATCAAACAGGAATGCTGCCTTCTGATCAAACAAAACAGCGATACAGAGCTGTACTGATGCCATGCCATCCTCTCATGTTGCTATTACACAGAGATGAGCACTTCCACTGGAACATGGATCTGGTTGTATGGTTCTTCGATGTTTGTCCCCAGGATCAGACATGGATACAGTTAAAAACATTGTCACCAAGGTTTCAAGATGTTGTCTCTACAATGCAACAGGGCAATATCATTCAATGATTCAACTTAATCGGATATACAAGTGTTTTGGTAAAAACAAGTCACTTATGGTGAACGAGCCACTAAAGTGGAGATAAAAACATCATTCCCCCTCCCTCCAAAAACCCACTCAGCAGCTGTTTACGTAACCAAGGACCATAAACAACACAAACTACCTGGGGGATGTGAGTCCCCTCTGAAGTTCCTCCTGAGGCCAAGAGAATAAACTTCAGTATGATCGCTCACGAGAGGAGGGGAACGGAATGGAGAGTAGACGGGTGGACTCGCATAGAATGACCGACAAGAAATGACATGATTACTCTATTGTCACTAATCAAGCTGTGTTTCTGCATAGCTGTTTCAGAAGTCGGACCAGCAAGGCATACAGAGCGGAACTAGTGGCCTGCTGGAGCTGTCTCGGCAGGCTGGCCGGTGGCTTAGAGCAGAGACAATACACACACACAGTCGACATAAGGCTCTCACTATGGCCCAGAAGAGAGAGACAGAGACAAAGAGAGATAAAGGGAGGGAGGTAGAGAGAGATGAGCAGAATAAGACGAATAGAGGTAAAGTGGCACAAAGAGAAGCAGAGAGAGAGCAACAGCAAGGGAGAGTATGTCGGGTGGGGGTGGGTGACAAAGAGAGATAGAGAGAGAGAGAGAGAGAGGGAGTGGAGTGAGAGAGTAGAGATAGATATCAGCGAGACGCTCTAGATCTAGCTCTCTCTCTCGCTCTCTCTCTCTCTCTCTCGCTCTACCCCTCTCTCTCTCTCGCTCTCTCTCTCTCTCTCTCGCTCTCTCTCTCTCTCTCTCTCTCTCTCTCTCTCTCTCTCTCTCTCTCGTCTCTCTCTCTCTCCTCCCCCCTCTCTCTCTGCCCCTCCTGCCCGCAAACCCTTCTAGCGCTAGTAGACCCGAGAAACAAAGATCATCGAGAGAGAGAGGGAGAATCCCTATATTGTTATTGGACAGACAGCTCCCAGTATAGGAGTAATGGATGTCCAGATGTCCAATTTAGCATCAATACAACAACCACGTAAACATAAATATTCCAGATATACTATAGGCTCAATTGTCATACAGAGACCATTTCGTGTGTTATATTCGTAGCTATGGAATATATGGTCTGAAAAGTGTGTGGTGATGAGGGGAAAATCCATCAGGTTTCATTGGCTGTTTATCCTGGCTGGTTTCATACCCTGGCTGGCTTGTTGGATAACCGGGATGGTTGAACTAGAAGATGCTCTAAGAATGAAAATCACGCATAATTGGTCGCCACAAACAGTAGCCTACATCTCTCCATGGATAAATACAGCAAGCATCTTACCTGTAGATGTGAGCTGGGCTTTGTAGGCTAATATCGATTGGGTCACCTCCCTTACTTGTACCGTGAAAAACGGATGCTGCATCCAAGAAGCGATCGCACAAGCTCGCATCACTCGACGCATCACACGGAGAGCGAGCCACTGAAACTGCCCCGGAATATGAACAGCACAGACTCACACGGAATCAGCCCCGAAACGTGTATGAATACGCCCCACTGCGGTGATCGGTAGAGTGGCGACGGCGGCAGCGGCAGCGGTTACAACATCAGCAGCAGCTGTGGCAGTTATCACCTACCCACCACGACCAACGAGATGTAGGCATTAGCTTACTCATACATTTGATTTCCACGGTACTGATTTAATAATCAAATGGTTTAAACGTTCATTTCAGTCATTTAGTTTAATGACTGAAATAAATAAAAAATATATTAATGAAATAGACCTTGACCGTTTTCAAACCAGGATTCACGTTGAAGAGGTAGGCCCGGTCTAGACCTCAGCTAGATGACAAAGACCTTGCGGTAAAACAGAAGGGCAGTGTGTTGATTATCCTCATATTGGGCTTGCCTCTCACTCTGAAACGGAAGAGAAACAGAAAGAAAAAGACACTTGTCTCTTTAAAGAGAAGTTAACCCACATTGTCACATAAAGGGCTCTACTTCTCTGGTAACAAAGAACAACCATCAAAATGGTTTGACTGCTCTAATCTGAGGTAATAATCCAGGCAAAACATTTTTATGTAATTTATGTTCTATTCCAGCATCAAATGATTTTTACTGTACATTGAGGGGAATAGTAGCCTATGAGTAACCAGAGTAAGTTTCATGCATGTGGCACTTTCTAGTCAGAGTTAGCAGGGGTGCATTTCCTGGCAGGACCGAAACAGTCCTTCCCTGAAATGCACCCCCCATGTAATTTCTGTTCTGTATGTAGAATCTGAGATGCGGAAGGTGCATTGTTCGATCAGGTGCCGGCGAATATCGACCAAGAGTAACATTTTGCGGTGGGTCTGTGTCTTGGCACAAAGGGTCACATATTTTAATAGCTGTCGTCAGGTTGATAATCGTTTTTCAAATGGTAGATTTTTTTTTCAGCACAAACAGAGCATAAACGATTGAGAATATTTTGCCGATGTTTTGCGTTGGGTGGGGTGACAAATTCACGTTCTGACTTCGCGACTTGTCACAGACTGGCTTGTAGCCTCAACGGTTTTAATCATGCAATTATGCCATTCACGGGTTGTGCCAAAAAGTGACTATCTGCATATTTCCCAGCTACATAACTTTAGGACCGTGGTAATAGCAAAGGTTGCTATGTCTTTGTAAACGTTTCTTTGAACAAGAATACATATTTGCTGTAGCCTAATTAGGCATAACATTTACGCCCACGTGATTATAGGCAATAGCCTACTAAATATGGTAAATGTTTTTTTACTGCGTACAGAAGATGGCGACATAGTGCCACTTTTGTATGGCAAGTGTAGAACGCTTTTCTTAGCCAAGCTCAGTGAAAAAAGATGACTGTGAGAGAGAAACGTTTACCCCCGTTCATGCCGCTCAAATTTTCAGGCCTATAGTATCTATAAAAAATGTCTGTGTGTGTACCAGTGAGGGAAGAGAGGTCATAGTGGTGACGCCCCTTATGTATTAAAGATGAAGTCACAGCTGACTGACAATCTCATTTTAATGAGACACAAAGACCAAAAAGAGATCAATTATTCTACACCCATCCCCCCATCTCCTCTTCTCTTTTCCCCAACCACCTCTACCCTATACCCTCCCCTCTCGCCCTCCTCTCAACCTCTTCAAATCTCCTCTCCCCCTCTCCTGTCTCATTGGCCTTCTGTCAGCAAAAATGAAGACTAGGACTGTAGAAGACTACTATGTTCCCTATCACCCTTGAAGACCAAAGTGCAGGGGTACTGCTACAAGAGGAGAGATGAAAGAGGGAGGAGGAGAACGAAACAGTGTGATAGTGAGGGAGGATGAAATAGAGGGAAGAAAGAAAGGTAGGGAGGGAGTCAGAGTGAGTGAGAGAGTGAAAAAAAGATGGGCGAGAAAAAAGAGAGAAAAAGAGAGAGAGTAGGATACCGCAGGAGACAGTGGGAGGGAGGGGGGACTTCACACCTGGTCTGTAATCATGACCAGAACATGTCTGCACACATCCTTGATGCCTCACACATGATATGATGCCTCAGCTATCAACTCGCAGTGAGGGTTTGTTTGTGTGTGAGAGAGAGTTTTTTTTTACCACTACCTCACAGCAGGAGTAGACCAGCTGGTCCCTGGATACACTGTCACCGTGGTAACAAACCTTGGCAAAGGAGGTCCTTATGTCATTTCATTGTGAGAGGGAGACAGAGACCTCCCCCCCAAAAAATGTTTTAATAATTGAGTATATCTGTCCATCCATCCAGGCCTAGGGGGCTGTGTGTGTTTGTCTGGGGGGGGTTGTGCGTCTATGTATGGGCAGGGTGTGTGTGTGGGGGTCTGTGTGTCATCAAAGAACAAGCTGAAGATGCCACCTTTGGAACACAGCAGACAGTGGTCTGAAGTCAGTAACTCAAAACCGCATCCCTTTTTTTGGTAGAGAGTTACTGAATGTCCAACAATTGAGCCAAAACCATAGTTCAGTGCATTGATAAGGTGACTACTGTGAATCTGATGACTTTAATGTGTCTAGTATTTACTATGTCTTTAAAGCGTACCTACTGCTTCTCTACTTTGTTATTATTTGATGTCTACTCTGGTCTATAATGCCAATGAGGTGGCAGTAGAGGTGTCGAATACTAAACTAGTAGAATGGGTTTACAGGACCAGGCCTGGAGGAACCTAACCACAAGAAGGGTTAATGGGGGCAGGTCCTCATTGTATATGTGTGCGTGGGATGTGTGTGTGCCATGTGTGAGCGTGTGTGTGGGAGGGGGGTGATGGGTGCGTGTCACTGAGCACAGTGCATCAGTGTTAATACATTGGGCACTATAACATTCCAAGGGTGGGAGGAAACAGTGTGTGTGTGTGTGTGTGTGTGTGTGTGTGTGTGGTGGTAGTGGGGGAACAAGAGGCTCTCTTAGCTCAGGGCACCTGCCTACTCCATTCAAGTCTGTGTGTGTATGTCTGACAGAGGAAGTGTGTCTATGTGTGTGTGCGTTTGAAAGAAGAGGTGTGTATATGAGAGGGTGTCGGGTTTACTGTAGAAGGGATTTGAGGAAGTCCACCCGCCCCCCCCCTCTCCCAACTTCCTGTCATCTGAAGCTCACTCTGAGGATGGGCCTGCCCTGGAGGTCTGACATTGAAGGTGATGATGACAGGGTTAGATACAAGTTGTTTGCTTTTGATGATTTGTAGCACATACATCTTCACACACACTTGTTATGTCTCAGATCAGGGTGACACGTAGATGTGTGGTTGCTTCTCTGGAAGCTGCAGCCACCTGCTTCGAGTGGGACTAGGAAGTGGTCTGTCTGTAGATGCACTGATACAGACCGAGGTGTCTAGTTCTGTATCTCAGTGTGTCCTGTTTCCTTAACTGACAGTATAGTGTGTGTGTGTGTGTGTACATATATATATATGTGTGTCTGGTCTGGTGTGTGTGAAGATCAACAGAACCTTTCAGCACCAAGAAGGGAATTGTTCCTTATCATAAGGAGGGCAACGCCCATTCTTATCTCTGACACACACGCACACACACACACACACACACGCACGCACACACACACACACACACACACACACACACACACACACACACACACACACACACACACACACACACACACACACACACACACACACACACACACACTCAGCCTGTTAAAACACAAACAAACGGCTGTAGGGAAGCAGGGAACCAGGTGCTTTGTCTACCATCTCTCCCCCCCCTCCCCCTCCCCTCACCGTCTGTGAACGGTAAAAGTGCTGTTGAAAGCTAGACAAACATTACCGTGTCTCAGTAGTATAAAGATGTGGTATCTGCACAGCTAATCTGACTTACATGGTTAAACATTGACTCATGGAACAGTGCAGTTGCTTGAGTACTGATCAGACGTACTGTACAACAGAACACAGTGAAACACTTGTCAGACCCTTGCAATACTCCAAGAGTTAAGACATTCAGCCATCCCAGCCACAGCCTTAAATCTGTCATCACATCGTGGCAGGTAAAGAGACTAGGCTATGGCATGTTGTCACTGGTTAGAGGTTATAGGCAACACTTATCACTAAAGCGGCAGCTGTTGTAACTATTCAGATGTGAATCATGTATAAAAAATGTATAAACAAGAAACTATGATATCAAAACTGACTAGGTGGAAAGGTCTATTGACTGTTGGTGGCACTTTCCCTGGATGGTGAATAGGCTTCGTACACCCCACTCCTCCATTGAAGGACAAAGCTGAAGTCGTTGTCCCCGTAGCTCCACCTCTGCCCTCAGACTCCCCGCGCCTTAATCGTGCTGACAGTTATTCCCTCGAGGACCAGTCATCTAGGAAGAGTGAATACCAGCCTCTGTGCTTCCTTGCTGAGAGAAAACAAACAGCCTTAGCTGATACACAGAGTTCGGTGAGAGTGTTCAAAGCACTGAAGTGAAGCAAGTGCGAAGACGTCATTTAAAAAACTCCGGAGTTTAAGTCCAGACTTGCTTGTTTGAGCGCATAAGGAGACGGTGCGGTGTGCGCGTCGATACTCATAGGTTTTACTTGAGGTTTCATAGCATGACTGTACGCGCGGTAGAAGACGATTATTAATAATCAACCAGCAATTTCTTACGCCTGTTAAAAGAGACATTTGGCTTTCTCCTCAAAGAGAAAGGCGAAGCCGGAGAACATATTCCTGCATGAAGTTTTCACCCGGTTCCGACTGACGAGGTAACTGATTTTTTACTTATTTTACACAACATACCCAATTATTTTTGAGAATGCGGTACAGCACGGTGTTTACGCATATTACTGGGACAACATACGTGTTTTCTCGTCGTGTGTGAATATATTCTGTCACCTGCTGTGCCTCTTGTCGAAAACTCTTTTGATTCAACAATTCCCGGCGGATCCTAGGGGAGTAGCATTTATAAAGGCTGTAACTCTATAGCATAAAAAAAATAGAAACGTAAAATCTAAAGATAGGGCATAGGCCTATTTTGTAGCATAACAACCTAATACATCCTCGACTGCCTGCAAGCTTCTGAGTTGAGCAGAGGAAAACCGAAGTTTTGCTTTAGGTTATACGTGCAGTAGCCTAATTCAGCTCTCCATTTAGTAAACTGTAGATCTTGTTTAAAAGTAGTCTTTTTGCAGCAATAAAGAAGTGAACTAGATCATCCACTGCTATCACTAGCGCTTGGGCATAATCTTAAACAATGTAGAGATTATTGTGTTGTTCTACGTCTATTGTGCGAGTGTGCGTATGTGTGTGTAGGGGGAGGTTGAGGTCAGGTCGAAGGAAATTGTAGAGCAGGTGGAATGCAAAAGATATCCACTCTAAGGTTTCATAACTCTAACGTTATGAAATCACTCAGACTTTTTTATTTCTATGGACAGTGCTGCTTAACATCATAAACACTGGTAAAGCAATGGTAAATGCTAGAATCAGGGTGGTTTGTGGATTTTATTGGACAATGAATTACATGTTTGTACAGGTTTGGGGTAGGAGAGAGAGCTTTAATTTGGATGTAATTAATGTCCAGCTTCTGCCCCTCCACACACACACACACACACACACACATACATATGCAAACACATGCACACATGATAGCTCTGAATATATTGAATCCCTGAGTGGGGTTTTCCGGGGCTGCTGGGATGTCTAGGTGCAGGTCGCATTCCTCAACCCCTAGGAGACATGCTCGGAGACAAAGAGCCTGGCTGAGCTCTTTCACCCTGCATGACTCACACTCTTGTTGGGACTGCTCTGGCAGGCATGGGTGGCCCATGGAGGGATATGAACATAACAATGCTGCTTTTTGGAACAGTGTGAGTCACATGTGTGAAAGCCACAGTCCAGTCTGCAGCGTTCAGTCACTCAAGGTCAAGAGAGAAGGAGAGAGCATATAAAATGGGGAAGCAGAGGTGAAGCTGTGAACGTTTTAGAAACCATCCCACGCTGTACGTCTGAGTGGTAGATGGGGAAGGCTTTGTGAAAGGTCTGTCTGTCTGACTGTGGTGGATCACACGGCTACTGTCGTGTTTGAAAAAGCTTCCTCTTTCTGTCACGCTTGCTCCGCTGGCTCTTACTGTCTCTGATCATCTCTCCTTTTTAACATGTTCATGCACAAAACAGACACAGTAACATTTTTGAACTGAAATGCAATATTCTTTGGCTTCATTGAGGCCGTGTTCTCTTGAACAATGGAGTGAGGTTGTGGGGGCAAAGTGTGTTTGTGTGTATTTCGTAAGTGTATATGTGACTGTATGTGTATATGTGTGTATATATATTGTTGAGGGTGAGGTCAGATAGAGGGTGGAGGTCCACAGCATCATCCTGATCACTGGGAAATGATCCATTCATATGATTAATTCTCTAGTAACCGGATTCAAATAGTGTGTCTGCCACCCTACCTCTCTTTCTTCCTTAATCTCACTTAAAGATGCTCTAATGCAAATTCCATCATTTGCTTCTCAGTACATTATAAACGTGTGAAATTAGTTCCTGAAAGCATGTGCAAAGCTCTAAAACGTTGTCACAATGAAATGTGGAGTTAGACTGTTGAACAGTTTCTCTTCCGTTTTAAGCGTGTTTTGTATAGGCGGAATAAAACCCAACCTATCTACGTCACAGCGACCTATCTACGTCACAGCTACCTATCTACGTCACAGCCACCTATCTACGTCAGATCACAGACGGTTGCATTCTGTTACTCAGCTGGTACGATGCAAAGACAAAGTATTTAACACATAAAACACTCAGAGACTGCAGGTAGGTCTGTTCTGATATCTGCAATTGATTTAGCTAGTGTTGCTGTTGTTGCTAAATTCAATAAATTCGAGGGGGCAGACAAAACATGAGAAAAGCTCTTTTTTACCTAAAGAAATTACGTTTACTTTGGTAACTATGAACTGTGTCAAACAGACAGTGGCCGAAAACAATTGATGAACCACAAGCTACGTAGGCATGAACAGTTATGATCTCGAAGCAAAAAAAAAGAAATTGTTTAGCGTCTTTTGTTTGTTGTCTTTTTCTGTGGATGCAAATCTTTTTCTACGGATGAAAAACTATTTCTACGGATGCAAAATATTATTGACCTTAATTTGACTTTTACTTAATAAGGAAAGTAACACCTGCTCTGCATGATGAACACCTCTGAGGGAGGAAGTGACTAACCACAACTCTGCAAATTGTCTATTCCCACACTGAAGTGCTTTACTGTGTTGCACAAACAAGGGTTTGTCTACTGAAGAAAAGGTATTTCACGTAGAGTAAAGGAGGAGGAGCAGAATGCATGGTGTGTGTGTGGGTGTGTGGGTGTGTGTGCTCTGTGTGAGGGAAATGTGTGCTTATCTGTAAGACCTCTAAGAAAGCATTGTGTGTATTTTAGGGACAGATTAGTCATTGTGGCGAAGGAAACATTCAGATACTGCCGTTAGATAGATGGTGCCTGTGCAGACTGCAAAGGAGATATATGTACGTTATGGTTTGAGACTGAATAGGGTAGAACAGATCAAAAGTCCAACAGAAAAGAATGAAAGTTAGACGGAAAGTTTTGTATTTGTATTTTTTACTGTTGATCAAGACATTCCTGTTCCGTATCCATAGCAGTGTGGCGTTGTTCGACCCACACATCACAGTGCTTCCCGTTTGCTTTATTTTACAGGGGTCAGAGGTCATCTTGTGTCCATGGAGACCAACCAGCCAATCAGATGGAGACTGGGGGTGATGATGGTCTGTCTCCTCAGGCTCCTGTCTTCAGGTAAGAGTCACTATCGGATGCTGGCCTGCAAACAGTATCAGTGATCATGTCTGTATTCAGGTCACACTATGCAACTATTAAGATCGTTTGAGTCACAATTATTTTATTTTTGTTCCACATTAGCAACTTAACTATTCCGAGTGTGATCAGACATAAAATAATGTCTTGTATTGTTTCACAGGATCATGTGAGATAGATCGTGACTTCAAGATGTGTGGTACCTGGCGGCACGGCAACGGGTCCCTGACCCTGATCTATGACCTGAAGAAGGGCTGCGACAACATCACCATCTCGGCCAATCAGAGTTGTCTCTCCGTGCAGGGGCGCATCACGGGCCACTGTGAAATCTTTGAGATAGTGGGGCGGAGCTTGTTGGAGGAGGAGACACTGTTTTGTGTGTACTGGGAGCCCCTATTGGATCAGCTGACGCTGGAGATGGAGGGAGAGAATCAGACGCTGTGCCCGCCTTCTGGTCTCTATGACACCTGCTGCACCGGCCTATCACACGGCCCCAACCTTCCCCCGGCCCCATACGGGATCTTCGACGCCACGACCCACGGTGACCCCATCGGCCCATGGGTCACTCAGCCTGCCTACACCTTCCACGGAGAGAAGACCAGCTGCAGTAAGGAGCTGTGTGTGTGTGTGTGGGGGGGGGGCTGTTTCAGTACCAGACACTGCTGTTTTAACGCTGCTAGTGGTCGATCTGCTGACTGTGTTGTCTTTGCCTTGCAGAGGAGCTTCTGTGTGCAGAGGCCAGACAGGGGTCCAACCACATCAGCATGTAAGTGGATAACTTTGGGCAGATCTCAGCATCAGGTGGACAGACCACAACAACAAGTCATTGGGCAAAATTCTGCTGCCACTTTAGTCTAGCGCAGCTGTCAAATTAGTCTCCGCTCCGAGCAATGAGCATTTGATATTTTTCATAGTTACCATGGTACCATTTGCCATCATCATCAGCCCAGCTCAGCAGGTTGTTTTAGAGGAAGTGAGCGCTTGGCTAGCTGACTCAGTGATGATGGTGTGAAGTTAGGCCTGAGTGATCTGCCGAGGTTTACATACTAACAGGAAGCAAAACACATCTTATTGTAATGGGTGTTGACTGTGTCATGTTCCCATCACTGTAGGGGTTTCACAGTTTCACTTTTTTTTCTATAACTGCATGTTTCTGTGTGAACATGTGGTTGCATTTTTTGTAAATGTGTGCGTGTGTATGTGTGTGTGTGCAGAATTGAGGATGCAACATTTAAGTCCCGGGTCCTGGGCGACTGGGAGCTGCCGTGTGTTCAGGGCTCTGTGCTGGAAATGAAGGAGGACTTCCAGGGAACCAGTGTTAACCTGCCCGTAAGGCTAGACACACACACTCACACACGCACACACACACACACACACACTAACAATCCTCCAAATGGTCTTACTTCTCTTTATACTATAAGAAGTAGATTATTGTTATTGGTGTGGTTCTGTTCTGTAAAGTAACCCAGATACTAAGTCACTACTATCCCCTTCCTATTCTATTCTGTGTGTGTCTCTATTTGTGTTGTCCAGGCTCTGCCAGGCTTGTCCATTGAGAAGAACCCATCCATCTATCTGCCCAGCTGTCTGAAAGTCCCTGGCAGCAGCAAGGCCAAGGTCGTCTGCTCCATCTTCACCAACAGCTCCCTCTTCAATGTAGGACAGCACCTCCACCGCTACTACAGAAAGCTACTGTGCTTCATCTGAGTCATATAGAACTGTAAAGATAATGGTATGCTTAGGTTATCTAATCTATGGCTGTGATTGGTGTTGTTTTCAGAAGCAGCCCGAAATGACAGACAGGAACAACGTTAGGATTCTTGAACACGTGGTGGGCATCGCTGTGGAGAACGAGGTCAAAAGCAACCTGCCGGAGCCCGTGAGAATCAGTTTTCATCATGACGTCATATCTGTGAGTACATGTGCTTGTGTGCATGTGGACTGCTTCTGTGAGCCAAACTGCAACTGCAGTGCAATAATTATGTATTTGGGTTGAAGTTGTGTGCTTCCTTTTCTTCTGCACCTATTGTTCTGCAACCTCAAAGAACAAGGTAACCACTTCAACCAGCCTTCTGCGTCTAGCCATGATTGATATGGAGACTCTCACGTATGCCAGTGTGTGACTTTCTGTCTCAGTTTTCCAATAGAAAGCTTCTCGGTACACTTTGTAGTTTTGCCTGGGTTTACTGTACACACTTACAGATACAAGTTCTTATTGTGGTTTTGATGGTGCTGTTGTTTACGCTACTGTTTTGATGCTGACACAGATACTGCTGTATGAATATATTGCCATCTAGTGGTGAAAGTACGTCACATTCCTCTTGATAAACCATACTTCACTCTCACTTGCATTTTCTAGGTGAATCACTCCAGAACATGCGTTTCATGGGACACCAGGACAGGTGTGTAACAAAAATAATCTATTAGTTTAATTGTTTACACAGTATATATACAGAGCGGAACGGCTCTCGAAACTCCTGTTTGTATTGTATCGTGTTGTCTGTAGCTACATGTTAAGGGAGCTGTGAGAGACACCTGAATTTCCCCACGGAATTAATAAAGTATATCTTATCTTATCTTATTATTATTATGAATTATAGTCATTTCGAATGGCACATTGCTGGCTTTGAGAATATACATATTTTATTATATTCAAATGGAAACATAATTAACTCGTAGCTGACCAGTGATCTTATATCTTTGGTGAGATGTGCTGACTAGTGGATGTGGTGGTGTTTTCAGACACCTCAGTCCACTGGAGGAGAGATGGCTGTAAGACGTTTGAGAGCAGCCTACAGGTCACAACGTGTCACTGCAACCACCTGACATACTTCACCATCTTGGTGGTAAGCTATGCTGTCCTTCACACACACACACTCTTACACACATGCATTGGGTTTATAAAAAACACTGACATACATAAACCATTAGTGTTATAAAAATGCTGCAGTAGATCATGTACAATCGTAATGTCCTCAAGCAGTCCAACTTTGTTCATGAAGCACATGACATGCACAGCGTGGGCAGTTACTCCTTGGTGACCTGTGACCTCTGTCCTCTTTGTCCATCAGGAACTGAAGTCGAGGCCGGTGCGCCACCTGCTGGCTCTGAGCATCATCACATCTCTGGGCTGCGCTGCCTCAGCGATCAGCTGTGTGGCTCTCCTCATCTTTCTGACCAAGCAGAGGTACAACTACTGGACACTTGTAGACATGACCGCTCAGCATGGCATTTGTTGCTCAAGGATTATGGTAACTTCTACACTTTCTCCTCTCTCTCTCTCTCCCCCCCCCCTCTCTGCATCCCTCCTCTCAGGAGAGCTAAGGAGACGTCAGCCCCAGTCCATCGTGGTCTGGCCACGTCCCTCTTCTTCCTCAACCTCCTCTTCTTCTTCACTGGCACACTGGCTAACGTGGGCGGAGCTGAGCTGTGCAAGATTGTGGGTGCTGCTCTGCACTACAGCCTCCTGGCTTCCTTCTCCTGGATGGCCCTTGAGTTGTTTCACACGTTCTGGTTGGTCTACATGGTCTTCAGCCCCTCCTTGAAGAACTATATGTGGTATCTGATAGGCTTCGGTGAGTGAGAGTAAACAAAGGATAAAAGATATGATTGGTCAGTGCTACTCTGTGACTGTCTCTGTCTAGTTATTGACTGGCAGTGTAACAAAATGTATCTGTATAAAAGCATGTACTAAAGAACAATAAAATGACCTCTTAACAAGGCCTCCCTTGGAGGAAGAAGGAGATGAGTGTTAGATATGTCACTAAATGTATCTTTACTCCTCTTCCACTCACAGGAGTCCCTGCCATCCCAGTCGTTGTCCTGTTTTTCATGCCAGACATCTATGGTGTGAGGCAGGTCATACCAATGGATGACGTCAGCAACCCCTACAAGATGTAAGGAGCTGGCTGCAGTCCAGATGATGTCGAGAATGTTAGGTTAGATCAGCTGTAAACACAGGTGTAGGGTGGCAGGGCCCACCTCTGCACTCAGTGTGGATATCTACAGCCTTGATCATATAGTCTATCTACACTGTGTGTATTTGTATGCTGGATTTATTCATGTGTTATACTAGCAGGGTTCTCCACACCAGGCTGAGGGCTTCCACGTCAAAATCAGTATGCTATCATCAACGGAGGTGTGAAAAGTGTGTATGTGTACCTGCAGGTGCTGGATGGTTACATCTGACTCCGCCCTCATGGCCCACTACTTCACCAACCTGTTATTCCTGACACTGGTGGTTCTGTCCGGCCTGCTGATGCTGGGCCTGGTTATGAAGAAGATACAGAACCGGCCTGAGTGGAAGAACAACCGTTTGGCCTTCCTCAGTATCTGGGGACTGAGTTGCCTGTTTGGGACCACCTGGGGTCTGGGCTTCCTGGACTTTGGACCGCTCTCTGACGTCGTCCAGTTCTCCTTCTGCATCCTCAACTCCTTCCAGGGTGAGACACTGCATGGCCATTGAGCATCACAGCTGGTCTCTCATTCTGTTCTCTCTCATACTCTCACCATACTTACAACTTTGGAATCATTGAAATTGGAATAGTAGAAATCAGACTGGGTTCAATTTGACACACAATCATAATGTACTCCTATTTTCTGAGTTTGTGAACCTGCGCCAGCAGTCTATTGTGTAGCTCTGCCTCAAGGACAATGGCCCCAGTCTCAACCAGTCAGCAGCAGCATATCAGCACCACAGCTGTTTCCTTTCCTATTCAGCCACCACAGTCTCACTTAGGAGCTGGGCCCTGTATCTGGACAGAACATCACTCCACGCTGCCAGAAGCACACAGAGCTCCAGTTAACACACCTTCAACCCCTTGTTGTCTGACATGGGGTTGAAGCTCACAGAGAAATCTAGATGTATGATTTATTTCGATTTGAAACACAGGTTACTTATCAGGTCAGAAATGTAGGGAACTGAGTGCGGGAACGTATGTAATATCACGGCTTAAATTCAATCTGCATCTTCCTAGCCATTATTAGGTAAGCCAGTATACTTGACAGTAGACAACAATGCAGCAATGTTCAACGACAAGATAATGACTCTTTAACATGTTTGCATTCTAGAATGTCTGTTGTTTGAGGCTAACATTCTGTGTTCTAGAATCTCAGCTGTTGACGGATGCTTGAGGCTAACATTCTGTGTTCTAGAATCTCAGCCGTTGACGGATGTTTGAGGCTAACATTCTGTTTTGTCCCGCAGGGTTCTTCCTGATGCTCCGGTTTTACCTTCTAAATAAGATGAGGAAGCAGTCAGACTGTAGCTCGGGCGGCAGCAGCACTGGATCCACCCGACAACACATGCTGCAAGAGAAGACCTGCAGCTGAGACTGTATGGACAGCTGGCCTGGACCACCACCTGTTGACATTTCAAAAAACTCAAACGTTTCACCTTATTGCACTGAAATTATTGTAAAACAAACTTGAGCTACTGTATATTTCTAAACATGTTCAAATGAAAGCTTCAGTTTTATTGAGACCGGGTATAAGCTTATTTTCTTGATGAACATTAATTCCAAATATAAAGCTAGTTTGTGTTGAAGTAGCACTTTAGTTTTTAGCTTCATCCTTTCGCTGTTCAGTTCCTTGGAGCTTCGTTGCGAGAACCTTCGTTTGGCACTTTCAAGACTACTTTTTTAGAGATACTTTTATGTAGAAAACAAAATGACGGGTTAAATGATGATTTTTGTCATTGTGTACTGTATACATCTTTGTATATAGAAATGTGTGTATATATTGATTTAATGAATGATTTCTGTAGCCTAATAAAATGATCAGAAAGAGTCTTGTCAGTGAGAATACAAAATACTTTCCTGTGCCTGTGTGTGTATGCATAGTGAGCAGTTTTGTCCTGCATGTTTCCTGAGGGGGTTGTAGGCTACTGAAGCAGTCTTATCTGTGCACTCTTTATTTCCTCCCCAGAGGACACCCCTCTTCCAGTCAAGGGTAGCCTATTGCTTCTGATAGATGGCTTTTACGAAGGTTGTAGAATGTATTAACATGCATGTGTACGGAGGGTTGCGTTTGTGAGAGAGCAAGTGTGTGTGTGTTTTGAAGCTGCGTGTGAACGTCACATTCTGCTGAGTTATGACTCCACTGTCCCTCGTGCTACACAGATTCTAACGGATGATGTCTAATTACACGTTTGGTCTTCGCACTGTCCCGCAGTGTCTTTTAAACTGCACCTATATTCCCAAATCCACATGTTCCCAGGGCGGCAGAGGACATTATCTTTAGTTGTGAAACTTATGGTTGTCTTTAGCATTGATGACAGTCGCGAATAGTTAGCTTTTATAGGCCTACTCCTTTACATGAAGATTAATGCATTTTTACAGTGCATTTTCCGACCGTAGGCCTAATATTAGAAGTCTAAATATAGGCCACTTAAGGCAAAAAGCACTAAAATACCTGATTAGGGTGTTCAGAACGTTGTAGTACCATATGCCATGCTTGGTCAAATTAAGGTTTCCTTAGCAACAATCTTCCAGCGAGTGTTTTTTTTAAGGGAAATATACCAGCCGGTTGTCTTCTTCACTACGTTCTTGGAAGTCTTCACGTGATCCTTATGTTCGTCTATGTTCGTCACGTGACCTAAGTGGTTTGCCTCCTACCTTGTGTCAGAGCCGGTTGTTTTCGGTAAAGGATGCGGCGGAGGTCGGACGTCCCGGCAATCTGTTAAAACCGATAAACCCACAAACACGACCAAGGTAAGACAAAGTTGGCACACTTGACAAAGGCAAATGTTTAAATTCGTACGCAAATAAACATTCTGTACAGTTCACATAATTGTACCCTACTGTATGCTACTGTACATGTACTAGGACAAAGAGTTTTTTTGTTTCCTCCAAGATTTAGATTTTTTTTTACAACAAGTGGTCTGAAGCTGAAGCGGAAATATGACGAACGCTCTATTTTCTACAAAGTAGCCTACTGTAGGCTAGTTTTGTCTGATTCTTTCGATTTTCTTGTTACCAAGCGAGACGCCCTCAGAAAAGAGTTATTGTTCTTAACAGCAGTCATTGTGGTATGTTGGTTGGTTACAAACGCCAGTGGGATATTCAAGTAGCCTAGGCTATACCTGGATACCATACCACATTGTTGAATATTGGTCATATTGTGTGTGTGAGTGTGTGTGTGTGAGAGAAAAATCCACAAATGTTGTGCAGAATTAGACTAGGTTGATTCCCATAATAATTCCCGATAATAGAGCTCCAAAAGAAACCAAACGATTCAACAATGCCAGTGACAGTGTCTCAACTTGAAGGACAGTGAATAAACCAAGTGTAACTTATAAGCCTGTTAAAACTATTCATTTTCTCAGCATCTTGTTTTGTAATTATACACACATAGAACACACACAAAAAAACACACACAAACAAACATCTGTTACTATTTATTGTATGGATGTTTGTTTTATGATTGATGATGATTAAGTTTACTGACTGTCTGTATTGTGTTAATAATTGCATGTGTTATCCCTTAACTGTGGACTGCTTTGACCAAATTTAAATGAATTGAATTGAAATTGAGTGAGAGAGAAAACAGCTGTATGAAAGCCCAGCAAATAATTCTTGTTTTGTTACATTTACCTTTAACAAAATAACAAATACACTTATAATGAACACACTTGTAGAGAGGTACAGGAAGGGGATCTGATCTAGCCTAACTGGCTTTCACACTCTCTGTTATGTTGATTTCTTTTTTCACTGTCAGTCTCTTTTTCGTCCTCTCTCTTTCTCTCTCTCTCTCTCTCTCTCTCTCTCTCTCTCTCTCTCTCTCTCTCTCTCTTTCTTCTCTCTTTTTCTCTCTCTGTCTCACTCTCTCCCCGTGTGTGCCATGCCACAGTGGTATCCATCGTGATAGCACCACAGGTCCCTTCTTCAACGAGGATCTGATGTCTAGAGGAGAGAGTGGGCATATATATCAATGCTATGATCCCCCATCCCCCCTCTACAGCCACAGGTTTTAGCTTAACTATGGAGTTGATAGAGCTTGGGAGATCCCCAGAAGTCTCAGGGGTGTGGCTTCAGCTCCATCTACCCATACACAGTACCAGGCCTGGCCCTGGCAGCATCTACAGATGGGTGGGTGTACAGTGGCTGGTGTACCTCCTTTGAGTATGAGTCTCCTGGGAAAAGGGAAGCCTGCATGTGCAGCATGTGAAGCTAACACTGCACTGAGGCATTCCTCCTGACAGTGTCACACCTAGAAACAAACACACTCACAAGGTCAAGTCATGCTACTGAACATTGATTACATTCCGTACATGCACACCACATAGGCTTGCCTCACCCCTACCCCTATCCCTTATACACATTCCTGACACCTTAAACCAAGATCTGACCCCTAGACCCGGTTATTTCATTTTTTTTCTTATATATTTTTAGGAGCATTACTGCCTTTAGAATTTTTTGGGTAGAGATTATGTGTGTAGAGAGGACAGGAAATGTGGGGAGAGAGAGAAGGGAAAACATGTGGTAAAGGGCCTGGGCCGGATTCGAACCCAGGCTGCCGGAGCAAGACCTCAGCCTAAATGGTGCGTGCATTACCCCTAGACCCAGCCCTGACCCCTAGACCCAGCCCTGACTCCTGACCCCTGACCCCTTGACCCCTAGACCCAGCCCTGACTCCTAGACCCAGCCTTGACCCTTAGGCATGGTCCTGACCCCTAGACCCAGCCTTGACCCCTAGACCCAGCCCTGACTCCTAGACCCAGCCTTGACCCTTAGGCATTGTCCTGACCCCTAGACCCCTTAAACCTAGCCTCAGACATAGACTCTTTGTGCTTCTCTCTCCAGGCCAGGTAGTACACCACCCAGAGGCCTTGTGTCTCTGACAGCAGTACGTCACCATGGAAAACCAGGAAGAGAGCAGTAAGATGAACGGTAGCTCCAGCCCCTCGCCCCCGGCCCCTCCTAAAGAGAGCATGCAGCTGAAGAAGGAGATCTCCCTCCTCAACGGTGTCAGCCTCATCGTGGGCAACATGATCGGCTCGGGCATCTTCGTCTCCCCCAAAGGAGTGCTGATCTACAGCGCCTCCTACGGGCTGTCGCTGGTCATCTGGGCCATCGGGGGCATGTTCTCCGTGATCGGGGCGCTGTGCTACGCAGAGCTCGGCACCACCATCACCAAGTCGGGCGCCAGCTACGCCTACATCCTGGAGGCCTTCGGTGGGTTTATCGCCTTCATCCGGCTGTGGACGTCGCTGCTCATCATCGAGCCCACCAGCCAGGCCGTTATCGCCATCACCTTCGCCAACTACCTGGTGCAGCCACTGTTCCCCACCTGCGAGCCCCCGTACGCTGGAGCCAGACTGCTGGCTGCCGCCTGCATCTGTGAGTCCTTCTGTGCTTCTGTGTGTGTGTGTGCCAGTCCGCACTGCTTGTCTTTAACATGCTCTCTGCACACTGAGACAAACGTAGACGCTCACGGGTCCACGGTATTGTTCTTCCTCACCTTCGTCTTCCTCTTTTCTCTCTGTCTTCATGTCATCCTTTCTCTCTCTCTCTCTCTCAAACAGTTAAGTGTCTGTGGTACACACTGTCTTATGCGTCCGATTGTTTTGACTGGTTGAACTTGATGCTGTACTTTGAACCTGTCTGAACTCGTTCTGCAGGTCTGCTGCTGCTGTGTATGCTCAAATGACATGCAGCAAATTGTTGGAATGGTATCAGTTCAGCTCTTTATTTAATTGGTCAGCCGTGTATCACTCTCTCCTGTGATTGGCTTAAGCCAAGTTATCATCCACTTGAGCAATGAACAGTCAAGTGCATGTTTCTAACTGATATGCCTCTCTTTTCTCTGATTGGTTCAGGCCTGCTGACATTCATCAACTCTGCGTATGTGAAGTGGGGCACCAGGGTCCAGGATGTCTTCACCTACGCCAAGGTGGCAGCTCTCATCGTCATCATCGTCACCGGCATGGTCAAGCTCGGCCTTGGTGGGTGACCACTCACTGACCACACACTGACCGACCACTCACTGACCACTCACTGACCACACACTGACCACACACTGACCACTCATTGACCACTCACTGACCACACACTTGCCACATGCTGCCCACATTCAGTAAATATGTATAACTGTGTAGTGGCGTCCTTTCACAGGGTTTCCATCATGACTCCTTCTGTCTCTGTCTCCTAGGTAACACAGCGAACTTTGAGGCTTCGTTCGAGGGCTCGTCAGTGAACCCCGGTGACATCGCCCTGGCCCTCTACTCTGCCCTCTTCTCTTTCTCTGGCTGGGACACGCTCAATTTTGTCACGGAGGAGATCAAGAACCCTGAGAGGTCCTCCCACAGACCGTGATATTTACACGCTTTTTACGATAAGAACACATTCATTTGTTACTGTTTGTTCTATTCTAGTCCAGATTTCTTATGGCTGCCCAAATAACCTTCTCGTCTCGTTTCCATAGGAACCTGCCCCTGTCCATCGCCATCTCCATGCCGATCGTCACGGTGA
This sequence comes from Mallotus villosus, assembly GCA_903064625.1. Classification (NCBI taxonomy): domain Eukaryota; kingdom Metazoa; phylum Chordata; class Actinopteri; order Osmeriformes; family Salangidae; genus Mallotus; species Mallotus villosus. The sequence continues at coordinate 150,804 of CAEFZP010002900.1, forward strand.
TTTACATCATGACTAACGTGGCGTACTACACCGTACTCGACATGAGCGCCATCCTGGCCAGCGACGCCGTCGCCGTGGTGAGTTGCCAAGCCGACCACCACCAGGAGCTCGGCCACTGGGCTGTGAGAAACTCAGACGAAGTGGAATGTGCGTGTGTGGAGCTGGCGTGTTTGTGTGACTGTGCTGTGCTCCTCCGCAGACGTTTGCAGACCACACTCTGGGGGTCATGAGCTGGACCATCCCCATCGCTGTGGCTCTGTCCTGCTACGGAGGACTCAATGCCTCCATCATTGCTGCCTCCAGGTAACCTCCACAGACACACACACACATCTCCACCCACACCCTTACACACAGACTCTCTGCACCCTAAACTTTATGGGTGTTCTAATTGTAGTGTTACCACGGCAGCAGCGTCATTTTATCCGGCTTCCCTTCGTGCCATCCTGTGTTGATGTGTACCGAGCCCTCAACTGAGAGCTTGTGTGTCTGTGTGTCTGTGTGGACCTGCAGGTTGTTCTTCGTGGGAGCTCGTGAAGGTCACCTCCCTGATGCTCTTTCCATGATCCATGCTGAGAGGTACACCCCTGTACCTGCTCTTCTCTTCAACGTAAGATCCCCCCCACACATACTCTTTCCACCCTCTACCCCAGACCTTCTATCCTGTCCTCTAAACCTCTGCTGTACTGCCCTCTGGTGGTATTCATTAGAATGTGCTCTTGGTGTGTTCAGAGAGCAAAGACGTTGTCAGACCAGAAGTTGTTTGTGTCTTCCTGTCTGCGTATGTGTTTGTGTGCGGATCCCCGGCAGTGTGTCATGGCCCTGGTCTACCTGACAGTGGAGGACGTCTTCCAGCTCATCAACTACTACAGCTTCAGCTACTGGTTCTTCATGGGGCTGTCCATCGCAGGTCAGATCTACCTGCGCTTCAAGGAGCCAGACAGACCCAGGCCTCTCAAGGTTAGCCATCCGCAGACCTGACCTGTACACCAGAAAGGCTTTAAATCGCCATGAAAGTTTGGACAGACGAGGAAATTACTTTGGCAGGAAGATGCATACATTCAACATATAGGAGTAAATCTTAAATAAGTGGTGTAAACACTAACTATACTATACAAAAGGTTCAAAGTCTAAGTAACTAATACTAACTAATACTAAGGGGACACCATCTCACCTGCAAACACATACCGTACGCCCCACCTACACACACCCCTCACCTGTACGTACAACCCACCTACGCACACCCCTCACCTGTACGTACAACCCACCTACACACACCCCTCACCTGTACGTACAACCCACCTACACACACCCCTCACCTGTACGTACAACCCACCTACACACACCCCTCACCTGTACGTACAACCCACCTGCACAGTGAACAACCCTGTTCCAGCCTCCTTATTAACAAACATGGATCAAGCACTTCATCACAGTGAGATAAAACATTGAGGTTTCCGCCTGTGCTCCCGCCCCCAGCTGACGCTGCTGTACCCCGTGGTGTTCTGCATGTGCACCGTGTTCCTGGTGGCAGTGCCCCTCTACAGCGACACCATCAACTCCCTCATAGGCATCGGCATTGCCCTCTCCGGTGTGCCCGTCTACTTTCTGGGTGTCCACCTCCCCGAGGACCGACGGCCGCCCTACGTCACCAAGATGCTCCGTGAGTCACCTCACCGCACCCGCTCACCGCTCCCCTGAAACCCTTAACACTTAGCCTAGTTTAAAAAGTCATGTTCATAACCTTGAAAACTCGAATCTCTCACGTAGGTGATGTAGCTGAAATATGAAGAGGGCTAAACTCGACCTCTCTCTCTCTTATATGCGTACGCCTTCTCTTCTTCTTCCTCTGCTCTCTCTCTCTCTCTCTCTCTCTATCTCGGTTGTTCTAGGTTCAATCACCAGTTTCACCCAGTACACCTGCTTCTGTGTTCTGACTGAGTTGGACAAGAGTGAGTAGGACTGCCATGACACTCCCTTCATGACTACAACCTCAAGGATTCAACTACATATCCCAGGATCCTTTGCAACCAAGGACTGCTTTACAGCATGGCTGAACTGCCAAGCTGAAACACTGCTGTTTACAATTGACAACACTATGTACATATGTTTACACTCAGTCACACACACACGGACATGGGCCAAATAATAAATAAAGTGTGCACTGTATAAAGTGTGTGTACACGCACACACACACTCACACACATTCACATACATGTTCCCTCACACTCTTTCAAATACTCTAACACAAGTTACTGTGAAACGACACAGTGGACTCTCTGTGCCTTACACGGCAAACTACGGGCCACTGAGGTGCAAGCGTGGTCAAGAACTCGGGTCACAGGTCATGTGTGACCCTATGTGACACAGGCAGGTAATTGAGGGCAACTGAATGAAAGCCTTTGCATTGAAGCCCTCTCCATCTGCAGGTTCCTGTTTTCTACAGGTAACCCCCTGGTCAGCGTCCCCCCCTGAGACCCAGTCAGGATGCCCCCCTGGTCAGGGTTTCCCCCCCTGAGACCCAGTCAGGATGCCCCCCTGGTCAGGGTGCGTCCCCCTGAGACCCAGTCAGGATGCCCCCCTGGTCAGGGTTTCCCCCCTTGAGACCCAGTCAGGATGCCCCCCTGGTCAGCGTCCCCTCCCCTGAGACCCAGTCAGGATGCCCCCCTGGTCAGCGTCCCCCCCCCTGAGACCCAGTCAGGATGCCCCCCTGGTCAGCGTCCCCCCCCCTGAGACCCAGTCAGGATGCCCCCCTGGTCAGCGTCCCCCCCCCTGAGACCCAGTCAGGATGCCCCCCTGGTCAGCGTCCCCCCCCTGAGACCCAGTCAGGATGCCCCCCTGGTCAGGGTGTCACCCCCTGAGACCCAGTCAGGATGCCCCCCTGGTCAGAGTGCGTCCCCCTGAGACCCAGTCAGGATGCCCCCCTGGTCAGGGTGCGTCCCCCTGAGACCCAGTCAGGATGGGGGAACATGTGGAGGGGTGTCAGGGTGGAGGGAAGGCGTCTCTTACAGATATATCTGGAGCTGTGCTCTAGTAAAGGGGGCAGCTTAGACTGACATTAGGGAATCATAGAAATGCAGTACAAAACAGTATACACAATACATATATATTTATTATAGACATACAGTATACATTCACAATAAATACATCATTATCACGGATATGCAGTGTAGTATATATTCAATAAATACACATTATTGATATAAAATACATACAATAATATATTGTAGGCATACAGTACACACAAAATAAATACATGTATTATAGATATAGGGTTAGACAAAGAAGTACTGTATACAGTACTTCTTTGTCTGGGTGAAACAGGTTTACATCAGCTGCTAGGTTAGTGGTTTAGGAACACGTTGTGTGTTGAGTGTCAGCTGTTCGTGGTGGTTTCCTTTTATATCAGCCTCTGATGTAGAAAATCTACTGTAGGTCATTCACCTCTGAATAAACGGCCCACATTCTGATGTCCTGAACAAACCAAACATTTCCATTAAAATAATGACTGATCTCTGTATTTTCCATTGCACTTTTATCCAATCATGAGTTGGAACAGAACATATGCTTTTTGTGTCTGTATGTGTGTACACAGACATGGTAGCATTCATCCAGTTAGACAGTACGGTCCGGTCCCCTCTCCCTCCTCTCGAATGGGTATGCAGAAAACCCAAACCTTCGGATCTACAAATGATAATGCTAAGTAGACTTTGTAGCAATCAAGGCTCCAAATTGGAGGCAGTCAAGATTTCAGGCTCTTTTGGCAACAGACAATCAGAGCGTATGTGTGGTGAGTTTCTGGATCATGTGACTTCCTGATCATATTATTGGTTACAACAGTGTAACTAGTTTCATTTCATTGTTAAAATAGGGCTCTACACCACAATGGTAGTCTAAGTTCCAGACAACCTGGCTTTCTATCAAATAGGTCTTAGACCTGGTCCTTATAGTTTTATCTAATTTATTGTATCATTTATCAATAAAACGTATTTTACAGAACCATTGTGCCTTATATATTCTGCCAATGTGTTTCATGTCATAGAAAAGAACACTGAACGTCTTCAGAAGATTTAATTTATTTTGAAAGCTTTATTGGTTTCTTTCTTTACACATCTACATATTTACAAAACATGTTCTCTTCATCCAGCAGCCACAACACAACAGTCTGACAACAGGAGAATGTGGAGCACACTCACACACATGATACACTTTCATATTATGCACTACCACACACTTACACAAGCCAACAAACTCTTAAAACACACACACGCACACACACACACACGCAACCATGCACAAATGCAAACAGAGAAACACCCCATATTCAGCACACCGTCCTAACTAACACACAGTGGTAACAAGAAGCCTACAGAGCATACCACAAACATGTGCAACATAACTACCTCATTCACTTTGAACTAACACTCACACACCACTTCAACACCTGCACAGTAACAAAACTAAAAAATAACCCTGGTCCCAAGCCCCTGCAGGCTGACGTGAGCAGGTCTGAGAGGAGTGAAGAGTAGGCTGGGATTTCATCGGGGCCCGTGTCTGAATACTCTCTACACTAGTAGACTACACCCTTGAAGCGCACCCTTCCTTCCTTCCTTGAGGTGATCCAGGATCAAACATGCCTGGACAGGTGGACCTGTGGCAGTCCACAGCGCTACCGATGCAGCCATGTCAGGGGGCGGGGCTTGTCAGGAAGGAAAGAAGGTTGCAACTCTAGTGTACTCGGGTGTAGGGAGCTAGGATGGTTTCTGGAGAAGGCCTCTGTGAACCAGCCACAGGTCTGCAGAGGGGATCAGTCAGAGTCTCGATCTTCATCCTCTTCCTCGTTGTTGTTGTTGGGCTTCCCCAGCTCGTGAAGGATCTCCCTCTGGTACGCCTCCCAGCTCCGCCTGCTGTACGAGTGCTCCTCCTCCCAGTAGCCTGGAGCACAAACACAACGCAACTTTAGTACGGACTGCAACACGACACCCGTAGTCTGGACGGCGAAACGACCACTTGAGTCTGGACCTCCACTCGGACCACAGCTGACAGGTAAACGAGGCAGTACCTCCGTATCGGTCCTCCCGGTCTCCGCCTTCGTCGCTGTCTTCGTCGGGGTAGTCGTTCCTCCAGTTACCTTCCTCGTTCTCGTCGTCCTCATCCTCGTACACCTCCTCCTCGTGGACCACCAGGTCCGGCACCTGCGCATCCACAGACAAGAGGAGAAAACCTGTGTTTATCACTTCCTGTCCAGGGTTTGCCACTTCCTGCCGTGCTTTCATCGTTGCTATAGTCCATTGTTGCTATACAGTCAAATGTGTTCTTACAGACTCGGGCGTTTAACTTGGGAACATCTACTGATGATGAATTACAAGACTATCGTTTCAATTCGGTCGTACCAGCTCGCCCTCATCTGTGTAGGCTCTGACAGACAGGATATCCTGGATCCAGCCGGGCGCAGCCGTTTCCTGGTAGTACAGGTCATAGACGTAATCGTCCTCCCGCTCACGATGCTCCGCCCCCGGTCCCTCCCCTGACACGCTCAGATGCTCGCGAATCATCTTCATGGAGTTACACAGGATCTCTTCTGGGTCAGAGGTCACCGTCTAGGAGAAACAGAGAGGGAGACGGAGGGAGAGACGATGAAGGAGGTAGAGAAACATAAGAGAGAGGTGGGGAGAGACAGACAAGAGAAAACCACCCAAGTACTCTAAACATAATGTATATACACTGATGCAGTCAATGGCCAAGGAGCTGCATAGGTGCAGCCCTGCAGACTGAAGCTGTGTCGGCTCAGTCCAGCTCACCTTGCTGGAGCTCTTGTCCTGCGTCTCTGCCTCCTCCTGGATAAGATCAAACACCTGGACCTGCCCGAAGCTCCAGTCAGCCTCCGAACCCCCCAGTCCGACCTGTTTTCCCCCTACCTGGAACCTCAATCTGGGCCAAAGGTGGGGCAGGGGCCGGGGCCGGGGAGGAGGCTGGAGCTGGCCGCTCTGCCGGCAGACCTGCTCTGTGGCTCGATAGGATACGGTAACGCTCGTCTCGCCGAGTGCTCCACTTGGTGCTCCGTAGATCTCCCATGATCCTCTGGGAACTGGTGGCAGAGGGGCGGAGGGCGTGGGCTACACGGGGGCGGGCCAGGGCTTCACGAACCTGGGTCTGGACTGGAGCATCCTGGACACACACAAATCAATTAGTTGAATTACCTAATTGGAAATCAATTACTTTACTTTCACGTCATGTTTACCTACTAATTGCAGATATATTTGTATTCGTGCCTGGGTCACAATGTAATATGATAAGACCACTTCGACTTGCGAAATAACGCTTTTCACTTATTGTTATCTAGCTGTATATTTTCTAAATGACGCAGTCCCATCGTTTATAATACATTGCCAATAGTTAGTATCAAACATTCGCCATCTTGTTTATCAACTATCTAGGTAGCCATTACCGTTCAGTTTGGACCCAAACATGTCAGACAGGCTAACTCCCTGCCTGAAAAAAGTTCCGTGTTCGGTTCCATCAAAATAAACAGACCCCTTCAACACAATGCACACAAGCTGACATGTATCATGCTAACTTGCTAACCGACTATGGGTTCCACATAGCAACGCTACACATGAAATATAACTTGCGGGATAACTAACAATAAATAACAAATACACACAGCATTTTAGTCATCCGTCACAGCTGGCGCAACACAGCCTTCTACTAGTAAGTGCCTTCCATCAAGCTTACGAGACACCGTGGCTTTGACAGAGGCCCTCCTACCTGAGATGCTACCGTCGCCACGAGTTTGAACACCGAATTCTCAACCTCCGTGTCATCTGGCTCCGGTACAGTCTCCCCGGGGGACTGCTGATCATTCCCCTCCGGTCGGATGCGTTTACAGGCCAGTAGCAAGGCATCTGCAGGGTCGGTTCCACGCTTTCTCTTCACCCGGAGAATGGTGGTGTTTGGATCCATTGCTCAGTCTGTTGTAATGTTTTTTCTTTGCTTGCCGTTAAGAGTGCGTATTGTCGTAAACGTAAAGAAAAGGGCGGTCCTTCAAGGCGTTTGCAAAGAGGAAGAAAGAAGTGCTCTGCTTCTACTCTTATAAATAAAATGTTGTGGCATAAAATAATGTATTTAAAGATTTGATTTCAGTCATAGAAAAGACCAGTGCCTTGAAACTCACAATTACTTCAAATTTTTCTTAATTAATACATGTATTTAATGTATTTATTTCTAGACATTTTCTTTTTATTTTACTACTTTGTCTATCCAAGAATGCTGCTTTGTTTGTTATTTGGAGATTATTAATAAAAATAAAAACCAATACACTAAAGATTATGGAAGTGATGGAAGAAATATACATTTTATTGGATGCAAAAATATGGTAATGCTTTTTTTAAATGCTTATTTTTTTTTAAATTTGGTGAAATATTATGAAATCAACAATTAAATAAATGTACTCTGTGGGTTTACCAGTCCAGCTGTTTCTTACAATAAACACTTAGTTGAAACCAATTTGCATTTGTGCAGACCTATTTGCACTGTTTATGTAATGCCCCATCAAAAAGGCACAGTTTTGAGTGTCAGTTGAAAGTTGTGGTGTCCATTTTCTGAGTGGAGGGGTCTTTGGATGAAGAACCTTCCTGCGGGATGGGACTTCCTGGTCCAGGCCAGAAACCACAGAAACAAAAATATACCTGAGAAAAGGAGAGGATGAGAAGAGAGTAGAGAATATGAGGACAGAGGAGAAGAAAATGTAGATATGCAGACAGCTGTATCATTTACAGTAAACACTGATCCTCACCCTGTATGCTGTTGAACACGGTGAAGAGGTATTTGCCTAAGAGAGAGAGAGGCCCATAGGTGCAGAAGGCCAGAACCCAGGGGACGCCCAGTACACAGCTGAGCCCCAGCACTGTGGCCCAGTCCTTCCAGAGCTGGGCCCGGCCCTCCTGGTGCCTCACTCCACGTCCCCTCAGCCGGGACAGACGCACCAGCACCACCCCCAGCATGGCACAGTTGAACAGCAACACCAGACCCAGGTATACAATCACCATCACAGAGCTTACCATCCCCGGCCAGTCCTCCTTACTGCTCAGCCAGCAGCTGCAGGAACAAACACTTCCGTTAACACTGGTGCATCTGTGTCAGTGTGTGTGTGTGTGTGTGTGTGTGGTGTGAGTGAGAGTGATGTGGCAGGCCAGGTCTCACATATCTGCGTCTGAGGTGCTATTGCTGCTTGCGTCGAGTCTGTATCTGCCATAGGCTCCTAGGGATCCATGTATCACTACCACTACTGTAGGAACACCTGGAGTGGAGGTGCAGGAAGTGGAAGCAGAGGGAAGATGAGAAGAAGAGGGACAAGGGCGAAGGACAGAAAAGAGGAATGGAGGAAGTGGGAAGAAAGACATAAGTTGTTAGATCTTGTTTCATCACCAAGCAACCCTCTCAATTCAGACCAGCACCAGTTTAATCCCCAGGCCAGTGGTCAGCTCATCCCATTCCAGCAGGTATCAGGTGGCAGGGGGCAACTCACCCCATCCCACCAGGCAAAGTTTGAGCAGGTATCTGCTGATGTAAATGTTGAAGACTCGGACCAGGAGCAGGTAGAGGTGGAAGCCCTCAATGGCCATCCAGGAGAAGGTGGCCAACAGGGAGTAGTGGAGGAGGAGCCCCAAAGCTTTACAGACACGCTCCTCATAGCCCAGCCACGCCCACAGCGACCCAACCAGGAAGAATAGATGCAGACACAGAAGTGCGCAGGTCAACTGCACATGCACGCCCACTGAATGTTCCAAATGTCCCTTCCTGAGAAGGACAGACAGGCAGGCAGATATACATACACAAAGATGATTCTTTATACATTTGAAGTTTGAAAACATTTATTCCAAAAAATGGTTTCTCTGTGTGAATTTCACATCCTGATGTGAAACCATACCGTTTATACATGTAGATAACTAGGGTCAGGGTTGTGAAGAGGACCGAGAGAGTTGAGCCTACATAGGTGATGTAGCTGAGCTGGAGCTCATGGACCGGGTCCACCATCCCAGGGTTCTGATGTGGGGGACAAGACAACCGCATCATAACATTCACAAGGTGCAGATTCCAGTCATTGTGATGACAATGAAAAATGATCTGTACCATATCTGTTTTTATTAGGTGTGAGAATTGATGTGTGTCAGCTTACCACTAGCACAGCAAAGAAGCTCAGGTGGTCACAGCTGCACACAAACTCTCTGTCATTAAAGGTTGTGTTACAGCCGTGTGTGCTCCAGTCCCCTACACACACATACACACCACACGCACACACACACACACACACACACACACACACACCACACACACACACACACACACACACACACACACACCACACACACACACACACACACACACACACACACACACACACACACCACACACACACACACACACAGCACACACACAGACTGTAAACCTCAGTAATCCATTACATTTTTGAAAAGCAAGTATTCAGTAGAATTTATGTGTACTTGTTTATTTTCACCTGTTCCATTTTGATGGTCCTTCCAAAAGACACACACACCTCCGGTAATCTGAAGCACAAGTAACACACACCCAAACAAACACACATACAACACTATCACTGAGTTATACCAATACCCCAACAATCAAATCAACTTGTATTTGTTTTTCTCTTTTTCCAAGCAATGTCACAGAGGGATAAAATCTATCCTGTTATGGTAAATGGACATAAAAGAAAATGTGTCTGTCTGTCAGCCTGTCTGCTTACCCCATTGAAATGTTTGAAGGTCATATTGACAGGTTGGTCTAGGTTGCTGACAGCATAGTGCCCCACCTTCACAAACAGGGCTGTCTCACCAAGAGCCTCTCTTCCCTGGGGATACTGGCCCTCAGATCCACTTGCCACGAGCCCAGCTGTGGGACCAAGCTGCAGGTTGGTGAGAGAGAGAGAGAGAGAGAGAGATAGAGAGTGAGAGTGAGAGAGAGAGAGAGACAGAGAGAGAGAGAGAGAGAGAGTGAGAGAGAGAGAGATCGAGAGAGAGAGAGAGAGAGAGAGAGAGAGAGAGAGACGACAGACAGATAAAGGGAATGAAAAACATTTAGATATTGTACAGAGTTAGAGTGTGGGGGGAGACACAGAGTTAACTTTGTCAGAATCTAGTACAGTGTGAAGGAGGTCATAGTCTACTGAGTTAGAGTCTACTGTATGATGGGTGTCTACAGAGACTACTGAGGGGAGTCAGTCTCGGGTACTAACCCTGAAGAGAGAGGAGGGGAGGATGGTTACCACCAGCAGCACTTCTTCAGAGCCCCCACTGAGAGACATGCTCTTCTGCAACGCCTTGGCTGGGATGTGGACCTTGTGGTTTGATGTAGGCTCAACCTCAACCTGGACTCACACACACAGATCCCCAGTCCACACACACACACACACACACACCACACACATACACATCAGAGAGAAATTAGTAGGTCACAGTGCATGCTATTCAGTAGATGCATGTTTGGTTTCTTCTGTTTTCCTGTCTCTGCAAGAACAGTGAGTCACACTGCTGATGTGGGAAAAGATAGAAGAAGAAGAAGTCCAGATGACTAACCTCCATAGATGAGTTGACTTTACTCCGTTTGAAGGGAGATTGTGAGGCATTAAACCGGGGCGTGATGTGTATACAGTCCTGAATCTTGTCTTCATAGCACCTACCATAACAGTTCAGATGTATACATAAACATAGTTAGCTTTGTCAAATAGAACACATAATTACAATTGATAAACAGAGTGTATTTTATTTACCCAGTCCAGTTTTCTGTGTCAACAACACATTCCTTCCAAACATTTTCACACCTAGAACTAGGCCTATCTAAATATGCATACAGAAGAAAGTGAGAAAAGAAGAGAAAGACAGAGATAGGGGTTAGCCATTTACAATCCATCAGTATTTTTCATCATTATGTCTGCCATGTTGTCACCTCACCAGTGTTTCCTAGCACTGCAGATATGAAGGTCAGAAAGGTGGTAGAGATGGTGATGATGCCAAACATGTTTGTATTAAGGCTGCTTCTTCTCATTGTCCTGCTATGGCTGGTCCAACACTAGATTGACTGAGTCACATGCAGTTGAGTTGTTGCTATTTCCTGGTTTGGTTCCTCTTGTGATAGTTTCCACTAGGGTGGTTTCATGAGAAACTTAATGAAAGATTGAGATAGATTACACAGCCTGTGAACAGGGCCATGCTTGCAATCACGGGCACCTTAACAAAATATTTGCCAAAAAATATTTATTTATAACGTTTATCTGTAGAATACACCAAGTATTTCATAACTGAATATTTTAAGTTGAATGGTAACTTAGTAAGTAATTAATTACGGAGGTATCAGCCCAGTGTCTGTTACTGGTTTTCACTGGGCAAATTCAGATAAAGTTTCAGGAAGCGTGAGAAGTGCTAGCGATGGCTGCTACATGATAGCTACTAATGTAGCCTACTGTTGGCTCACCTCTCACATATTTTACTGTTATGAAAATTCTCAGCATTTACTTTTCTCTATACTTTCTTTTTCGTGCCCACAGAATTGTTGCGACAACATTTTCCTGTCACCAAATAATCAAATAATTAGGTTATATCTGAAAACCTAGTAATTGGCCCCCTTCAAGCCATGGGCCCCGTGAATAATATCCACCTAGTTTCTGGGGTATGCAATGAGAATCATTGTGTGCTTGATACAATGACAATCAGGGTAATTTGTGTACAGTTTTGTTTATTTAGATCGTCAGCGATTTAGTCAAAACAGTTGCAGTTCATTGACATTTGCATGTCACCATACGTGAGACCACATGTGACTAATCATGTGAGCCTAAATCAAGAGCATTTTAGCAAGGGTAATAACAACCCCTTAACCAAACACCAACCAGATCAAATGTCAAGAGTTTCATAACACCAGCATGCTAGCATTCAAACCATTAAAACAAGGAAGTGATGTATTGCCACATACATTTCATGGTGGGAAGTGAGAATATTAACTGAGACCTGAGAACACTTTTACACAACAGTAGACTGGATTAAAACACTACACAACTATTTTATTAGACTAGATTAGATTGTAGTCCCTTTAAAGTATAAAACCTTATTTGCATTTATTTACATGTATCAATATGCACTTTTATCCAGTGACCAAAAATAGTGCAAGACAAGGTATTGCAAGTGCGAAGAAGAGCACAGCATACAATAGATGTGGGGTTACTTGGTTAGTGGTGTTGTTTGTTGGCAGGTGTACTGCTGTCAGTAGTTGAGCTCTTGTCTACAGCTAATCTCTTTCTCTCCTTTCTGGCTATGGCCCACATCCAAAGGAAGATGAAGAAACCTGATCAAAACAACACAGCTCTGTTGACTTTGGCAATCGTCATCTTATTTTAATACCTATGTGTGTGTGTGTGTGTGTGTGGTGTGTGTGTGTGTGTGTGTGTGTGTGTGTGTGTGTGTGTGAGAGAGAGAGATATTGTGTGAGTGCAAATTTGTGTTTGTGTGTGTGAGTTTACACAAGTTTGTGTGGTTGTTGTGAGATGGTGTGGAAGTGTGCATGTGTGTGTCCACATGGATGTGTCTGTGTGTGTGCATATGTGAGGAGGGGCTGACCCACCCTGCAGTGAGTTGAAGATGCTGAACAGGTAGAGAACAGGGTAGTTGAGGTTCTGTAGACTCAGGAAGGCCAGGCCCCAGGTGGTCCCCAGCAAACAGGACAGACCCAGCACGGTGCACACATCTTTGCAGGTAGGAAGACGGTGAGCCCTAGGCTTGTCTCTGGTGCCAGACATCTCGTTGTAGTGCTTCAGACTGCATATCCTGACGGATACGGTGATCAGAACCCCGGAGGAGAAGAGGAACACCATGGAGAAGTAGGCCAGGTTGACACTTAGCAGGAAGGTCTGGTCCTCGATCCAACAGCTGTAAGGAAGCAGAGCCTGGCCCCTTACCACCTGAGTACAATACACTTAACAACAGGCTAATAGCCCACTAATAAAACACTACTGAGATATGTTCAAAACAAACTAAGACAGTAAATAACTAACATGCTTCTTATGTGCTAGATAAAAGCCTGACTTGTACTTACATGTTGTTAGTCTGGTTAGTGTTTAACATGGCCATCTCAGAGAGCCCGTAGAGAAGCGTGCTTCTCGCCGTCACAGCCAGAGAGACCCCCACTATCACACAGGGGACACCTGGACACCCAATCACGTATATGGACACAGACATGATCCCAAGTGTGCAGGTTTGTGTGTATGTACAGTACATATATAAGTCATTTATTGTCATGTGCACAGCAATGACAGTCAAGCGGCCATGACAACCTTGGCTCCCTTCCAAGAATGCTCAACAACATAAAGAAGCTATGCATGGCGTGTGTGTGAACTCCCTCACCCCAGCCCAGGATGCTGATCTTGACCATGTAGTGTCTGTAGTAGGTGTTGAACACCTTGACCAGCATCAGGTAGAGGTGCAGGGCTTCCAGAGCCATCCAGGAGAAGCTGCACAGCAGGCTGTAATGCATGAGGGCTGCGATGAGAACGCACACCCAGGCCATGTCCAGGCTGGCAGCCCACTCACTCAGCAGGAAGGAGGTGTTGAGCAGGAACAGTGCCCCTGACAAAGACACGTGGATGGAGGCGGAGGTGTCTGACCTGCATTGACTGGGAGTGACACACACTCAAATGAGGGGTCAGATGGCTGAGTGGTTAGGGGATCGGGCTATTAATCAGAAGGTTGCCGGTTTGATTCCCGGCCGTGCAGAAGTGAAGTTGTGTCCTTGGGCAAGGCACTTCACCCTACTTGCCTCGGGGGGAATGTCCCTGTACTCACTGTCGCTCTGGATAAGAGCGTCTGCTAAATGACTACACGTAAAATGTAAATGTAAATGAGAAAAGAGACCACAATGTTGGACGTTTTGTCTATAAGCTTCACACACACTTGTCACATGCACATGTTAAGTACACACTCATGTCACACAAACACACACACACACACACACACCTGTTGAAGGTGTAGAGGAGCACAGAAGACAGTGTAAAGAAGGCAGACAGCCCACAGCCCACGTAGCTGATGTAGGACAGAATCTGCCAGTGAAGTGGATCTATAGGCCCCGATATCTGGGTGAGGAGTGAGCAATGAAAAACAAGAGAGAAAAACAGGTAATGAGAGGTGCGAAAAGAGAGAGAGATACACAATATGCAACTCAAATCTTACTAAATTCAAAATCCAATCTGAGCATCTGTTCACATATCTGTGGCGAGAGTTACCATCAAAACAGCAAAGGGTGTGGCGTGGTCACATCTGCACTCCACCAGGGTCTGGTTCAGCACAGTCTGGTTGGTCTCGCAGCCCTCTGTCTTCCAGCCCCAGTCTGCACCTAACAGGGAATCATCATCATCATCATCATCGTCAACATCTTCATTACAGTAGCACACACACAGAGGATGCTATCTACTGTTGAGCAAGACAAAAATTATAGACAATAATGTAAACAAGTCATCTTCACCTGTTTCTTGAAAGAAGTGACAGACAGGATACTGGCGCTCCTGTGTGAACACGTGACAACATGGAACTGAAGACATCGTCCGTTGACACAAAGCTCTTGCTTTCAAAACTGATTGTAAAATCTCCCTCACTAGAAGAAGACACTACAGTATACATCTGTGCTCACCACAGAAACAGGCAGAGTACTTACATTCACTTGTCCAGTATAGGGGAATTGCATCTTGATTGGCCGGGAGAGGTTTGCCAGCTTATTGCCCATAGAGAGCTCGATCCTGATGGCCAGGCTACTGACTTTCTCAATGGACATCTGACCAGGATGGAAGGATGCATTAATGGATGGATGGAAGGATGGTATAATGAATAGAGGTATAGAATTATCTAGATATATACAGTATATGGCATGGACAAATGCATGGAAGTCGAGTGGGTAGGGTACCTGGAATTGCTGCGAGGAGGAGTAGGTGACCAAGCCCAGATTAATGTGCTTTAAATTCTTTATGACCTCAGCTGGAAACCAGGTCTCTGGGAAGTATCTCAAATCCCCAGGAATGAGCTCCAGAAAGAAGATACATAGCCATCATCATCATCATCACCATTGTATTTCTCATTGGGTGTTATTGCCAATGGCAAGGCTCCACCTATATTCTCTCTCATATATATTATTTCTTTATTTATTACTTTCCCACCCTAAAAAAAACGGAATTATTGCAATACATAGAAAATGTCGGTTTCAAAATGTTCTTCTTGAACATTCCGTTTGACGGTTTAGGCATAATTTAATTTAATTTGGGGGCATATTTTCATTTTGCAGGTGGTACCACAATTGCAATTCCAGCAAAGATACTGCCAGTGACAACGTCATTAGAATAAGTAGGCCTATGCATAATTATAAAAAATATACAGAAATATTGGTTGTAAAATTTAAGTGATAAAACGGACTCATCTGCGATGGCCGCAAGCACACCTCACAATTTCCCCCTGAATTTGTACCCTCTCCAGTTCTCATTAGAATCTGTCCTCGGTGATCCTACCTGGGGAGCAGGTATGTTTATCATGCCCTCAGAGTTGGATGGGAGGTTGGAGATGTTGGAGAAGGGGACCACAGACACAGAAAGGTATCTGTTGTTGTAGATGATCGGCCATCCAGAGAAAGGCTCATCCAATAGGCTTTGTATTAACAGCCTCTCTATACTGGAGTCATGGAGGATAAGAGAAGAGGAAAAGAGAGATGGAATGAGCGAATAGTTGGAAGGGTGGCAGTGGAAGGGGGGAAGAGAGGAATGGAGCTAAGTTGCGGATAAAAAAAAAGTAAATCAACTTACTTTAAAAAAAGCTTTTTGAGGATGATTTGAGTTTTGAACACGTCTGGACACATGCTCCTGATGGTGAAGATCCTCCAAAGGTTTTTCCAGCTGGAGGCCTGGGGTGTCTTCTGCAACAGTGACTTTATTGAAGGCACTTTGCATGGAGTCACATGACACAGGGCGGAACCTGCAGATACAGCACCAAAACAAACTAACGATGTTTGTCACATGATAAACAAACCAAAAATGAAAATGTAAAAAGTAGAATCATTTTTTTTAAAACCTTAAAGATTTAAATAAAATAACATGCTTACATATGTTGAATGAAGCTGTCCCATTAGTCTTCATAACATGTGTTTCTACAGAGACATCATCATCATCAACAACATGCTAAACCCACATCATCATCACCATGGACAACATGCTACACCCACATCATCATCATCACCATGGACAACATGCTACACCCACATCATCATCACCATGGACAACATGCTACACCCACATCATCATCACCATCGACAACATGCTACACCCACATCATCATCACCATCGACAACATGCTACACCCCACATCATCATCACCATCGACAACATACTACACCCACATCATCATCACCATGGACAACATGCTACACCCACATCATCATCACCCTCGACAACATGCTACACCCACATCATCATCACCATCGACAACATGCTACACCCACATCATCATCACCATCGACAACATGCTACACCCACATCATCATCCCCATCGACAACATGCTACACCCACATCATCATCACCATCGACAACATGCTACACCCACATCATCATCACCATCGACAACATGCTACACCCACATGATCTTCACCATCAACAAAACGCCACACTAATATCAACATTATTATCATGCTTACGTATGGGGATGTCCATTGAGTTTTCTATTTGGCTGCAGGTGTCATTCATAAAGTCGCATTCAGAGTAGCAACTTTCATTTTTCCAGGTGCAAATCTGATCCTGATTTGTACCAGTATCGTTGATGTAGATTTCGTGGTTGGTCAGAGTCACAGAGCTGGGCCCTTTATTGCCTTTTAAAAGCAGTGTATCCATTTCTCCTAATGAACAAACTCAATTAGTCCATTGACTGTGCTTTGTTTTAATGCTTTAAATCTGTGTGTTTAAATCTGTGTTTGTACATGCATGTGTGTGCATGTGCAGTGCATTGTGTGTGCTTGCATATGTGTGTGCATTTTTATGTGTGTGTGTGTAGCGTGGTGTGTCTGAGTGTGTGCAGTGTTACCTTTAATGTAGACCTGAACCACAGCCCCAATCAGCAGCAGTAGTAAGTGCAGGGAAGGAACCATATTCATGTACAGGTTTATTCTGAAAAAAGCAACAACATCAATATCAAAACTCTAGGCCGAGAACAAGAACCTGCACAGGCTCTGGAGTACCAGCGAAGGCACTGGTATAATGGTCTAACACTCTTGTCTAACACTCACAAATCGATTAGTCAGTGCAAGGAGCTCCACCATGTCGGTAGACTACATGAGTGAAATGGTTTCTATAAGCAATACAATGCCCTACAAGTGAGTAACTGTGCAGAAATATATAGCTGGGTAGCTACTCCGAGTAAACTAGAGTATGTATCTATAATACGAATTGGCAAGACACAATACTAGGCTAGGAAGTCATATGGTTTGGCTGGTGATAGCTATTACTAGCTTGTTAGGAATCTCAGTCGTCGTGGCAATCTTGCGAGGGAACTGGCTGGACATACTCCCACTATGCAGTTCTACTCAATTAAAAGCAGTAGCACTGCATTATTTGTAGCCTGTCCCGAAGATGCATGCAGGCTTTAGCTAGCTATACAGTATCTAATTCTGCAAAAAAAGTATAGCATGGTCTGGGTGAATACTCGATTCTGATTGGCTGCAGGGGTGTCCATTATCCCGTGATATACGGACACCTACGTAGTTGCAGCAAAACTGTCTGTTCACTGTTCTAAATTATTGCACTGGCTACAACGGTACCTAGGAATGATTTGCTGGACATGATGTTAGTTTCCTCAAGGTTCACAATGACTCTTACTTAGAGACTTGCTGCTCTTGTTGGTTAGCTGTAAATGATTTTAAATTCTTGTACTCGCTCCGAAATATTTTTACTGTTGCTTGCTTTTCTACAGCTACACTCTTGCACTTTTTTGAGGTTCATGTTGTTTAATTGTAACTTGTTTAACTACATGCTCTTATGATTCTGCCCTTTGGCACTTATTTTTGGTTTTTCACAATTCATGTTTGACTACCTGCGATGTTTGGGGATATCTTGTTGTTATGATTACTGACCTATGCACTTTTGTAAAGCTCTCTCTTGGGAGTCGCTTTGGATAAAAGCGTCTGCTAAATGAATAACTGTAAATGTAAATGTAAAACTAAATGTGGCAACGTCTTTTATGTTTTTCAACTTGTGACATAAAGCAGAATATTAAATAATTTGTGTCATGAAATGAGCAGAATTCTTCATAATACTGAATGCAGACAATAACCACTATGTTGTAGTGACGTCTTATGTATGCATTAGACATTTCAATTGACATTTTTACTTAAATCAATCAAAGATTACTTTATATTGGCTTATGAGTAAGCAATAACACACCACGGAAAAGATGATCATGTGCCAACAATGATTCAGTCATTGACCCCATCTTTGATATTAATCACAGAGTTGATCATTATAATGCTGTATGATCTGTATAATGCTGTATGATACATTATGTTTCTGCACATTATAGGTCATAATTATAAATATAATGTAATCATGAGTATTGGTGTACAACATCACAAGTCTTCATGAGTCTTTAGAACAGGATTGTTTAAAACTTATACTGTATTATTACTGTATTGAAATTGATCACGAGTACATGTACATTTAATACAGGCTATTAAGGAATCATACAATCTTCATACAAATACTTACAGATCTTATGAGGCAGTCTTTTCTATCGAAGTCCTTGTGAGAAGCCAGAGTAGTGTGAGCTCCAGTCCCGATGCTCTTCCTGTTGACCACCTGCTGACCAACACTTACTGAATGTTGAGCCTGTGTTTTCCAGTAGTCAAATCGACACGCTCTCGGCTTCTATTATCAGTTGACATGGTAGAGTAAAACAATGACTTCTTTATGTCTGATGGAGGGTCAGTCTCATTTAATTTGTTTAATGCAAAACTTCTCACTGTGTGCGGACATCACCAGGGTGAGATGTTCCAGTTAGTGGAGACGTACTTGATAAAAATGCAGGATTTGCCTACACACCTCCCTGCTCCCTGATTCGTCCACCCATCCCACCCAATCTCACAGTTCAGAAATAAAGTATAGTTAACACATGTATTTATGA
>CAEFZP010002900.1:175000-272500 GCA_903064625.1 Mallotus villosus
GTGGATTTTGGTTATCTCCATGTTTGTTCTGGTCATCTCCCGGTTCTCTCTTGTCTCCATGTTTGTTCTGGTCATCTCCATGTTCTCTCTTGTCTCCATGTTTGTTCTGGGCATCTCCATGTTCTCTCTTGTCTCCATGTTTGTTCTGGGCATCTCCATGTTCTCTCTTGTCATCTTGTTTGTTCTGGTCATTTCCCTGTTTTTTCTGGTTGTCTTTCTGTTTGTTTTCATTACATCCCTGTTTGTTCTTGTCAACTTCCTGTTTTTTTTTGTCATCTTCTGTTGGATTTTGGTTATCTCCATGTTTGTTCTGGTCATCTCCCGGTTCTCTCTTGTCTCCATGTTTGTTCTGGTCATCTCCCTGTTCTCTCTTGTCTCCATGTTTGTTCTGGTCATCTCCCTGTTCTCTCTTGTCTCCATGTTTGTTCTGGTCATCTCCCGGTTCTCTCTTGTCTCCATGTTTGTTCTGGTCATCTCCCTGTTCTCTCTTGTCTCCATGTTTGTTCTGGTCATCTCCCTGTTTGTTCTGGTCACCATGTTTGTTCTGGTCATCTCCCTGTTCTCTCTTGTCTCCATGTTTGTTCTGGTCATCTCCCGGTTCTCTCTTGTCTCCATGTTTGTTCTGGTCATCTCCCTGTTCTCTCTTGTCTCCATGTTTGTTCTGGTCATCTCCCTGTTTGTTCTGGTCACCATGTTTGTTCTGGTCATCTCCCTGTTCTCTCTTGTCTCCATGTTTGTTCTGGTCATCTCCCTGTTCTCTCTTGTCATCTTGTTTTTTCTGGTTGTCTTTCTGTTTGTTCTCATTATCTCCCTGTTTGTTCTTGTTAACTTCCTGTTCATTTTGATTTACTCCTTGTTCATCTCCCAAACTTACGGCATTGTCATCTCGAGGGTTGTGTTCAGGGTCAGTTGTCAGTAGATCATTACTCATTCCTTCCAAAAGGCAAAGGATGAGAAGCAGGGTGATGAGCCTGGCCTCCATCCTGTCTGGAATGAAAATACACAACAGAGATACAACATCACCTCTCTGCTCCCCTCACACACTCATACACCTTCATGGTGTCCCCATAGCGATCTTTTCATTACAGACACTTCCAAACTCGTCCCGTACTACAGTAAGTATTACAAGAAGAAAGAAAATGTCATTCAAAGTTGTGGAACAAAGTATAATACGTAAAAGAGACAAGAGATAAAAAGTGTATTAAAAAGTATTAGTATAAAGTATAAAGAGACATGCACACCATGGCATCAAGTGGCAACTATAAAGTGTAATGTATTAAAAACATTTAAGGAATAAAATGTACACATTTAAGGAACACATTAAGAAGTATAAAGTGACTTAAATAAATGTAAAGTTTTAGAAGTATAAAGAGACTAATATAAAGTATAAATACAACACTTAAATACACACCTTCTGGAGAGGACAGAACAAAGAGTAGCAGTGAAGCTTTCTGTGGAGCACTGTCCTGGACAAATCCTATGTCACACGAACATAGCATGCAGTGTGAGATGCTAGGTCTTAATTCAAAGGCAATCAGAAGAAAACACACAGTAAAGTAAAGTCAGAGTAAACCCAGTCCACGTCTAACAACGGTCCTTTCTGCTTTAGCTCAAAATGACCCTAACAATTATGCTTTTAAACTGGTAATGCTGCTATGCATTATTCTCAAATGTGGCAAATGTCTGGTGTGTGAATACTTCTCCAAAACAGAGCAAAATTAGAATACAATCATCTTTTCAAAAGGTTACTTTCCAATTTCCATGTTAGCATAGAAACAAGAAGTTAAAAAAACAATATGAGTTTTCTTGAGTCGGATTAAAGTAGAAGTCTGAGTTTTATCACAGGTTAGACAGCAATAAAGAAACTGCCATAATAGGTCGATGGTTGTCGTTGTCACCTCTTCCTTTTTATTATCTTCATCATCGTCTTCATCTATTGTACTTTTTTCACTTAATTTAAGATCCGTATATGATTAATGTCTGCACCTTCCTGACACAGTATATTCCATGTTTGTGTAACATACATGGCGAATAAACCGAATTTGGATTCTGATCAGTCTGAGGTTGTGTAAACTGTAACATATGAGCCATATGGACCCCCCCCCCACCCCCACACACACACACATATAGTCTGGCCTGTCCAGGTCAGCCTGCAATCATGGCCACACCAGAGCTCTTCTGAGAGGTGGCCTCTAGAGGGCGCCAGCAGGCAGGCTAACATATTTCAGTAGAGATGCCTGTCCTGCCTGCACCACGACAGTGCTTGCACCTTAGAAGAAAACGACATCAGTGCCTCCAGCCTTCCTCTTTTGTGGCTCAACCACTGACCAACCATAGGGCGTCAGTGATGCACAGAGGTCCACAATTATATTTGGGTCATAGTTTTCACCTGTGTTAGGCAGGACTTCTGTTACCCACTGACCACCTGGCCATATGATACAAGGGTCGTTTACATCTTCTCACCTGGTGCCTGCCCGTACACATTCAATTATTAACCCCTTGCCCCACCCCACTGCAGCCAGGTCATTATGGGGTCCAGCTGTGTCCTCTAAACACATTCCAGCATGTCTGTCTGCTAGTGACTGGGTCTCTCACCTCTCTGGCCTGCCTGCACATGTTGGGCTTGGTCCATCAGCTATATGTTAACAGGCTGGATGCAGATGGCCTCAGGACACACATACACAGGTGTGCCAGGCCACACAACAAGGAATCAGGGTTAAGTCATATTCAAGCTGCCAATGTGGAGTGTACACCACTAAGCACATGGTGAAGACAAGTATGGTCATCTATTAGCAAAGTGAGAGGACCATAAACAGATTATTTTATTTACACTTATTTAAAGTATATTCTCTGTACACAATTCCAAAAACAACAAGTATCAAGTACCACATTTATTATAATCTACCAAATAATAGTATGGTACACAAACAAAAACAAATGAGAAAAAAATATTTTTAAGGATGACTTTGACAAAGGTGATGATGGCCAGATGAGGTGAGAAGGGATGGATGGATGGATTGAGGGAGTGAGGAAGGAAGTTGAATTTCCTCTGGTCACACCTGGCTGCTCACCTGGCCAGAAGAACTTCCTCCTGGGGAAACACTCTGACTAACATAATGATCAGACTTGTGTAGGATGAGTGGGTGTGAGGGGGAGTGTGTGTGTCTGTCTGTGTAAGGTTGTGTGTGTGTGTGTGTGTGATTTGTAAACCATGGGTCCTCTTCATGTGCAGACCCTGAGGCATTTAGAGTGCAGTCAGACACACAAGACCACTACTCACTCATCCATTCATCACTCATGCATTCACTCCGGTACACAGAGAAGCTGGCTGCAGGACTTAATGAAAGGGGAACAGTCTCTGTCATCTGTTCACACACACACAAAGGTTTGTTTTACAATTCTTATGAGGACTTACATTTCAGTCCTGTTCAACATGGTGTTTTTCCTTATCCTTAGGCCTAATCTTAACCCTTATTGTCATTCTAACTCTAAACAACCTCAAACCCCATAGAAAGAGCAAGTTATGAGGACAAGGAAAACTTCTTCACAAATGTTCCTTACTTTGCTTACTCTCGTCCCGACAAGAATAATTAAACACACACACATCCACCTAGAGGAAATTATTCACTTTGACGTACTGCACACTCCAGATGTGATGTTGACTTCCTGGTGTGGTCCAACCTAGACCCCTTCAGCCAGCCTCACAGCTGAGTCACGCTGCATTACTGATATAACTGTGTTGTATTGACCTACCAGTTATTATACCTGGGATTACAGCTTGACACGGTTATCCTGAATCAAAGGAAACGTGACTGACATACATTTTCACTTTAGTATCAGCCCAGAGGGATACAGACATGAATACACACACTCTGGATCACCTGTGAGAGTGTAGCCTGTTTGACCAGGCCGAGGGGGGAGGTCTGACTTCCTGACATCCGCTCCCTCGTCCCCTCCCCTCGTGATTTGATAGACGAGCTGACGACCGCTACACACACTGAGTGGGACCGACGAGAGCCACCAGGAAAAGGGCCTGCCCGATCGCTGTCCCGCAAAAGAAAAAAGGGAACTTCAACAGGCTCAAAAGACAACCGGGTAGTTGACCGGGTCCAGAAAAACTGCGGGGGGAAAACTAAATTTAACGGGCAAAGAACCATCATATAAAATCTTTACAAGAGGGACCGCTATTCGAAACAGACGTCGTAAAGAGGACTGCAGCTGGTCGAGAAGGGAAAGCGGTCAGCAGCAGTGAACTTTAATTCGTTCTCTGATCTGTAAATAATTGACTCTTGTCGTTGTTTTGCCTCCCGCGGTCCCATTCTCCCGCTGCACTTGGACACCGTCTTCGGTTCACTTTTGCAAGAGGAAACGGCGGTTATATTTTAACCCACCTGCTTGGTACTATAGCTGCAGATTGACACACATATTGTTCGCAGCGAGCGGACTAGCCTACAGCTAAAACTGAGTTATGCATGCTTGGTAAGTGCACCTCGAAGGTTAATACTTTGAACGTAATTTGTCGTCTCCACTGTTCACTGAACACTAGGCTACTGGAGGCGAGGTTGGACACGCCCGCCAGTAACAGGCTACCTAGAACTTGGGACCTCTGGCACCAGCTCAGGTCTGATGGTGTAGCCTGCAGTTGTCCTCAGAGACTTGACTGGTAGAGAGTAGGCTACAGAGTAGACTACAACCACGGAGGGCGGGACAGGTCTAGTCTCCCGTCTAACGAAGGAGAATCCATTGTTCGTGGATATTAACTGATTTAAGGGAAGGTCGTTATCTTTTTAGATGACCGCGCCAGAGTCAACAAAGCCGTTTCCCCCCTTCACCTTTTCTGCGCAAGACCTAGGGTCAACAGAACTTAATCATCGACCCAAACTTCCGCGCCCAGGGTTTCCGCGTGGAGTCTGTAAGCCAGGAGTTAATTTCGGTGACCTCGTGAGTGACCGAACTGGGATCTGGACTATGATGGCATCCTCGTGGGACATCTCTGCGTGGTTGCTGTGGAGACGGGTATTACTTTCTTCACTCCTGGTGCTGTGGGTCAGCGGTCCCCGGTCGGAAGCGGGACAGGATGACACGTTCCACGCAGAGGTAAAATCGACTAGCCTCCATCCAAATAACTAACAACTACATCAAACAACTTCATGTTTACTTTTGTGTACTTGTGCGTCCTAAGTATGAATCTAGCATAAGCAAAACGAATGTAACCCATGCATTTATACAAAATGCCTTTAGCCGTTTATTAATATTTTTGCTGACACTGCAATTTAGCTACAATACATTCTTTGAGATGTTGCTCATCGATGTTAAACAGCGTTTCTGGTGCATGTTGGGTTTTTGTCCCTCTGCCACTAGTTATAACTGCGGTTGAGCATTTAAAGCTGGTCACTTATTCTTACGCACATCTGGAATGAGACTATCCACCTCGTATTCTGCCTTTTCATGAGCAGATACGGTACCTCGCGTTCGTACGGCGGCTCAAAACACACAGACCCTACTCATTCCCCTTGTTGCTTCCGCTCTGACACGCTGACACACTTACTCAGAGCACGTACGAGCAGTTAGTTAGTTAATTGATCTGGGGATGTCTATGCTATACAGTTCTGCTATTGAAAGAAACGTGATTGTCATCCACTTGGCTCACCATCTCTCTATTTGCCATGCTTTGTGACAATGTAAAAACGTCTTGTAGTCCGCTTTTGCAGTCCACTTTTGTCCAGTCACCTTCAGTTGGTCCTAAGTGTGTGTTGTGTGTCTAGTGTGCCTGCTGATGTGGGCTGTGTGAGCAGTGGAGGAACCAGGGGTCCTCTGACTGGAGAAGTCTTTGTGTTATTGTGGTCTGGGTGCATGTTTGTGTTATTGTATAGGTCTGCCTGTGTGTGTGTGTGTGTGTGTGTGTGTGTGTGTGTGTGTGTGTGGACTTTGCCCCAGCTGCTGCCACTTAGCCCAGTTGTGTTGACATTAGAGGCCAGCCAGCCTTTCTCAGCCTCTCTCTGTGGGTTTGACTTTATATAGAGGCCAGTCAGCCTCTCTGCTTTGTCCCCCACTTCAGGCATCAACAGTGACACAATCTCATTGGACATCAGTCGTGTAGTTACAGACAACAAAGACATAACCAGTAATACGTTTTACGATACTTAATGATGAACCAGCACTGCACCATACTTTGATGTTCTCTCCTCCCTCTTGAGAGCCAGCCAAGAAGAACAATAACAAACAGACACAATAACCTGTAATAGTTTACACACTCTGACAAACAGGCAGGCGGACGGCCCAATGCCTCCGGCTTACATTCCTACACTGGAGTCTGGGGATAACCACTGAGGAGTGTGTGTGTGTGTTTGTAAGCAGACTCAGGCATTCCAGTGTGCCAGGTATGAGGTCGGGAGGTGGGAGGTGCACAAGTTATGTAGTGGTGACCTGGCAGTGTTTACCTTAGCAGAGACAGTCATTGGGGGGTCTGTCTGCCAGTCCCTGGCCCTGCCTTAGCCAGCTCCAAACCCCATTCTGCAGTGTCAGGTCCTAACGTGCTTCATCCTGCTGGGGTAGAAGGATACTATGGAGGAGCGGTGGTGGAGTGTGTTTTTGTTTGTGTGTGTGTTGGCTGGGAGTGGGGTAGGAAGAAGGGAGGGCTTCTGTAGAAGGATTAGTAAACAGATCTAGTAAAGGAGGAGCAAGAGTAAGGAGTCGAGTAAATAGAAGTAGGAGAGAGAAGAAAAGGTTGGGTACAGAAGGAGTTGCAAAGGGAGGAGGAAAGTTCTTAATCTGCCACCAGCTTTTGATGAGGTGTGTGTGTGTGACTAAAGTGTGTGTGTGCATGTGCTTATTACGAGAGGTTGGTTCGAGTGTGTGAGAGAGAGAAAGTGGTAGAGAAGGAGAGGGCGAGAGCGAGACAGAGGGAGGGATAGAGAGTGACCCGGTCTCTTTTCAGTCGTGTCATGTGACATGTGAATGTGACAGCTGTGTTCCAAGCGGGCCACAAGCAGAACCAAGGGGAGGTATTCTGGCCCGCGCTGCTCCCTGGATGACATGGCACAATGGAGCCTCTTGTCTGGAGAGAAGGAGTGAGGGGAGAGGGAGTGAAGGGAGGGGGGGAGTGAAAGGATGAGAAGAAAGAGAAAAGGAGAGGAAGAAGGAAGGGAAGGAAGGAGAGGGATAAGTGGGTATGGAGAGGACAGGGGGAAGAAGAGAATGGGACAAGGTTTATCAGGTCCACTGGACACGGGAAGCTGCTGTACAGGAACTCTTACTGAAACTAGCTCGTCTTTTCCCTTTTCTGTCTTAACCTCGGCCTAACCTCTCTCTTTCCCTGTTTCTGTGCCCTTTTTTTCCCTCTCCCCCAGTTTCTATCTCTTACTCCATCTACCCTCTCTTTCTTTCCTTCTCTCTCTTACTCTTTCTCTCTCTGCCTCTTCCCCCACTCCCTTCCCAGTCTGTCAGTCTATCAGTAGAATCTCCAGAGTGCCCAATCTTAACATTCCAACCAGCTCCTCCTTCCTCCCCAGTGGTTGGCTATTGCCATTGGCACAGTGGGCTCTTATTGCCGTGTTGATGCATAATGGGATGTGATGCGAAGGGGAAACGCTGCTAGATGCTCTCCCCTGTCCCCTGGTTGGCTGGTCCGTAGTTGGCTGGTGCCTGGTTGGCTGGTTCCTGCTTGACTGACAGCTGGTTGACTTGTATTTGTTTGCATGTGTGTATGTATGTAACCAAGCCAGCTCACAAAGACCTCTACTTACGTAACTATGGTCCCACAGTGACTGAACTGTCACAGCGTTGTGTGTGTGTGTGTTTTATATCCTTCCTCCCCCTCTCTCCCTCCTCTCTCGCCCTCTCTCCCTCCCCCCTCCCCCTCTCTTCATCATTGCCTCTCTCTTAGCAGGGGGGACATGGCAGTAGACCAGCAAATAAAAGCTCTCTGCATTTGTTAGTGTCTTGGCTGACATTGTGGTGGACGCTGGCAGGCTGAACACACACACACATACAAACACACACGTACACACATGCACACACGCGCATTAGTTCGTTTTACAACTCCTTGTAAATTGCTGTGTGCAGGGGGGGCAGTGGTTTTGGCAGGTAGCCTCAAGGTCTTCTTGAAGGACCTGCTGATAGACCTACACACACTTCCCTCCTCCACGTCCCTCTTATCCCCTCTCTCCTCATATCCCCTCTCTCCTCATATCATCCCGTACTCTCCTCTCCACGCCTCTCCTCTCTGAGATCAGAGAACAGAAGAAGCCCTTTTTGAAAGGCTAAATTCCATCCATCCTTCTGCAGTCTGCCATGGGCTGTGTGGCTGTTGCTTATCACAGTAGTGTACTACATACTGGAGAGAGAGGAGGAAAGAGGGGGAGGGGGCGATCATATTGTTATGGATGTCTTTTCCCCTGAACACACCCTTTCATCATCACAAACTCCTGGGTTGGTGTGTGCGCTTTTGGTCAAGAGTATGAGTGTGCGATGTGTGTGTGTGTAAATATGAGTGGGATGTGGATAAGCATGAGTGTGTGTGCATGAGTGTGTGTGCATGAGTGTGTGGGTGTTTTTGCATGAGAGAGGGAGGAAGATGGCCAGGGTCAAGCACTGGCCCTTTCCCCACATCTTCCTCCCACACATGCAACGCCGATACGGGGATATCATTCTGGACTCTTGAGTTTGTTTGAGTCTGTCTGTCTGTGTATGGGGGGACGGGACGGGGGGGGCGGCTTCAATAGACACACTGCCCCTAATTTGTGTTTCAGGTGTGAGCACAACATCTTCCTGAACAGATGGTAGGAGATGAGATATACTCGGGTTATCTAGTAGAAAATACTGGTTATCTACCATACCATTTTTTATCCAATTATCCAATGTCTCTGTTGAACTACAGGCCATACGTGTTCCCTGTGTGTCTCAGGGAGATTCTTGTTCTCCCAGGCCCAGAGAGAGAATACGTTCTGTGTGTTTGTACATGTAGTTGTGTGTGAGTGCATTTTAGTGTGTGTGTCTCAGTTGTTGCATCCACTGTAACAGGCAAGTGATTCAGTGACCACAGGCCAGGGGTTGTGTGTGTGTGTGTGTGTGTGTGTCTGATCCACTTAGACTGTAGTTAGTGCTAATGACATAATTAGAGATCAGTAATTTGGAGGCTAACCTCCTGGAGCGGCCTTCAGAGGAAATCCCCCCGTACTCTCCGGCTCCTCCCCCCCTCTCCCCCCCCCTCCCCCCCCCCTCTCCCCCCCTCCCACCAGCGCCCACCAGCTGGGATTTGTGGTCTGGTCATACTTGTGTCACTGGTGAAGTCCAACACACACATGCATACACACTTCCCCCCCTTGCCCCCCCCCTCCTCCTCCACAGGCTTGGTTGAGGATTTACGTCTATCTCTATCAGAAGTCTCACTGTTCTGTACACCCCTCCCCCCTCCTCCACAGGCATGGTTGAGGATGTACGGCTACCTCCCCCAGGCCAGCAGACAGATGTCCACCATGAGGACAGCCCAGATCCTGGCCAATGCTGTGGGGGACATGCAGCGCTTCTATGGCCTGGAGGTTACTGGCACCATGGACCCTGCTACCATCACGTATGTTAAACACATACACACATACACACACGCGCGCGCACACACACACACACACACACACACACACACACACACACACACACACACACACACACACAGCAACATAACATCCTGTGTGTTGTTCCAGGGCCATGCGGAGACCCAGGTGTGGTGTGCCTGACAAGTTCGGAGGTCAGATTAAGACCAATGTGAGGAGGAAACGCTACGCTCTTACTGGACACAAGTGGAACAAGAGTCACCTGACATTCAGGTACAACCCTCTCTCCCTCCCCTCTCTGTCTCTCTCTCTCTAACTCTCTCTCTCTCTCTCGCTCTGTCTGCAGGTCTCTATAGAAATGTTATATATTAAGATATTTCTAAAGGCTTCACTCCAAGATAATTATCAACTCAAGTTTATTGTTCAGGAAGTTGCAGAAGTATTAGTTTATTTCGATATCCCCTTCTCTCCCTTCCCCTCTCCCTTCCCCTCCGCACAGCATCCAAAACTACACCCCCAAGGTGGGGGAGTACAATTCATATGAGGCAATTCGTCGAGCTTTCAAGGTGTGGGAGAAGGTCACGCCCCTCTCTTTCGACGAGATCCCCTACCAGGAGATCAAATATGGCCGTCGCAAGGAGCCCGACATCTCGATTTTCTTCGCCTCCGGTTTCCACGGTGACAGCTCACCCTTCGATGGCGAGGGCGGGTTCCTGGCTCACGCCTACTTCCCTGGGCCCGGCATGGGGGGAGACACACACTTTGACTCTGACGAACCCTGGACCCTTGGGAACCAGAACCTGCAAGGTGAGGGGGAGAAAGGGAGGTAGAGAGAGAAGGGGAGGGGGAGGGGGAGGAGGAGGAGGGGTTAGAAAGAGAGGTGGGGGGAGACCAATCTCCATATGCTACAGTACTGTGTCAAGCCCAGTTGTTAGTACTGCACTGCCTCTGCAACACATTGAGAATATCTGATCCCCTGAAATAACCCTCCCACACCCGCATGCCAGAGTTGGTCTGACCTAACCTCATCATCAACATAATCATCTGCAGGGTTCTACTGTACAAGCTACCTTCATAAAACTTCAAAGCCCGTGGAGAGCTATGACATCATAGTATGGCTCATATACACCAGCTGTATCTGCTCCAGCTGTAACTACCCCTGCTCAGAACCAGGGGATTCTGTTACCCCCCTGGAGGTCCCAGCCCTGTTTTACCCCAGCTGTGCTTTTATTAACCCCCCTCCCCCCCCATGGGGCTACGGGGGAGAGGAGGGCTACATATGAGACAGACTAAGGAGTCAACAGGATAGGCAGACAGAGAAACAGACTGACTGAGCTCAGCTCCTCACATCCCGGGACCCTTTGAAGTTCCTAAGCCTCATGGTTGTCACGGTTACCTCACAAAGCCTTCTTTATTTTTCCTTGAGACTCTCAATCTCTCCACCCCCTCTCTCTTTCTCTTTCTCTCTAATTCTGTCTCTCACTCCACCGTTTCTCTCTCTCTCTCTCTCTCTCTCTCTCTCTCTCTCTCTCTCTCTCTCTCTCTCTCTCTCTCTCTCTCTCTCTCTCTCTCTCTCGTTACTTTTTACACTTTAGAGTCACATGAGTGTACTGAGGACTAAACCTCAACTAGCTGTCAAAGGAGTGTGTGTGTGTCGGGTGTGTTCCTGTGCCGGCTGTCCTTTGTGTGTGTGTGTGTGTGTGTGTGTGTCAGGCTGGGGACAGAGAATGGTTTCAGCTGATGACAGGAAAGGAATTCTGAACATCCTTGGATGCACAGCAGTGACATCATCGCGTCCCAAACCCTCAGGATAGGCTGGTCACGGCCGACATCTGACCAACCACAACCAGCCTGCCCTCATATCACACAAAATGGCTGAAGGGTCATGTTGAAGTCGACTCTAAGCTGTGTCCGGGACAAAGCAGCATTCATAGGGGAAGTTCCAACCAGGCCTGGCCGTGCTTCAAAGCACCACCCAGAGATGGTCTCAACTCAACACAATTTCCATCAGCATATATTTTCTCCGGGTTTCTACAGGATGTAACGTGTGAAAGAGGAAGTTGACACTGCGGTCACTGTGTCATCAATGCTTTGATTAGTTTGAGGGTGTACATGTGTACTGATGTCTATCTGCACCCATTAGTGTCTGTTATAGAGGTGTCATCCATCATCTACATATCTGTCTGAACCTGCTGATCAAAGTAGCCGATAAGTCAGTAACAGTCTATGAGGAGTAACCTCATAGACTGTTACTGACTAACCTCATAGTCGCCTCTTGCCCTGTTCTGGACAACATTTAAGTGCTGTCTATTTCTCTCTCCTTCCCATTCCTACTCCTCCTCCCCCTCCTCCTCCTCCCCCCCCCTCCTCCTCCACCAGGTAACGACCTCTTCCTGGTGGCTGTCCACGAGCTAGGCCACGCCTTGGGCCTGGAACATTCCAACAACCCCATGGCCATCATGGCTCCCTTTTATCAGTGGATGGAGACAGATGACTTTCAGCTGCCCGAGGATGACTTGAGGGGTATACAGCAGATCTATGGTGAGGGTCGGGGGGTTTTAAGTATCTGGGTGTATATACATAGATTGGATTATTCAGTATGGTCCATGCAAAGATTCTAGAGATGGATCCATGGATATGAAGTCTTTGCCCTCACCCCCTAGGTCAGCCAGGCGGCACGCCCACCCAGGCCCTCCCAACAGTGACCCCCCGCCGCCCCCCCGGCCAAGCCGGAGCCCCGCCCCCCCCAAACCCCCCCTCAAACCCCCCCTCGACGTCCGGACCGACCCCGCACCACCGAGCGTCCGGACCACTACGGCCCCAACATCTGTGAGGGCAACTTCGACACGGTCACTATGCTGAGGGGGGAGATGTTTGTCTTCAAGGTGAGTTACTGTGGAGACATAAGGGAGGTAGAGGGAGGAGGGAAGTAGAGAGGGGAGAGGAGGGAATTGTTTGTTTTCAAGGTGGTCAAGGGAGGGAGATGGGTGCCGTCTGTGGCTAGGAGCACCTGTAGCATCTGAGAGAAGCAGGTGTTGTCTGGTGGGAAACAGGGGTCATAAGGAGCAGGGCCTGGCCTCCACCAGACCCTGTAAACCTCCAGGACGGAACTCTTTACTGCCATGTTAACAAGAGGAGAGCCCCTGGGCCCGCTGGGCTTGAGGAACCGCACTGTGCTACTCAACCTCCCCCACCCCGTACATCACCACACAACCCAATGCTACCACATACAATCCAATACAACTCCTACCAGCCCTACCGTCTGCATGCTCAGCCAGTCAGATCGGTGGGCCACACCTGGCCGGTAACCTAGTAAGCTGGAACCATCTTCTGTTCTTCCTGGCTGCAGCTGGAGGGTCGTTAGAGCTTTATGCTGGCTGTATTATGGTCTGTCTGTCATGACAGGGACACTTGAATTTTACTGTTTCCTGCTGGTTGTATGGACTCCAACCAAGGACGGGGCTTGGAGGAGGAGAGTGGAAGGCAAGGCGTGGAACATTTCTACATCTGAATTATAGATGCAATTACTGTCTTATCCTCTCTGCTTCCTGTCTGTCTCGGGTTTGGTCATATTAGACTCTACTCCACATTCTACACTCTATTCGGCTGGGCTCAGTTCTACTTTACTCTGCTCTATCCATCTCAATTGTGTGAGACCGACTGGCTGACCGACTGGGTGGAGGACAGAAGTAGTTTGCCAGGAAGCCACAGCTTCACCATTAGCAGTGATAGACAGGTCTATTGACTGGAGCTAATGGAGACCCTAGATTGCTAGCCAACACACGTCTTAGTAAATCTGTCCTTTGTGTCTCTTTGTCTCTGTCTGGGGCTTGTGCTTGGAGTGTGGTGTAGAGCAGTGTGTGAGTATCAGTTAGTGTTGGTGTGTTTGTGTGAGTATCAGTTTGTGTGTGTGTGTGTGTGTGTGTTGTTGCTTACTAAGGTAATTGTGGATTACTCAGGGGTTTTTCCTGTTCTTGTTGTTAACTACCTCAGACATGTTTTGTGCTGACTTGAACAAACTCACCAGTTTACAGTTCTTTATACCAGTCCAGAATAACATCATTATCCTCCTTCTCGTATCCCCTCCTCCTCCTCACACCCCCTTCTCCGGCCCCTCCCCTCCTCCTCCTCCTCACACCCCCTTCTCCGGCCCCTCCCCTCCTCCTGGCCGTATGCATAGGAGGGTGAAGGGGCTTGGGGGAATGGAGCGTCTCTATGCAGGGATGCAGATGGAGGGTCTAGAGAACTGGACTCTGAAAGTCTGGGGGTCTGAAGGACTGGGAGTCTGGCATGGTGGGGGAGGTTTAGAGGGCTGAAGGTCTGGATTAAGGGGAGACCACCCAGCAGTAGACGGCTTGTGAACCCCCAGACAAGGCTGCCAACATGGACCTGTGCATGTCTGTTGACGTTCAGCACTGTTAACACACCTTGTTAGCAGGGAACATTACATTCACACGCCCTCCGACGCACGTACAAAATGGGTCCGTCTTATTGGCCTGTTTGTGAATGGAGGACTATGGATAGAGTATGAATTGTGGAGAAGGGACAGGCACTTTAAATATAGAAGCGTTATAGTGGCTGATTGGCAGTGTTCCTGGTGTCCCTGCTCTCTGGGTGTAGGGTGTGTGTGTGTGTGTGGGTGTGTGTAGTCTCTGGGCTCTGGACTCCTGCCAGAAAGAGATGGAGAGAAAGAGAGATAGAGAGTTTGGAGGGAAGGGCATTCTCGAACACCTACCATGTGACTACAGAGAGTTACTAAGGACATTCAGTCAGACCAATATACAGAGGAATATCAGACAGGCAGACAGACAGACAGGTAAGCAAACAGACAAGTAGGCAGCCAGGCAGACGATGGGACTGAAAATCGAAACGCCCTCTAATACCTGTACTAGATCCTATGGACTGAGGGTGAGCATGCTGGACGAGAGCTGTCACCTGATTGGCTAATCCTGTTCTTTCTGTCCAACCAGGGGAGATGGTTCTGGAGAGTTCGGAGAAACCGGGGTCCTGGACAACTACCCCATGCCCATCGGACACTTCTGGAGAGGCCTGCCCGGGGACATAGACGCTGCCTATGAGAGACACGATGGGAAATTTGTCTTCTTTAAAGGTACTGCTCATGCATGCACACACACATACTACACACACTCACAGACTCTCACACCCGCACAGACTCACACATATCATGTTGTGTTTGACATCCTATAGTTTAGAAGGATAAAGAGTCACTGGACAGGGACACTTGTTGGTTTGTTGTGGTAACAATCACAGACCGAGAGAGAGAGGGGGGGGGGCGGAGAGAGAGGGGGAGAGAGAGAGTGGGAGAGGTTGGAGGTTAGGGGAGAGGCTGGGAGAAGTTCACTGTTTGCAGGAATCAGACAGCTGGCTCTTTAAGACAGCTGGCTCGGCAGGAGTAAGCCTTCAAGGAATATAATGATGTCACTGGCAAGGCCTTCTGACATCTGGCAGCCATCCATCGGAAAGAAAGGAAGAATTAAAGGCAGAAACAGAGAGAGAGAGACGGAGAGCTGGCTCCACAGCATCTGGCAATTGTGAGTGAGGGCGAGGGAGAGAAGGATGGAGAGAGCGAGTTACATCGGCCCTGCCCTTCCCTCTCTCTCTCTCTGTAGTCAGATGCTGAGTGGAAAGGTTTCGTTTTAAACCAGAGTGAAAACAGGGATGGAGGACAGAGCGTCCATGTCTTCAGTACTGTAAACATGGCCCCTTGCTTCCACCCTCCTTCCACCTTCCCTAAAGAAAACATATTCATAACAAGCCTTCCCTAATGCCCGGTTAAGCTCAAACCATGGCTAGTCAGAGATTATTTTACACCGTTACATGCTGCTTGCATGCATGCACACGTATGAGTGTACGTGTTTATGTATGTTATGTGTGTGCATGCTTGTGTGTGTGTGTGGATGCTTGTGGTGTGTGTGTGTGTGTGTGTGTGTGTGTGTGTGTGTGTGTGTGTGTGTGTGGAAGCCAGCAGATCAGCAGGTCTTGTGTGGGGTGGTGCTGGGTTAACAGTTTCCACAGCCCAGGTTTATGAGTGGGAGGGGAGGAGAAGGAAAGCCCCTCTGCACGCTCCATAAAGGAACATTAACCATAAAACCATTCACCCCTCCTCCTTCCTTACTCTCTTCATCCCTCTATCCCTCTCTCTCTCCCTTGTGATTTATTCCCTCAGTTTCCCACTCAATAACTATCCTTCTTTCTGTATTTGCTTTTTTTTTACAGTACTTGTTGTATCTATCCCTTCATGCTCCTCTCTACCTTTTCTCTCTACCTTTCCTCTCTTCATCTCTCTCCATTTAGCGTGTAGCAGTAATAACTGTTCAGGGAAAGCTAACAGCTAACGCTGTGTATCACTGTATTACCGCGTCAGCTGTATGATAACATGTTCCTATGGTCTTCCAAGTAGCTAAATGCTAACTTGTTTGCTAGCGTGGTGCAAAATGCTAATCAGTGTGCTATTGTGTTCCTATGGTCGTCCATGTAGCAAAATGCTAACCTGTATTCCCCTGTGTTCCTGTGGTCATCCAGGTAATAAATGGTGGCTGTTCCGGGAGGCTAACCTGGAGCCCGGCTACCCCCAGGAGCTGGTGGACTACGGCAGGGACATCCCTTACGACAGAATCGACACAGCCATCTGGTGGGAGCCATCTGGGTTCACCTACTTCTTCCAGGGAGACTGGTAAGCAACTATCCTCATACATCTGACTAGGTTTAGTTTACACAGGAAAATAGAAGCATTAGGGCGGACCTAAAAAAAAACTTGATTATTAGGTGTAATGTTCCTTTAAAAAGAGTTTGCCTACTTGGCTGTGAGACCGTATGAGCAGTGAACCTACAACCTAGCAGTTGTGTCTCTTCAACAAGCAGTGAACATTCTGTACCTGCAGGTACTGGCGCTTCAACGAGCAGTCGCGCGCGGCGGACAAGGACTACCCTAAGTCAATCAGTGTGTGGGGATCAGCAGTGCCCTCGTCTCCCAAGGGGGCCTTCCTCAGCGATGACGGAGGTGAGGGGGTGGGAGGATGAAGAGCGGAGTCGCGGCGTGTGTGTGTGTGTTTTAAGAGGTTGTTCATTCATCTAAGGATAAAAAAGCGTCGATTATTTTATGAAGCGTAAAGGAGACCCTTACATCTCGTCTCCCATCTCCCCTCCAGCCTACACCTACTTTTACAAGGGGTCTAAGTACTGGAAGTTTGATAACCACCGTATGAAGAGCGAGCCGGGCTACCCCAAGTCCATCCTCAGAGACTTCATGGGGTGCAGCGCGGACGTGGACGTGGACCCCGACACGTCCGACCCGGGACGCAAACACCCCGAGCCGGACCGCCCGCCCTGTCAACCCCGACGCCGGCACGGACAAAGACCGCGACAGGACCGGAACCGGCGGCACCGGCGGCGGCACGGGGTCGGACGCCAACGACGTGGACTATCGAGAGGAAGTGGAGGAGGAGACCAACGAGGTGGACGTGGTGCTGAAGGTGAACGACAGCGAGGAGCGAACCATGAACATCATCATGATCACCGTGCCACTGGTCCTGGTGCTGTGCATTCTGGGATTGATCTACGCCATCATCAACACGCTGCAGAGGAAGGGCGCGCCACGCCTTTTTGTCCACTGCAAACGCTCCTTGCAGGACTGGGTTTGACGACCTCTGACCCTTGATCTGTACTTGACCCTAACATATTCTTTCGACCACTCCCCCTTCAACCACTCCACCTCACCACCTTCTTATCTTCATCAATGTGGTAGTAGATTTATACTGGCAAATACTGTACATACACACACACACAGACACGCACACGCACACACACAGACACACATTTAATACCACACGCACTCACTCACTATACCCCCATGGTGCTCTGCAATGCGTTGACTGTATTCTATTTATACCAGAGAAGTTTGCACATTGTTTTTCATGTTTTATGTTGAGGTTCATATTGTGTGAGATCGTTTCTGTGTATTTGGAGGGTGTGTGACCTCCCTCCTCAGTCCTCCCTCCCTTCTCTGTCCTCCCTCTATCCCCTCTCCGTCTTCTGTCCTTTATCACTTTCTCCTCTCTCCTCCCTGCTCCCTCCCTTCCTCCCTCCCTCCATCCTCCCGCCCTCGCTCCCTAAGGACTCAGCCCTCTACAGAAGATCAGAGGACAGACATAAGCAGGAGAGACACAAAACATGGTTGTGCCCTTATTATTTTATCTCGTGTGTTTGAGTGAACGGTTACACCCTGTTAGATAATGGCCCCTGCTTCTCAGGACTGTAACATGAGAAGCCCCTGGCCCCCCCAGGCCCCTCCAGCTCCCCAGGGCCTCAGGCTCTTCTGCTAATCTTCTGCTCTCAAACACAGCAGGTGTGTGTGAACACTGCTAACCCGAGCCTTCACCTCCTACCATGAGCTTCAGATCAGCCACTACTGGGATCCTCACATCTCAGAGAGAGAGAGAGAGAGCGAGCCCAGGAGTTAGGGGGAGATAGCTGGAAAGGGAGGGGGGGAAGTGAGGCTGGGGGAAGGGAACGGGCCATCTGTTGGAGTTCAAAGAAGAGGTTGTGAAGTCCAGAAACTTTATCTGAGGAGTATTACTGCTGGATGATAGCCAGTAAGACTGAGTTGGTGCTGGTCTGGGTCTGCTTATACAGACAGGGAAGGGGAGGGCTGGGCTGGGGTGCGTGGGGCTCGAGGGTGAGGAGAGAGGAAACAGATGAGGGGGGGGAGGTGTTGAGGAGAGACTGGAGTGGGGGCGGGGGTGGCGGGTGAGACTGGCCTTCAGTGCTTTCCCTGTTAGGACTCTTTCTGGCCGTGTGTCATGTGACCTACATTCTGCGGATAGCTCTACTGTAGCCACCCGCTCCTAGGGCCTGTACAGTCCTGATATGACACCACACACACTCCTGATTTACCACTACATACACACACCACACACACTCCTGATTTAACACTACATACACACACACGCACTCCTGATATGACACTAGCACACCCTATACAAACACACATACACTCCTGATACAACACTACACACCCACACTCCTGATACAACACTAAACACACACACACACACCCCTGATACAACACTACACTCACACTTGATATGACACTACAAAAGTGACTCTTCAGACACTTCAGATCTTTTCTGCTGTGATTAAGCTGCCCCGTGGGAAGACTAGCAGAAAGAGAGAGGGGGGGGGGAGATATATGCTGGTAGGAAGGGCTGTATTGTCAGGCCTATCTACTTCTGAGAGAGGCTGCATTGATCTGGGGGAAAGAGCGAGGGGAGGAGGGGGGAGAGAGCTTTTAGTTCTGATTAGCCCTTCCTAACCCCTCCTCTTGACAATGAGAGGGCGAGGGGGACGGTGGCCGTCTCTTAGCAACACTATCGAACCAGATCCATCACTCTTGGTGGACGGACGTTGACATCAAAAGCACGCTCAGAAGGAGAGAAGAGACTGAGACCGAAGAGCAGGAGCAGGAGAAAGGCAAAGAGAGACGAGACGAAGAGAGAGAGAGAAGAGGAAAGGACGAGAGAAGAAAAGACGAGACGAGAGGAGAAGAGGAAAGGAGCGAGAGAAAGAGAGAAAGGAAAGAGAGAAGAGAGGAGGAGAGAAGGAAAGAGAGACGAAAAGACGAGAAAGAGAGGGAGAGAAAGGAACGAGCAGAACAGAAGAGAGAGAAAGGAAGAGAGAGACAGAGGAGGAGCGCAAAGGAAAGAGAACGAAAAGAGAGAAGAGACGGAGGACAGGAAACGAGAGAACGAGACCGATCATCCGCATCGAAGCTTCGACTAGACGAGTACCTCCCTCTCTCCTCCCCTCCTCTCCTCTCTTCTCTACCTTCCCTCTCTCCTCTCATCCCCTCTCTCTTCTACCTTCACTCTTTCCTTTCATTGCCTTCGTTCAATACCAGCTATAATCTCTGAAATGGCCCCTTTAAATGCACCTTAGCTAGACAGGACCAGCAAGTCAAGGAGATTATTTTACCATACCACAGGAACCTGATACTTGTGTGTGTGTGTAGGTGTGCAACTATTTCATAACACTATTGCTCTCTACAGTAGTATACCATACAATACTATAAAATGGGCCTCCTCTTTCTGCAGGACCAACCCCCCTCTTCTGTGTCTTCTGCCTGCTAGTAGCCATGGGGTGAGGGTCAGTCTCTCTGGGGAGGATGAGGGTCAGTCTCCCTGGGGAGGATGAGGGTCAGTCTCTCTGCGGAGGATGCGGGTCAGTCTCTCTGGGGAGGATGAAGGTCAGTCTCTCTGCGGAGGATGAGGGTCAGTCTCTCTGGGGAGGATGAGGGTCAGTCTCCCTGGGGAGGATGAGGGTCAGTCTCTCTGGGGAGGATGAGGGTCAGTCTCCCTGGGGAGGATGAGGGTCAGTCTCTCTGGGGAGGATGAGGGTCAGTCTCTCTGGGGAGGATGAACCTAGCCCTGGCTAACTCTTCAACTAGTTTGGCAAACAGCTGGTCGAAATGAACCGAATGGTTCAAAATGGGGGTGTTAGAGAGCTACTGGGACACGGGCCAGCACCACTTTGTTCTCCGGTTCCGTCCTTTCATTGGGCATTGTTCTAGAACGTTATAGAGATGCAGGGAGCAAGAGGATATGGACTGCTCTGACTGAAACAGCAGGGCTTGGCGTAGTTGGTGTGTGTTTTAGTGTGTGTGTTTGTGTATGAGTGTTTACACAAATGAGCAGCTTTTTACGTCTCTCAAGTGCTCTAGCCTTATTATAGACCTCTCTCTCCACCCTCCTCCCCTCATTACCTCCTCCCCTCCATCTTCCTTCGAGCTGGGCCCTAAGGGACTCTCAGTAACAATGGAGCTCTCTCTCTCACACACACTGCATCGTTGTCTCCCCCCTCCCCCTCTCCTACTAGCAGGAAGAGGCCAGGGTCAAACCCACAGTCCTTTTCACCTCGGTCCTGATCTGGAGCAATCTCATTGGTCGAGAGAGAGACAGACTGGGCGGTTAGGGGGTGTGGCCTGGAAGCTGAGACGTGACTTATCTCTGAGAGATGTGCGTGTGTAATGTTTGGTAATCGTGCATGTGTGTAAGCATGCATGTGTGTGTGTGTGTGTGTGTGTCTGCCTTTGTTTGTGTGTGAGTGTGTAGAGGAGGTCTGTTTCACATGATCAGACATGATCTCAAGTCTGGGACTGATCTCACCCGTCCCCGAGGGTTGTGGGGGGAAAAAACGATCGATGGGATCTCATTGGCCACCAGACACTCTCAGTGGACGATGATCCTTTACCCACGATGCATCTCACCTTACTCGAAGCGTCGAGCTCGCCAGACCGAAACCACTTTTCGCCTTAAGAGACAGAGAGCTGACCCGGCCTCCCATGTCGAGGGGGTAACACTGACTATGAAGATGTAGCATCTCCCTAGCCTTTGTTGTTGTCGTCTTACACAGCCATGTGCATCCGTGTCGCTACCTTGGTAACGCTAATTAGTCATGCTGTTTCTCTGTGTTCTGTTTTTATTAAACCTCACTAGACATCAGGATGGCAAATTTGTGGTCTTTTTATTTTGTTTGTGTGATTCATCAGGATTCTCTGTCATTGTAATTCTTTTTTTTTGTAACTTTCTGGGCTGATCTAGGTATGACATTTGTGTTTTGTTCTATCTTAGTAATGTGTTTTACTTTGTTAATAACATTCCGTTTTTCTTTTGGTGGTTGTTATTGTTGTGTTGTTTTTTTTTGCTGTAGAGAAACTCAGATTTGATACGTTAGCGTTTGTGTGTTCACCTCCTGATGAGTGTGTTAACAAGCCATGCTGGACATGTACACATCCAAATAAAACTAAGAAACAACAGCAGTTGTTAAGTTTCCTGACTGTCCACACACACACACACACATTTAGGTACACAGACACATACAGTCACACAGATTCACACAGATCCCACACTTTCAGATACACAACTCTGTTGCTGTAAACCTGTAGAACGGTGACGTAACCTCCATGAAAGACATCTGTAAACAAATATCAACAGCGGAACAACATCTCTCCCGCTGTCACACCAAGCACTTCCTGCAGTGTGATCACAGTCCATGTCCACGACCTCACTTCCTCTTTCTCACAGGAACAGAGGAGAAGAAAGGGGAGAAGAGATGAGAGGAGCGCAGAGGAGAACGCTGCAGATTGATAATGAACTTGTGGTCTCTGTGGAAGCCGCAGCACACCTGGCTTCACTGCAACAACAGAACAGTTACCACCCTCGGGACCCCTGGGTTGCAGGCTAACCGCTAGCAGCTGCAGCTAACCAGGGACAGACACATCCACCTGCTACATACAGTGAGATACACATGTGGTCATGTAAACATCACACCACTGCGTTCAGGTTCAGATATACACATCCAACACTACTATACCACACCTACTACACCCCCCCTCCCCCCACACACACACACACACACCGCCCTTCTTGCCTC
Source organism: Mallotus villosus (assembly GCA_903064625.1). Classification (NCBI taxonomy): domain Eukaryota; kingdom Metazoa; phylum Chordata; class Actinopteri; order Osmeriformes; family Salangidae; genus Mallotus; species Mallotus villosus. The sequence continues at coordinate 196,996 of CAEFZP010002900.1, forward strand.
CCTTGCCAGGGTGAGCTGATAGTTCCAACATCTGGTATGGTGTCATGTGTTCGAAAGGCATAGGAGGGGGGCAACAAGCATCTCATGTTCAGCTGTGCTATAGGGGCACACTGGGACTTTTGTGGGACTGTTGTGTATGTGTGTGTGTGTGTGTGTGTGTGTGTGTGGTGTGTGTGTGTGTGTGTGTGTGTGTGTGTGTGTGGTGTGTGTGTGTGTGTGTGGGGTCATAGGAAGTGGCTCCGTTGGGGTCACATGATCAGTGTAGGTCATTCTTTTTCCCAAGAGAAGATTCCGTCCTTGTTGCCTCGACAACCGGTTCCTATGGACCCAGAAACTCCCTGGGACTCTTGTTCCCATAACCCCCATCCCCTTGTACACAACCACACACACACACACACACACACACACTGAAAACAAAATGATTACAAAAATACAGCAACTATTGTCTATGTCTTGTCTATGGTAAAATTTAAATGTATAGAGAAAGAAAGTTGTACACAAAGGTTTACCATTTAATCATGTCTTCATTCCCAGTCAGAGAAGGCCCAGTCCGCCCCCGGTACAGTGTGTTTCCTGTCATGTCTGCATTAAGAGCCGCCTCGTTTGGGGTTGTGAGATGATCAGAACCAGGCCCTTGGTCTTACTGATGCTAAACACATTAACATAACGAGGAGGAAAGTCTATAAAGGAGTGACTAACAAGCCTGCCTTAACGAGCTCAACGAGCAGGGCGTGAGGAGCGACATGCTGACATCATCTGGCTATGATCACGAGTCATTCATGAAGAGAGTTACTATAACTCCCATAGATGGTATCAATATCCCCAAATTTAGCACCTCCTCCAACACCAGAGTAATCGATGGTGGCCACCATAGTCACGACCAACCTTTAAAGTTGTCTGTCATTGAGAGAGGAGAGAGAGAGTGAGAGAGGAGAGAGAGTGAGGCTAAACAATGCTTAGTTACAATGTGTGTGTGAGACTGATTAGTTGGGTGGTCTAAATGGACAACTGGTGTTTTTAGAAGGAGTGACCATAGCAACAGATTCTTGGCTAGCTCACATGTCAAGGTCCATGGTAGACAAAATCATTGTTCTCTTACTCTGTCTCTTTCGTTGTTTCTCTCTCTCTCCTCTCTCTCTCTCTCTCTCTCTCTCTCTTCTCTCTCTCTCTCTCTCTCTCTTACTGTCTATCCATCTCATGTGTTTAAGTGTGTGTGTGTGTGCATTCTCACCTGCATGTGTGTTAATGTGCCCTGTGTGTTAGCTGCAGACTCAGCATGTGTAAAGGGTCTGGAGACAGCATTAGTCAGACATTCTCTGTTCATGATGTTTTATACTGCCACAGCTGTTCTGAAGAGGGGAAACTCCAAAACACACAAACACACGCACATGCATGCATGCGTGCACACACCTACCTACACCCCCTCCACCAGTGTAAGGGTGTGCCAGCCCTCCCAGCCCAGGGAGAAGCTGTGGTCCTGGGCCAGGGAGGGAGCAGAGAGCCCCTGGGTCTGAGGAAAGCACGAAGAACGTGTGTTTTCCGACAGCTGAAACAGGGGTGCAAAAGGCTGTGTGTGCGTGTAAGCATGCATGGGCTTGTGTGTGAGATGTACCAACCAGGCTGAGCTCCACATTCAGCTCAGTCTGACTGCATTAGCAACAGACGCGAAGAGACAACCACCATCTCTTGGGTCGCCCGACATCTCTTCACACGTCCTTTCATGTCTTTCACCCGTCTACTCTGTCTCTTCATTCTGGCTGTCTCTCCCTTCCCCTGTCTCCACCTCATTGATCATCCTGTCTTCCTGTCTTCCTGTCATCCTTCTGCTCTCGTCTCCTTTGTTTGACTTTCCATGTTCCAATTGGGTCTCTGAGTCAGGTGATTATACGCTGAGAGCAAGGAAACCCCATCCATGTACACACACATACACACACACACACACACACACACACACACACACAGAGTAGCAGTCCTGCATGTACGTCTGTCTGTCTGTCTGACTGAGGGGATACGAGGAAATGATAAGGTGAACACAGTGTCTGTCTGTCTGTCTGTTTGACTGGCTGGCTGGGAGGTTAGCAGAAGAGAGAGAGAGAGGCAAGGAGAGGCAAGGAGAAGAGGAAAAAACAAGATATACTGTTTATTATTCATGTAAACAGTTGGAGAATGAGAGGAATAGAGAGAGAGAGAGAGAGAGAGAGAGAGGGAGAGAGGGAGAGAGAGAAAGGGAGAGAGGGAGAGAGAGAGCAGAGAGAGAGCAGATACAGGATGCGTGTCTGAGGACAGTTTAACAACATTCCATTGGCAGAGCGTGGTGCCATCCTTGCACCCCCCTGGGCGCGGACGCCCCCGTCTGAGGCCCGTGGCGTGGCGGGGCGTGTGGTAGGCATGTCATTGTGCCGTTACCCACTCTCTGTTATTGTTGTTATTTTGATTGTGTTGTGAGACATTCAGGAATGCAGACAGATACTGCCTACTCACACCCCCCATCTTGACACAAACCAACCCCGAGGGAGGTCACACACACACACACACACACACACACACACACACACATACTATTCTGTTGAACTCTAGGCCTGTGTAGTGCTGTAGAAGGGGCAGAACAGAACCCTGGTGAGGGTCACATGTGACCTGCAGTATGGCTGCTCTGTGAGGGGTTAACCTGATGAAGACCTTTGACCTTACAGGTCTTGGGAGATGTAGGCTGGACTGCACACACATGCATACGAGTGAGTGCAACTTGTTAGTTCCGAACTCTACTATTATGTCTTTCTCCAAGCTGTCACACAGAGGTCACATGGTAGTGTTCTAGAACCTGATGGACATTCTAGACTCTAAGCTTGTTACTCTGACCTCATGGTATCCATGGTGACAGTCCCTCTGGCCATTTTGTCAGGAACCCACACTGTTCACACACATATCTGTGCGTGTTTGATCAGTTGTGGCTCTCTGTGTGTTTCTGATCAGTTTGATCCAGGTCTGATGTCCACGTGTCCACGTCAAAGACCTCTAATAGCCTCTATTCATCACAGCTTGGCCCAGATTCTGCTGCTCCTGGGGAGATCTCTGTCTGACTGCTGACTGTACAAGACATCGGCCTGTCTGCTGACTGTACAAGACATCGGCCCGACTGCTGACTGTATAAGACATCTATCTATCTGACTATCTGCTTCCGCTGCCATTGCAGCTTGGTCTGACTGCTTGTCTTTTTGCCAGTCTGTCTGTCTGTCTGCCTGTCTTCTTGTCTTCCTGCCTGCCTGCTTGCCCGTCTGTCTGTTTGCTTTTCTGCCCGCTGACCTGACGTCCTGTTGGTTTGTCGGTCAGGATTCCCCACAGCATGCAATACACACACACACAGCCTGTCTCCAGTGTCCCTGTCCAGTCAGTGTAAAACTGTTGCACAGGCAGACAGTAGGCAGAGCTCGTTGCCAGACAACAAGACCTTGAGCAGACTAGGAGGACAGGCACACACACACACATACGCACACACACACACACACACACACACACACACACACACACAGAGAAGGACATAGGAGCAGCGGTGGGATATTACAGTAACCTTTCTCTATTAGACCCCTTTCTCATTTTATGGCTGATGATTTAGCATTCCTGGCACCTCTGTACACAGTGTGTGTGTGTGTATATTTTGTACTATACGTGTGTGTGTGCGTGTGTGTGAGTGTGTGTGTATGTGTATGTGTGTGTGTGTGTGTGTGTGTGTGTGTATGTATACACCAGCTCTCCCAAGGTCAGCCTCCTGCTCTAGGTGCAGACCTCTGCACACCGCTAACAGAGTACACTGTCAGCGTCGGGACAGAAGGTCTCTAAATGATCCTTGCTAGTGTTGCTACCCTGCTCCTGGTTCATCCAGTCATTCAACCGTTGGGTCCTGGTGCTGGTCCAGAGTGATTACAGGGTGGTGGGTTTGGCTGATGCTGATAGGGGTGATGTCATGAAGACTTGGGTGTGGTCTCCCAGAAGGCATTCAGCCACTCCTGGAGATGGAGGGATCGTTATGGTAACAACCAAAGACAAGGTCGTTATAGTAACCTCAGAGGAGCCAAACTAGTTTTAGTCCTTGCCAGTGAGGGATGTGAGTCACCGTTACCGGGACGACGCCAGTGACACCATGGAGACGAGGCTCAGAGGACCAGGGCTGTGTGAAGATCTGGAAGCATTGAAAGCAGACGTGTGAAAGACAGCACTTGATGAAAACAGAGCTGACTTTATACATGTGTGTGGGTGTGGTTTCTCTGATGCCGTGTTGTGTTCTGCAGAAGACAACCATCCTCAGTCATTATGTCGCCAGGGGGCCTGTGCAGGGGCTTGCTGATACGTAGGTGGCCACCACAGTGCCGGCACAAAAACACTACTGTTTACATGAAGTTCAAACAAAGGTTAGATTGGACCTACACAGACTGGTTGAGTGTGTGTTTGTGTGTGTTTGCCTGTGTGTTTGTCTGTGTTTAAGTGTAATGAATGGCCATTTATGACAGTTTGAGTTTGACATCATGATGGGTGGTCCATGAAGATCCATTATTGTTAAGCTTCCTCAGGTCACATCATGATGAACCTCCTGGCAGCCGACCAATGCCTGGTGATCCATACCTGCTCATCAATACAGCAAAACCTGCCACCAGAGGGCCTTACTGTGGCATCACATTCTATGTGTGTCTCTGACGTAGTCTGTGGTTTATCTTGTGTTGTGCTCTCATTCCCAGTTCATCACCGTGGTAACTGTAATGCAACACTGACAGCAGACCACAGAGCACAACAGCGACAGACTGGCGCAACAGATACGTGTGTGTGTGTGTATGTGTGTGTGAGTGTGTCTGCTGGTGGCAGTGGTGACATGATCCAGTGGACAGAGGACTGCACACAGCAGGTTCTGCTGGTCCTGAGTGGGTCCAGTCACCAGGACGCTAATTGATTGAGTGGGAGGACTGAAATTAGTGGAATAATTTACCTCTGTATGTGTGTGTGTGTGTGTTTGTGTGTGTGTGTGTGTGTTTGTGTGTGTGTGGGTTGGGGTTTCAGTACCCTAACCACAATGCCCATTCTGTGCCTCCTAGACAGAGCCAGGAGCAGAGAACATACTTCATTAGTGAAAGTTTGTGTGTGTGTGTGTGTGTGTGCGCAGCAGGGTCAAACACATGAGCCGACTGTAACGTCTCATTAATGTCAGAAAGTATCACACTCCTGTTCTGAAAATGCTGACTCAAATCAGCCCTCCTTCACCTGTAGCCTGACTGGAGTTACAACCTCACTGGTCCTGCTTCACTGCTGAAAACATCCTGGTGTGTTTCCAGTTATGTATGAAGCAATAAAATGTGGCGAGGAAGGGGGTTCTCCGCGACAGTCTGGAGACGTACAACGGGTCAGAATGGGAGAAATGATCTAATCTCAGAGAAGCAGAAGGTTTTTGGTTTGAAAACAGGCCTCGGCGCTCCAAAGCAAGTCTGCTATTAAATATTGTGTATAACTCATCACACCATTGTCATGACAACCGTAGTTGCAAGCAGAGGTGTTTCCATCCTGAAGGGTAAGTCCGGAGTGTGTGTGTGTGTGTCCGTGTATGTGTGTTAAGAGGGGGGGGTTCAAAAGGCTGTTGGAAACAATGGAAACAATGGACTTCCTGTCTGTGTGAGAGAGTAGGTTTTCTAGTCCTGAAGAGAAGCTAGCGTTGCAGTGGGCGGGGGAGGGCTTTGATGGACGCACATTTCCTGCAGGAAGAGATTCAGGTGATATCATTTCCTCTCCCTGTTCACAGGGATGACGTGCTCCAGGATCGGCTGCACCGGAGGAAGGGGCGGTGGCCAGATGGAGTGGCGTGTCTGTCGTTGGGTTGCATAGTAACCCTGGTCACTTCCTGCACTGTTGCGTAATAACGATGGGTCTTTCCTGCATGTTTATACATCTTCGGGATGGATGACGGCTTTTGTGTGTGTGACTGTATCTGAGTTTGTCCTTCCCAGACATGGTCAAATCCAAGCCAAAGCCATCAAACCTCCGGGATTTCCAGGAGTCACCTGTCATAAATCTGAAAAGACCATCAAAGGGACGTAGTTTAAACAGTGTCGCAGGTCCGCCATGTTTATGACTGGATAGTAAACATATTTCTGGCCTAGGCTCTCTGACACCACCAAACCTGGGTAGTGCGTGCAAGCATGTCTGGTCGGCTCTGACTATAGTCTGGTCCAGTAAAACTCTGCCGTCACATAAGATCTCCACTTCAGTCTGAATAAGCCCTGTAAACATGTCAGGAACCTTCCTTCATCCTCCGACACAGTCAGCAGACCCTCCAGCTGTCCAACTGACACCATCTAACACAGCCTCCAACGCAGCCTCCGACAGAGCCTCCACCCCAGCCTAGCACAGCCTTTGACACGCACTCCTTTCCAGCCTCCACTCCAGCCTCCAACCCAGCCTCTAACCCTCGCCGCCTGCAGAACTTCACACCACCCGGCTGACATCTCCTCCTCCCTCCATCCCTCATCGCGGACCTTTAGGAGATAACCTCCCGTGATGATGTCAGAGAGAATGACCTCCGACCCCTGGGCTGTTGGCACGCAAGGTCCCTGCCAGGCCTATAGGCCCAGAGCAGAACACCCGAGCTGCATAAGAAACGAACAGTCTGGTTTAATGGACTGGAGGAGTGAGGCGGGGTGTCGGCTGGTGTCTGGCTGGCCTTCAAAGAGAACAGAACGATCTCTGTGCTGCTGCATGGACATACCAGCTCTACCTGACGGGGGAGGGGGGAGGGGGCAAAGCACAAAAGACATAGTCATCATAAATTAGATAAAGGTACACATTAACCGATAGGACGTGTTTACCTTCTGAGGTAACTGGTGATGTCAGCGACCGTAACCACTTCACGAAATATCTAATCTCAATGGCGATGTGATTTAGGGCTGTAGAGCAGGTTAAAGAATGGTGAGGCCAGATGTGATCAAGGGGCCATAAAAATGCTCTGTCTGTCTAATGAAACAAGCATGAAAACTGTATACACTGAATCAGGTCTGGTCTGTCCTGTAGAGGATACACACACACATACACACACACTCACACACACACACACACACACACACACGACTCCAGGTTGACGCCAGTGGAGAATTAGGTAGTCTGTGAGCAGGCTAGTCATGTTTAGCCTATCATGCTGACGCTAAGACAATGCGCTAATTGGTCAGAGTCGCCAACCATTGTAGACATACACTAGACGCTACCTAACCAACACTGACACACACACGACATACTAGCTGACAAACAAAGATACACACATTACTATAAATACAAGATGACCAACATAGACACACTGTTAATACACCACCATGACACAGAGCTACAGAATGATGTTTACACATACAAACCCCCACACACACACATTCACAAGGCTCAGGAGAAATACAAGAGAAGACGACCATACACACACTCAAGCTCACGCAGAGATACACAAACTCACAGACGCACAGAGATACACACTCTCACACACACGCAGAGATGTACACTTAGAACACTTAGACACACTTAGCTGGCCCCCACTGATAATGACACATTCCAGAGACACGCTGTTTTGCGTCTGTCTCTTTGCTCTCCTCTCTCTCCACCTCTTGCTCTCTCCCACTCCCTATAGCTCTTGTTCATGTCACAAGTGGTTATTATTTCAATTATCCTGGCTGGACAACCCATTTAGGCTGTATCACACACACACACACACATACACCCAACACACACACACAAGTTCACGCATACACACACACACACACACACACGATGACACCTGCATATGAACTGATGGTGAACTCCCGGGGGGAGTTGCATGCCTGACAACGCCCGCTTCGCTGCCAGCCCCCCACTCCCTCCACTGTCTGGCAGAGTGCTGCTCCTAACTGTCCACACACACACACACACAGCATAAACATACAGGACAGAGACTAAGGGGACAGGGACCATTTAGACATTCCTAGGACACAGACTGACTCCTCTTCTTCCTCCTCCCTCCCTCCCACCCACCCCCACTCCTGTCTCCCCATTCTCCCCCACCCCCCATTCTTCTCTCTCTCTTTTCTCCTATTGGTTCACAGAAACATCCCCCCTGCACCCCTCCCCCCAACTCTGCCCAAATGAGATAAGAGCTCTAATGTGATTGAGAGAGAGAGAGAGAGAGAGAGAGAGAGAGAGAGAGAGAGAGAGAGAGAGAGAGAGAGAGAGCGAGAGAGAGAGAGACGAGAGAGAGATAGGACATAGTGAAAGGAGCGGTAGAAGGAGAGAGGACGGAACATCCACAGAGGGAAGGTCTAATTTAATAAAAACCCCATCAGCCTAATGGAACGACACACACACATACACACACACAAACTCACACACCCTTCTACTCCACTTCAGTGTGGGAACGCATTGCCATTCATCACAATGTGAACCATCAAACACATACTACAGAGGAGGTGAAGGAAGCCAGGAATACAAGGTGAGAGGAAAACTGGACCAGCTTCAAAAGTTGGAAAAGGACAAAGCCATGCTCAATAAAATCCCCTCCTCCCGCCTTACAGGATTGCCCCCTTGCCCCTCCTCCCCCTTTCTCTTTCACACAGATGTCACCTATATCCCATAGAACAGGAAGTTGCTACGTGGAACTCCGAGCAACTTCGCAGGAAGAGCTCACACAGGAAGCAGGAAGCGAGCAGGAAGTCAGAAGGGGCCGATTTGTCCCTCTTTCTCTCTATCTCCCTCTCTGTCTTGTTCTTTCTGTCTGTCTCCTTTCCTCATCTCCTCTCCTTCTCTCGCTCTGTGTTTGTCTTGGCTCCCAGGCGTATAGGAGATAGGGACCAGGAAGCAAACACGACCAGAGCTGGGATGTAGAAACACAGAAACACACACACACACACACTGGTACAGCTGTCTTTTTTAGAGGAGACAGAAAGGAAGAGAGATTATTAGATAGATGGAGAGACAAGCAACAAATAGTAACACAGTAACAACACATGGATGTTGGTTATGGGATCAAAATGGTTGGAGCAGCACCAGTACAGCAACATGGATGTTGGGTATGGGAAGGGGATGTGATGAGAGAAGCTGCTTAATGGATGCCAGGGGACGAAACAGGAAGAAGGGAATGGGTTTGGAGTTACCAGTCTGCCTGGGAACAGAGGACACACACACACAGACAGACACACACACACACACACACACACACATGAACTAGGCATACTGGCACTGGGAAAACCATGTGTGTGCTAGTGTGTGTCTGTGTGCACAATATTCTTCATTGTTTGTTTTTCCCTGTTGTTTGCCAGTGGTCTGGGGAGATGAATAGGGGGGCGGAACTATTCTGTGGGTGCTCAGTGACTAGGGGACATTTATCTTGGGAGCACCATCCCATTCCATTAGTGCTGGCAGCAGCTGTCCTGGTCTACTGAGCCAATGATACTCTGCAGAGCTAAAAACAGTCTGGGCATGAAACAGTTAGGGTATACATCACTGGGTCTGAGACTGGGGAGTGGGCTTGCATATTCCAGCCAACTGACTCACACTGAATCTAAATCAAACATACACACTCTCACACACACACACACACAGACACCCATAGACACACCATGATAGACTGATAGACAGCAGACGTGTGTATTTATATCACAGAATCCTTGTGTTTGCTTCCTCCCAAATGGAATACATGGATCATACAGCAGACTGTTCATGTCTGTCACACAGCTATGCCAATCTCAGGTCACCGTCATTGACCTGATCTAACCTTCAATAAACAGGACATCTGAGAAATACTCCCTTCTTCGCCCTCTTCACCCTCCCTCACCCTGTTCACCCTCTTCATCCTCCCTCACCTCCCACACCCTGTCACACTCCCTCACGCCCTGTACGCTCACACCCAAAAGGGGGTCACCATGTCCCCTTGTCTCCGGGGAAACCAAACGTGCAAACTGCCTCACCACAATTATTCCACAGCTGTCCCTATGTGTGTGTGTGTGTGTGGGTGTATGTGTGTGTGTGTGTATGTGTGTGTGTTGTGTGTCTGCCCACCCCCAGCCTCGCCCTAAATCCCCCTTACCACAGGAACTCAGGGAGACTTCCGTGGCCGTCGGCCATCTTCTCCACCCTCCGTCAAAATCGAACAGACTATTTCAGACTCCAGACCCACCCACGCAGGGATTAGGAGAAGGTCAGTGTGTACGTGGGTCTGCGTGTGTCAAAGGGGCTTAGTCTCTCCAGACCATTCATCACCCCCCACTCTAAAAAGTTCAGGGTTAGGAGTTCTGCAGTTCTCAGCTCCGACAAACAAATGGATGTTCCTGAACTGGAGGAGAGACGGAGACATCAATGATACAGTATCCTCCGCCAGTCACACAGTCAGTTCGTCATCCCCACCTCCCTAGTTACCTCTCTCTACCTCCCCCACCTCCCTAGTTACCTCTCTCTACCTCCCCCACCTCCCTCCCTCTCCTCCTTCCCCACCTCTCGCTCCCTCCTCCTTCTCTACCTATGCCCATCTCCCTCTCTACCACTCTCTATTTCCCTCTCACCTCTCTATACCTCCTCCGCCTCCCTCTCTACCTTTCTCAAATTCCCCCGCATCCCTCCCTAACTTTCTTCAATTCTCCCACCTACCTCTTCATCTCTCTGTAGTTCCCCCACCGCCCTTCCTCCCCCATCCTCCACTCTACATCTCTCTTCCTCCCCCACGTTCCTTTCTACCTCAACCCACCGCCCCCACCTCTTCTCTACCTTTCTCCTGCCTGCCTCTCGCCCTCGCTACAAATTCCCGCCTCATAAAAACTAATTTGGCCTCTCGGGAAATCAGAGTTACAGGGGGCTGGCACCTCGTCACACTGTTTCACTGTGTACTCTCTGTATATCCCATTCACTCCTCTATCTCTCCTGCTCCCTCTCTCCCTCCCTTTCTCTCCTTCTCCCTCCCTTTGTCTCCTTCTCCCCTCCTTCTCCAGGGCCAGTACTAGACTCCTGCTGGGTGGAGAACAAAAAGAAGAAGTTGAGACAAACAGGGAAAGAAACTCAGCCCTGTGTGTGAGTTTCTCTGCGTATGACCGATGACGAGGTCGTCTTCTCTGGGCATGATGAAGAATACTGTATGATGCGTCATCTTTGATTTCAGTGATAATGCAATTCTCGCCCACCTTCAGACGCAGTCCAGTCATGTTCCGCTCTGGTCGGCTCGCCCTCTCTCACTGAGCTGATTGAGATGTATTACAGTTATAATCAAAAGAGAAAAGGAATGATGGGCAATTTAATGCCATGTAATGAATTTGCTGTACATTGCATTAACTGGGAATGACGACGTGGTAAATCGATGCTTGGTCCATTACCAAGCTGACTATCATCTACCACACTTCACCCACCAACCAGCCACCTATCACTGGGGGGAGCAGTGCTTACAAGGCATAATCATGGAGCCCTTGCTCCAATGACTGCCCCCTTCCTTCCCTCCCTCCCTCCCTCCCTCCCTCACCCTCCCTTACTCATACGCCTGCCCCCCCCCCACGCATTTTGCTACCCTCCTGATCAGTGGTGCGTGGAGTGCCCGACATGACCACCACTTACAGCTGAAGTGTGTACTTTTGGTGTGTGTATGCGACTGTGTGTGCAATCTGTGTTTATCAAGGAGGAAGGATACAGAGGCGAGTATTTGTTTATGTATGTCTGTTTGAAGAGGGATGGGTGAGCTTGTTTGGAGGGTGGGTGTGTGTGTGTGTGCGTGTGTGTAGGTATGTGCATGTGTGTGTGTGTGTGTTGAGACTATGTTTATATGTGTGAGTCTGTGTGAGTGATTTAGTGAATGGGTGGGGGTTTAGATCATGGAGGTTACCTAAACTACAAAAGCTACAACAAAGCAACAAAGAATAATGTTTCTGGCCATGAATGTCTCTAGAGTGCCTGTAGACCTGATGCTGTAGACCTGATATTGTAGACCTGATACTGTATGTGACTGTAGACCTGAAACTGTAGACCTGATACTGTAGACCTGATACTGTAGACCTGAAACTGTAGACCTGATACTGTAGACCTGATACTGTATGTGACTGTAGACCTGATACTGTATGTGACTGTAGACCTGATACTGTATGTGACTATAGACCTGATACTGTATGTGACTGTAGACCTGATACTGTATGTGACTATAGACCTGAAACTGTACGTGACTGTAGACCTGATACTGTACGTGACTGTCCTCTGCTGGACATCACATGCAACACCTTCAAAAGCAGCACAAACCAACACAACAGATCTTTAGTTGTTTGTTAGTTTTTTACTTAAGTGTTTTCGTTCACTTTGAGAAGCCCCCAGGTATGACATGGGGGTTAAGAATGAACGAGGAGAAAACAAAGCAGATTAATGAAGAGCTCATGTTTGCCTGCCTCCACACCACTAGAGGGCAGCAGCAGACAATAAGAGGCAGGGCTGGCTCAGCTGAACTTCCGAGATTACAGTTAGAAAACATGTAAAAGTAGAAAAACGTACGCACCTAACTGGAATACAGAACAACAGCAGATTTCTACGACCACTAGTCAGAGACCGGCATTGTGTTCTGGTGGCCCCTTGATTCCTGTACTTGCCACAGTGTCTGTGTGCAGCACCTTACGAAGGAGCGACGGAGCTGATGTGTGCACAGCTGTGGACCTCAGCTTCACAGAGGAACAGCAGAGGTTCACAGTTTGTGGTGGTAACATCTAAGAAGGAGGCTGTAGGCACTGTCACAGTCGGGATGGCTTTCCCGCTTAAAGATGCCTCGTCACAGCACACATATAGAAACACACAGGAATGCATGTGTTTCATCATGCAACCCAAACACACACACACACCGACACTCAGATACAAACCCCAACACACACACACACACACACACACACACACACACATAAACATGCCTTCCGACCCACACTCGCACAGCCCCCCGACACCCTCTCTCGGTCCCTCTCTAGAAGATTCCGGGGATGAGGCGGGAAGGCACGGCGTCCGTGTACCTCTTCCAGTCTGGGCCGTACTTGCTGCTGCAGCGGTGCTCGTCCCTAACGCAGCGGTGCACCAGCAGGATGGTCATGTAGACGATGTAGAAGTACGGGAGGAGGTGGCCGCCGCCGCACGCCATGCAGTACGCCAGGGACCCCATCAGGTCCCCCGTGTAGTTGAAGTGGCGAGCCACGCCCCAGAACCCGGACGTCATCAGCTTGCTGTGGTGGAGGCCACCGTCCGACGAGTGGTAGGCGCACTCGATGAAGTCGGGCCGTTTGCCCCAGATCGTACACGCCCCCTCGGTGCGGCGGAAAAGGTCCTTCTGGTGATTGGTGGAGCGGAAGACGTAGTAGCCAATCAGGCCAAGGAGGAGAACGGCGGTGGCGTGGAGGGTGGAGAGCTGGACGGGGTGGTAGACTAGGTACAGACCCTGGAGGAAGACAAAGGGAGGTAGATAGACAGGGGGAGCGAGAGAGAGAGAAAGAGAAAGAGAGAGAGAGAGAGAGAGAGAGAGAGAGTATAATAGCTATCAAATTAACTGTGTTAACCTGAAATCCATGCTACACAGACAGTTGTGTATACATGCCTGATCCAACCTATTAGCCTATTGAGATCAGTTCCAGGGGCACCCCAGTGTTAGCCTGCTAAGCTAAAGCCAGGTCCTACCTGCAGCGTGTAGAGGAAGGGCAGCCAGACACAGTCTCCCCATCCCAGATACCAGCCGAAGTGATCATGGCAGATATCGATGGTCTTCAGGTACCAAGCTTCGTTCCAAAAGAAGTCAAGCACATAGATTGCCTGCAGGCACACACACACACACACACACACACACACTCAGTCATCAAGGAAGTCAAACTGCACTCCAGCTCTACCTGCTGGACACTATTCATGTTCACAGTGTTCAGTGTGCACAGCAAAAAGGTTCTCTTATTTCTGTGAAGGGCCTCAGTGGCAGTGACCATGGTGGGTATTGCATGACTGACCTGCAGGACATTGACCAGGATCATGGAGTTGGTGACGTGACCGTAAAGCTCCTGCTGCTTGGCCATGTAGGAGAGGTTGATGAGCGTCCACGCCACGATGCCAGGGCGACCGTTGAAGAACAGCTTGAAGTCAAACCACTTCCCAATGCGTGGGTTGAACTCGATGCCCATCATGTAGTTGTAGAACATGTTTCCCGTGAATTTGCTGCAGAGGGATGATGTGTTAAAGGAGTCGGCCTGGGCTGGTGGTTATTGCTCTAGTGTGTTCCTGTCTCTGTGCTTGTATGTGTGTGTGTGTGTGTGTGTTTCTGCCAGCACCGCATGTGAGCGTGTATGTGTGTGAGTGAATCCTCCCCCTTACCAGTCCTCAGCGTTGGTGGGGAACAGGTAGGCCTTGGCGAAGGCGAAAGTGGCCACGGCGTAGCCCAGGATGTTGGTGCACCACAACAGAGGGATCCAGTGGTCGAAGATGATGGTGGGGGAGAACCAGTGGAAGTACTGGGCGTTGAGGAACCACAGGGCGTGGGTGATGATCCAGGACTGCAGGCCGTTGATCTCATACAGGTTTATTATCCCTGGGGAACAGTGGATGGCATTAGAAGGTTCATATGACCTGGTTTCCTGGTCTCTATGAGATACTGTATCTACCTGGGTGTTGGTTAACTGGTCTCAGGTGACATATCTAACTGGGTGTTGGTTACCTAGTGTCAGGTGACATATCTACCTGGGTGTTGGTTACCTAGTGTCAGATGACATATCTACCTGGGTGTTGGTTACCTGGTCTCAGGTGACATATCTACCCAGGTATTGGTTACCTGGTGTCAGGTGACATATCTACCTGGGTGTTGGTTAATTGGTCTCAGATGACATATCTACCTGCAGGGGTGCGGGAACCCTCCTGGACTCCGCCCACGTAACCAGGCAGGAACTTGTGAGTGATGTCGGGAACACACATGTAGAGCACCACCTGGTGGACAGATAAATCAGTACAGAGAAGATGCTGTCAGGTGATGCATGTGTTTTACAGTCTGAACATCTGTAAAACATCCCAAATGTCTCCTCTCCTGCTGCTTACCTGGAAGGCCACCCAGATAGCGTAGATCTTGGCGGCAGGCCAGGTGAAAGAAGGGGAGCGGTCCCAGATGGTCAGAAGCGTGACATCACCGCTGTACAGCTCTATGATAGGCTGGCTGACAGAGCACTGGTACTGGTCGCATGCCATGATGAAGTAGAAGACGAGGAAGGGCGCCAGACAGAGCAGCAGGATCACGGCGGTCAGAGAGAACCAGTCCACCTCCCTGCACAGGTCACAACATGGTTACTATGGGGTCAGATGGCTGAGCGGTTAGGGAATTAAGGTTTCCGGTTCGATTCCTGGTCATGCTTAATGACGTGTAATTGGGCAAGGCACTTCACTCTACTTGCCTCGGGGAATGTTCCTGTACTTACTGTAAGTCGCTCTGGATAAGAGCATCTGCTAAATGACTAAATGTAAATGTACTACATAGGTACAACAAGGTGACTATGTAGGTACAACATGGCTACTACATGGTCACAATATGGCAATGACAAGATAACTTGGTTACGACATATGTGTAAAGATTATATTATTATTGGAAGATTTTTACTTTATACTTAATTTATTTACTTTAGGACCAGCCACACGCACAGTTTTGTAACTGTCTGTTTGCTTTGGATGTCATCCACACCCAATGTTATTATGAGTAGAACTGACAGCATGACCTGCTTTGCCTGGTTGACATAAGAATGACAACATAACCTGCTCTGTCTGAGTCCAACATTGTTTGGACGTTCCATTCATCGTGGAGTAACGAGATCCACGACATTTATGTAGACATGCTGTTAACGCGTTAACATGACACAGGCCCACCCCTGGGAAGTGCGCTTGGTTTATCTAAATGAGCTGCAGGGAAGAGTTTACCCCTGTCCTCAGAGTCTGAGATAAATCAAGTATGGGGGGAAGAGAACAGGGATGAGAGGGAAGGAGGAGGGGGGGCCATAGGTAGTGTTATGTTTATGGTTAAAGGCAGGTGGTGGCAAACATGGGTTTGTCGCCATGGGAACAGTTTGAATAAAAGTGACTAACCACGCCCTGCCCCACTGTCCAAGCTCCACCTTCTCCTCTGGCTCCGCCCCATTAGAGCTGGACTTGACACGCCTCCTGGTGGCCTGCATGGCCACTGCAGCACTCATGTCTGGAGAAAAAGAGAGAGAGGGTCAGGTTGTTCAGCTACCTTCTAACCACTCATGTCTTTTCAGTTCAGTCACAACTGCAGTAGTCCAGGACAGATCGTGCGTAGTAGTCTAGGAGACACAGTTGTAGTAGTTCAGGAGAGATATCAAAGTACATTCGTTGTGTTGGCCATGGTGTGTGATAAGAGCTTAAAGTGAAGGAGAACCTGGTGCCACAACCTTGGTGGATATTTATGTTGGTGGACATTTATAACTGTCCCTGGTCCAACTAAAAACACAAAACAGAAGTAACCACACTTGTTTCCTACAGCCTTTGGGCTCCTATTGGTACTGTGCTGGAGACACCTGAGGCAGATATGGGGGTCACCCACTGCTAGAACATGACAGTAATTTCAACTAGAAACTATTTGGCAAAAATCCCGCAAAACAATCAGCAATCAGAGCTGTAATCAAGGCTGGTGTAGCGTGTAATGGCAGAGGTAAAACACACACACACACACACGCATTTAAGGTGGTTCAAGTTAAGTTCATTCAAATTTCCCCTATCTGTCGTCACATATTAGTCATTATGGCAGACTAGCCTTTCAATCTGGAATGCAACCGATGGGTTCGACACAGGCAGCTCCGACAATCACTTACACAAACTACAAATCTAGGACAAGATTCAAAATCTGCACAGGGGCGCGTATGGTGTGGATGGAAAATGTCAATTATATGACTACTGTAGCAAATTCATGTAGCAAATTCATGTCGACAAATAAAGTCGTCCACATGATTTTACCACCGTAGACTATCCTTGTTAACAACTTCTGTCCGGAGTCCACCTTACGCCACGCATTGAGTACTTCGATAATAATACCACCCACATCCATTACTTCAAGATGGATTTCCCCTTGATGACGCAGGGGAAACAGGTAAATACGCACTGAAATTTGGCTGAGGTACGGTGGGAGTCGCTACAAATGTGTTTTATCGTACTCACCGTTTTCCTAGTCCTAGGATGTGCTCTTTAGATGCGCGCTGACTACCAGCCCTTACACAGATGTTGATGATATAACGTTGGGGAGAAAGGGACCATGATAAGAACAGCTCCGCCTATACAACGACTGCGTCTCAACACACAGCCAATCACATCGGCGCCACACGGTGGATTGGTCTCCTGATTGGCTAGACTGGAACTGAAGCCACCAGCGCCTGATGAACTCATTAATGGATGGTTGACGAGTAGAAAATACATAACCTGTTTGGAAGAAAGTCTGGCTTTTACCTAATAGTCACAAATAAAGTGAAGGAAATTTCATTTAAACTTATCCATAAATATTATCCAGCAAAACGTTATATTAAGAAAAGATTTAAGAAGACATTGATGTTGCTTGCAGTTTTTGTAATGAATGTGAAGAAAAGGTTGTGTGGTTATATTCATTTGTATTGATACATGTATAGCCCTCTTAATGTAAATTAATGAATGAATCATAATTATCATAATCTATTTTTTTAAAACAGTTTATTACCAATTTGTCATCATCACTCTTTTCTTCACAATTTAAAGACTGGTCATCGAAGCTACTCATTTGCAGAGAGAGTATACAGTAGTCATATAATTGACATTTTCCATCCACACCATACGCGCCCCTGTGCAGAATTTGACTCTTGTCCTAGATTTGTATCTTGTGTAAGTGATTGTCGGAGCTGCCTGTGTCTTTAACAGAAACAGAGGTGGTGCTGAGCGCAACAGGACCCGGATAGACACTTTGAGCGAGCCCTCATACTGCACAGAAACACAAACACAGCTCAAGGAGTACTTTTCGATGTTGCAGTAGTCACGTTCTACAACTCGGTGTCAGTGAGTTCTCTGGTTAAACATCGACCACGGTTACTTTGTTGAATTAAAGTGTGTCTGTCTATTCGAAATGGGCCGGAAAGTAGTTTTAGCAACATGCTCCCTGAACCAGTGGGCATTAGATTTTGACGGGAACTTGGAGAGAATCCTCAAAAGTAAGTTTAAGGACAGAAACTGACAACAATACATGTCCTGGAATCATAACAAGCTGCGGTAAAACGATGCTGCAAATACAATAAATATATTTCAAATCAATTGCAAGAACGTCATACATGACATGCACGGTATGAACGCAGACGTTGTAAAGGTCGTAGTTGCTGTAGTCCTTTGCATGGTGGCAGGCGATAGCATGACTGTGTCATGTGTTCTGCATGAACTGCATAACTCCTCACATGTGTTCCTCTCTCACACGGAGACCTGATACATGGATGCGCTTCTCTTCTTACAGGTATAGAGATAGCTAAGTCTCGGGGAGCCAGATACAGGCTGGGACCAGAGCTGGAGATATGGTACTTCATTTCATTCACTCAACCTTTTCATTAATCATGTTGCATAAATACACTGTAGCAGTCATGGGCTTAATAATGCCTGCAGTAATGAATGCAAGTCAGGAAGTCCAAGTTGTGTTCTACATGTTCTACATGTTCTACATGTTCTACATGATATAAACACACATGCCAGAACTTCTCTTAGCTGTCATGTTGTCAGCACTAATGACTCATTAGCGAAGCAAGTTCAGGCATGGCACTCTGGAAGCGTGCGTCATATCACCCATCGCTGTGTTCTCAGGTCATCTCAGGCTTAGCTCGATAGGCGCTATAAAGTTGCAGCACCATGCACACACACACGCATCGTGGGTACCTCCTGTCTGCGCTGCTGCCACCCACCACCATCCCCCTTCTCCCCCATGTTGTCTGTCTGTCCTCCCCAGGGATTTAACTCGTTCTTCCCCTCCTCACGTCATGCATGTGCAGTGAAGGCGGGGAGCGCTTCCCCATGTACATCCATTCCGCCAATGTGAAACCATTTGTCATGTGTATGAATAAATGGTGAAATCAATGACGTGAGTGTAGTGTTGCTCCAGCGTTCAGGATCAGAATCAACCCTTCCTTTCCTTCTCTCTTCTTCTTCTTCTTCACACTCCCCCATCTTCCCAGTGGCTATGGCTGTGCAGACCACTTTTATGAGTCGGACATCCTGCTCCACTGTTTCCAGGTCCTCAGGAAGCTTCTGGAGAGTCCTCTGACCCAGGA
Organism: Mallotus villosus; assembly: GCA_903064625.1. Lineage (NCBI taxonomy): Eukaryota > Metazoa > Chordata > Actinopteri > Osmeriformes > Salangidae > Mallotus > Mallotus villosus. The sequence goes on from CAEFZP010002900.1 coordinate 216,270, forward strand.
CATCATCTGTGATGTGGGGATGTCAGTGACCGAGCACCTCCAACACATAGACTACCTGAAGCCCATCCATCATACACATGGCAACGTTTTTGGTCAATTAGTGCTGTAGACGGTTGTTCAACATGCCTCCTTACTGTGCGTTCATCTGTGTGTATGTGTGTCAATTTTATGCAGGCCTGTCATGCACCACAACGTGCGCTACAACTGCAGAGTGGTCTTCCTGAACAGGTAACCTAAGCAGGCCACCGGCTTCGGCCTGCCTCATTTTGGTTTATTCTGTTGTGTTTGTCCAACGAGAGTCATGTTCTGATTCTGACCCGGTCACCACAGGAAGATCCTGCTGATCAGGCCCAAGATGCTGCTGGCTAACTATGGCAACAACCGAGAGTTCCGCTGGTTCTCCCCATGGAACCAGCCCAGGTGTGTTGTCATGTTAACCTGTCGTTCCAAGTCACAGCCATGCGGCTTGAGTGGGAAGCAGGAAATAATGTAAAGCCGCAGGCCAGCTGTGAGACGGCTTGAGCCGCCGGCCCTGGTGCCACAGCATGTTTGTGTGTGAATGTGTCTGTGTTTTACCTGGTTACTGTAGTGGGTGACAGTGTCATACATGTGCTGAATATGTGAGGTGTGTGATGTGTGTTCTCGGCAGGCGTGTGGAGGAATACTTCCTTCCCAGAATGCTTCAGGACCTGACTGGACAGGTAAGACCTGTCTCCCACTCTTTCCACTGGATCAATATAAAGAGGATTTCCTCTCAGAGTGAATTTTGTATTTATAATCATGTTATAACTTCCTACATCAGTGTAGCTTCGAAAGATAGACACAAAGCTGAGACAAAAGAGAACAACTGAGTTCATGCTGGCTGAAATATGAGACACTTCTCCTCTGCTCTGCTCTACTCTACAGACCACGATTCCATTTGGAGACTGTGTCCTCTCCACCCTAGATACCTGCATCGGCAGTGAGATCTGTGCTGAACTGTGGAACCCCCGAAGGTAGACTAAGGACTGTTGGAGGCACAAACTGACACATAGAGGGATGGATGAATAGCTTAGTGGATAGATGAATGGATTGATGGAAGTATTACAGGAAGTGTATAGATCAGTCACATGTCTCCAGTCCCAGAGCGTTTGTTTGCCATGTGGGTGCTGTTCTGTTCTGTCCTCCAGTCCTCATGTGGACATGGGACTGGATGGGGTGGAGATCATCACCAACTCCTCAGCCAGCTATCACGAGCTCCGAAAGGCTGACAATAGGGTCAACCTGGTCAAGTCAGCCACCAGCAAGGTAACACACACACACACCACACACACACACACACACACACACAGTTACAAGGCCGTTCCATTAACCAACCTACCAACTGCCAATAGATGGCAGTGTCTTTTCGCAAAACATGCCTCTGTCCATCTGTAGAAAGATTTGTTTACATGTTGTTTTGATGTGTTCTGGTTGTTAGAGCGGAGGGATCTACCTGTTTGCCAACCAGAAGGGTTGTGATGGTGACCGGCTGTACTATGACGGCTGTTCCATGATTGCCATCAATGGGGATGTGGTGTCCCAAGGCTCCCAGTTCTCTCTGGAGGATGTGGTAAGATGAGGAGGAACTTGAAGGGGATGAAGGAAGTGGCACATATTATGTTGAAATGATCCAATCACTATGCTTCCTTTCTGATTCGTTGCCCAGACAGGGACAGTCAGACCACATAGCAAGAAAGGCCCTCTTTCAAACCAGCTCACAAAGCTCTGTCCTCCCTTCCTTCTTTACTTCCCCCTCCCTCTCTTCCTTCATTCATTCCAGCTGTGTTCTCTTTTCCCTCTCCATGGACTAATCAAAGACCTCAGAAGTTCCCGTTCTAGGGCAAGACAGTTGTAGAGCAGTCAGCACCTCAAGGGGGATGAAAGGGTACAGTCTGAAGGCTTTTTTATACAGAGATCCCATAATATCGGCATGAAGAAAACCCCTCTTTAACCACAGAACCAAGCGAAGATGCTGCCCTGTGTGTGCTTGCAGCAGAGCATGCAGGCACAAGCATGCAGGCGTTCCCTAATCTGAGGCGTGCCGTCAGCGTCGGCTTCTAGTGTGTAGTCCTGTCACGCGGCGTCGTATCATTTATCGTATCACCATCCATCAGAACATGCTACCAGCAGGTACTGTGCTAGCACACAGCAAGGTTACGGTTAGGTTAGGGTTAGCCCTATCTGATATTCCCAAATCTGATAAGGTAGCAGAAATGACACATTACCGGTTCTCCCTTTCACACAGAAAGGCATTCTTCGGCTCTGTGACGACCTCCGCTGCTGTCATAACGCCAGTACAACCATGACCCCCCATTCCGTGTCTGTACCTTTTATACAGAACTGCGAGGTGACACCAATGTGTAACATTCCCGCCTTGGCTCGAACAGACCACGTTAAGGGTGCTTGAGACTATTGAAACTGGGCCTGAGCTCACTCTGCTGTTGTACCATCCAGGAGGAGGGGTCAGGGGGGGGAGCTGAGGTGGACCAGTCTTGTCAGGCCGAGTCTGCATGTCATGTGACACGCATCACATGTGACATACATCACAGGAAAGATAGGGTCAGGGGTCGGGTCAGGACTCGCTTTCAACTTGTTATAATTCCTCCGTTTGTGTTTGTGTGTGTGTATGTGTGTGTGTGTGTGTGTGTGTGTGTGTGTGCGCGCACGCTGCAGGAGGTGCTGACAGCGACCCTAGACCTGGAAGATATCCGTAGCTACAGAGGAGAGCGTTGTCATCCACACATGGTAAGCCGGCGATGTCGCCATCTCATGTTTGATACAATGAACACTAGGTAATAATAGGGCTGTACTCACGTTGAAACCAAAATGACGAATGATGTAGTGAAAGATTAGTTGACTCATTGCTGTCATAGTTACAGCAGATACAGTTAATTGCCTACCAAGGATGAGAAACAGGTATTCCAACTTCTCTGTATCTCTGTCTTTCTCTCCTGCTGGCTCGCTCTTTTCCCTTTCTCTCCCTCTCCCTGTCTCTCTATCTCTCTCCCTCACGTGTCCACTTACCATAGTCATGCAGCCCTCAGCTATTTGAAAGAGGATGAAGGGTTACTATACCTGCTAACACGCCCCCTGCCCCCCCACCACCACCCCCACCGCCCGTTTCTCCCCTGACAGAGTGAGAATAGCCCACATTTCAGCAGTCACATGGTCTTTTGTTGCACCCCTTTTAAAGTCCTTCTGACAGCTGCAGTCATAAAGAGCATACTATCCCCATCATATGACATCAGAGATGACCTCATTGAGGGAGAGACGGAAGGATGGACCAAGGGAAGGAATATGCCTTAGTGAAACATGTCCCCCTGCTCTCTCTCTCGTGTTCAGGAGAGCGAGCCTCGGCCGTGCTACAGGGTCAAAGTTGACTTCAGCCTATCCGACGGAGAGGATGTATTTCTCCCCACCCACCAGCCAATCACGTGGCAGTTCCACACCCCAGAGGAGGAGATCAGGTATAACATCACTGGAAGTCATCATGTAAATGAAAGGCCTAAAACCTGTTCATGGTTAACCTTACACCCCTCCTACCCCCCTCCACAAGCCTGGGCCCAGCCTGCTGGTTGTGGGACTACCTCCGAAGGAGTGGCCAGGTATGACTGTGCTCTCCTGCCTCCCTACAACACCTGCAGATGAACCATCGGACTGGAGGGAGGGAGGGAGGGAGAAATTGATGGTTGGATAAAACAGACAGATGGGAAGATCAATCGAAAGAAACGTTTATGGGAGGGGTAGATAGCTGGATGATGGAAAATGAATGAATAAATACCTGTAGAAACATAGACAGTTTCCCTCCCTAACCCTCCTCCCTCCCCCCAGGCAGGGTTCCTGTTGCCCCTGAGTGGGGGTGTAGATAGCTCGTCCACAGCCTGCATTGTCTTCTCCATGTGCACCCTGGTGTGCCAGGCAGTCAAAGATGGCAGTGAGTACACACACAAAACCTCCATGACAGCTGGGCTCTCATCTCTTCACTGAGAAACAGTTGAATCTCGTAGCCACAGTCTCATGCTACCTTCAGAGTTAGAGAGGATGAAGAGTCCCTTTCCCTGCCCCCACCCAGACAGGCAGGTCCTGGAGGATGTGCAGCGTGTGGTGGGGGACGGCTGCTACCATCCTGAGGACCCCAGGGAGCTGTGTGGACACCTCTTCACCACATGCTACATGGCCAGCGAAAACTCCTCCCAGGACACACGCAACAGGGCCTCGGAGCTGGCCAATCAGATAGGCAGGTGAGTACGGATGGCCAGTCACATTGGTAGTTTAACACGGTTGGACAATAGGGCAGGCACTTGGGCACGGCTGTCCCACATCAGAATGTGCAAAACTGAACATTTGGCTAGTCAGTTCATCAGGTGAGAGTCATATCACACAGCCAGACAAATGAGTGGACAATTACTGGTACATCTGTGAGCATAGGCAGCCAATCAGACAAATCAGGAGATTATCTGTTTATCAATCAGATCACACCTGCCACTTTTGTCTCCACAGCTCTCACATGAACCTCAGCATTGACATGGCTGTGAAGGGCATTCTGGGAATCTTCTCCATGGTAACGGGGAAGTGGCCCCAGTTCCGTGCCAACGGAGGCAGCAGCAGAGAAAACCTGGCCCTGCAAAATGTTCAGGTGGAGTTGATTCATGTCTCTTGGTTGTTACGGGCCGCATGACCATGGGCTTCTTTGCAGAGGGTGAAACGAATCAAACATACCCTAACCCTCAGCCAAGTAGCTGGGTTCTGGGTGCGGCTCTAACGATGTTCACACGACACGCTCAGAAATGTTCAAACAAGCTTACCACAAACCTAGCACTGATGACTGTCAGTTTAATGGTGTGATCTGAGTAGGCAGGCTATGGGTTGGTGTTTGTCCCGGTTAGTGTGTGTGTGGTTAAGTGTTCTCTACCCCAGCCGTCTGTGACTCAGCTTTTTAACAAACCGTCCCCGTCCCCCCCGTCCCGTCCCCCCATCCCTATGTCCCCCTTGCCCCCGTGTCAGGCTCGTGTTAGGATGATTCTGGCCTACCTGTTTGCCCAGCTGAGCCTGTGGTCTCTGGGTCGACCTGGAGGGCTGCTGGTCCTGGGCTCAGCCAATGTGGACGAGAGGTGAGAGCTGGAGACAAGCCATGGCTGACACGCCCATTAGGAACTCAGAAAACTGCAATACTCGACAGAATACGGAAACAAATATAAGCAGTTATACAAGTGTCATCTATCCCCACATGTGTCCAACCCTTTTTCTGGTCTCACTCTCCTCTCTCTTCATGAACTGCTCTCACCCCTTTCCCGTTGCTTCATTCGAGCCTCACTCGTCTTTCTCTCTCTTCCTTCTCTTCCCTCGCCTCGTCCCCCTCCTTCTCCCTCCTTCTCTCCTGCAGTTTGACAGGTTACTTCACAAAGTACGACTGCTCCAGTGCAGACATCAATCCCATTGGGGGGGTCAGTAAGACCGACTTGAAGAGGTTCCTGCAGTACTGTGTGGAGCAATTCCAACTCACATCTCTCAGAGGTCTGCTACCACTCAGCATCTTCTCTCTCTACTTCCTGTCTGTGTTTGACATGTTGTGGTGTAACATTCAGGGAGATACAACATCTGGAGGAGTACCAGAGGCAAGATGTAAACCACTCTAACATTACCCATGTTTCCCTGCAGCATCCTGGCTGCCCCGCCCACCGCAGAGCTGGAGCCCCTAGTGGACGGACAGGTGTCGCAGACTGATGAGGTAATCAGGTGGTTGCTCTCCCGAGGCTTACAGACTACTGGGCATACTGGTTTGGGTGTGAAACTGCCTCCCATCCTCTGTAGACTCCAGAAACTTCTGTCTGATGCTGCATCCTGTGCAGACGTGATCTTTACACCTGCTTTTTAGGGCTCCTATATGGGGACTGTCTTTTCTGGTGTAATATGACCTGGCCCTACACTGTCCCCTCTCTCTCTTTCTCTCCCTTTCTCTTTCTCTCTCAACAGGCAGATATGGGGATGACCTACTCAGAGCTGTCTGTGATTGGTCGGTTGAGGAAGATTTCAAAGTGTGGCCCCTACAGCATGTTCTGTAAACTCATCCACACCTGGAAAGATGCCTTCTCCCCTCTGCAGGTCTGTAACTCATTGGCTATGGGGACCGATAAATAAATACATCACCCTGGTGAAAGCCCCTAATTGGTCACCACCATGTGTCCACCCACACTCTGGCCTCCTGTACATCACTTCTTCCTTTTCTGCCATTGGAGGGTAAATGAATACAGAAAGTAAATGATTACAACCACCTTTATAAAATGTGGTCGTCAATATATGGTTGTATGAGGTTGTCGATAAGAGTCTGTAAGCTTCATCATATAGCGAAGGAGGACTTACTTTAACTAGCATGCGCATTATGTCTCTATCTGTGTGGCTTCTCCCAGGTGGCGGGCAAGGTGAAGCACTTCTTCAGGATGTACTCTGTGAACAGACACAAGATGACCACAATCACCCCCTCCTACCACGCAGAGAGTTACGGCCCCGATGACAACCGCTTCGACCTCCGACCTTTCCTCTACAACACCCACTGGAGCTGGCAGTTCAGGTGTATCGATGACCAGGTACGGATACCCCCGATGGGGTTTAGTCAGAGGGACACGGCAGGGGGAGGAGCTGTATCGGTGACTGGAGTCTTCTCTTCCTCAGGTGGCCCAGATGGAAGCAGGGAACAACCATCACGTGTGAGCTGCTGCCTTTCTGGTACTGCAACCACAAGGCCCAGGAGGAAGCAGCCTGACGACTCTAACGCCACACAGCTGCTGTCACTGCTAGGAATGTTGTCCTTGCTTGTGTTCACACTGTTCTCTCTGGTGCTAGCCCAGTCACCAGACATTCGATATTGAGTTTCAATATTGCTGACTTGGAATGTTCCTCTGTTGACGAGTGTGTTGGGCTGTATTGTGAGCAATGAAGACATCTAAACTGTAAACGGTTGAGTGTCTGTTTCCCAGTCCTTTGTCTCTTTATTTCAACTGTTTATGGGATCAAAGCATGTTTTTGAGTTTTCAATGTTTTACTGGAATATTAAACGGTTTCAAATAATCAAAATAATAATCAAATACGGAGTGTAAGGTGTTCCAACTACTATTCTTGAATGTTTCAAAGAAAGTCCGTTTTATGATTGGATTTTCTATTTTCCACTGTGAAACCACCATGATAAGTAAGTAGGCTACAACAGATACCCTTTGTTATAGGTAAGAACAATTGGGTCTTAAGCCTATTTTACGAGATAAGAAGGACGTTTGACATGTTCATCAGTCGTGCTGCATACGCGTAATAGACTGTTTACAGGATGTCCTGGCCAATATTGAGCGGTGCTTGTCATATGGTGTAAAGTGATACTTCAGACAGCAGAGGGAGGAGTAAACTGGGACGTTACCTAAAAACAGATTTTCCCCTACGGCTATTTTACTGCTGTCACTTAAGGAACTGACTTAAAAGCAGTGGGACATTTCTCTACGCATTTTAAAGTAATGTTTAATGACACTGGACTAACTCGTGGACTATTAATTTATTTGTTTTATTCTCAAATTCTAGTTTAACTTTCACTTTGAATCTCCTTCACAAGTAGCCCACAGTAAAGGCCAGTTTATTTTGTTGTGGTTCGCTCCCGTGAACAACTTTATGGAAGCAGAGCCTCTTCTTACAGGCAGCATTAATCGCAGTTCGGCCGACTACGGGTCCCCGAAAAATGTTCACATTGACCGGAGATCCCCAAAATCGCGGCGGTTGTCTTACTCCGTGGCTGAAGAGTCGTGTAAGGTAGAAGGCGGTAAGTGAATGGGAGCTCTCGGTAAAGCGCAACCTCCTTCTCCGATTATTGTCCCAGGTGAAACATGTTGCAAAGGAAGGCACACCTCAGTCATAGATGTATATATAATTTCACATTTGAATGCAAATATACAATCTATATGGAATCAGATAAGAATAATTGGGTTTGGATATATTAAGCTTAATTACACTTCAATAATATTTTATGGAAACCCAAACTAGGCATATTATGGAGCTCTTACTAGTTCAGGTTATACCATGTATTATCTATCAATATCGAATAGATGAAGTAGCCTATGGACTGATAACATGACTGGATAGGTAAAAAAAAACTTACAACGAGGACTCGTCATTGAGCCAAAACCTGGGAAGTCAATTCGTCCAGTGAGCCTGCGTGTTTCCCGTGTACCCGCTGTACTGACATAGATTCACGGGTTGGAGACGGAGGGACTGTATGGGGAGTAGAGTCAGCTTGATAACATTGGTAATATAGGCTACTCAATGCTTTAATCTAGGTAATACCACTTAACACATTGTTAATCATACTCTGCACCCTATATTCCACCTCGGACAAGTTGGCCAGCAGACCGAGGGTAGCAGAGTGTGCCAGTAATAAACAGGAAGACAGACTCCTCAGGTCTGCCCTCGGAATCACTGCTTTGTCAGACACAGCCGGCGTGACCCGCGCTGAGTGCGTGTCTGTCCGTGCGTCAGCAGGGAGGTTGGGGAGAAAAACACACACGACTGAGTCATGTTGTCCCACTGTCTGGCAGTCATGGTTCTAGGGCCAGGAAAAGCATTTTAATTTAAGATGAAGAGGAGGGAGAGGACCAGTCCTCATCAGTCTAAACCCAAGCCTGTAGCAACACATGTACAACATGTACAACTGGAATGTCTCCATGAGGTTTATAGAGTTGAAAGGTCCAAACTGGAATAGAGACAACATGGAAACATCCTGTGACTGTATCTGGAGGTTTCCAAAGAGATCATTATATGGCATATAAAACTAGCTAAGGTAACATAACCTAGCCTAGTCTATGGGTACCTATAAGGTTTATAAAAAAAGATATGGTATATAAAACTAGGGTATATTTAACTATATACTTAATATATATAGTTTCCTTTGGGCCCCTTGTAGGCAGGTCCTGAACAGGCTGTGCAGAAGACAGTTGCCTACGCAGCAGTGTGAACTTAGAGTGTTTATGATAATGAGTTAGGGTCAAACATGTCAAAGGCTGCCTGTCCTGTTGTCTCTCCATATATGGTCTCTGACTCACCTTTTGTATCTCCTGTGGTCTCTCCTCCCCTCCACAGATGAAGAGGCGCTGTACGTGCAGCAGGCTGTGGTGTTCATCGAAGATGCCATCCAGGTGAGCATGTCTGCAGACCTGAGGTGTTTGAGGACGTACAGATGCAGGATTACTGTGTGGTCCAGACTGAGACTGGGCAGAGCAGAATTCACTCCGAAGAGCTCAGCTGCACACTGGAATGATGTCACCGTCACAGTCTTCAACAGGCACACAATTAAGGACTCAGTTGATGTATTGGTTAAGCTTGCACTGAACCTTTTTCTTTGTTTCTTTGTGCTTGTTTATTGTGCAGTACCGCTCCATCAACCACAGGGTAGATGCCAGCTCCCTGCATCTGTACAGATGGTACTATTCCAGACTGTGCCAGTGGTGAGCCTTAATACACCAACACACGCGTGCACACAGACACACATAGACTGCTAGTGAGTAAGTGGAGTGATCAGTAACTCGTAGAAACCTTTGTTACTGATGTGTCTGTGACCGAGGCACTAGTAGGCTTCTCTCTGGATGACAGAGCGACGGTTGCTCACCCCCCTAGCCTGCGACTGGTGTCAGCTTCCTGTGTGGTCGAGCTCGGAGAAGAACACCCTCCCTTGCCTCACAACCCCCCCCGCCCCCTCGTCTCCTCCACCTCTGCCTTTCTACTCAGAGACTCTTCCAGTAATGACTGTTTAGGTGTCCCACCTCAGCACTCTGGTCTCTGAGGTCTTCACGTAACTGTGGTCTCTACAAAGAGACGGGAGGAAACGGCCATGTTCCGTTTCAGTGTGATGAATGTACTCATGCCCTTCAAAGATGTTCTATCTATATTACATTTACATTTAGTCATTTAGCTGACACTTTTATCCAAAGCGACTTACAAGAGAAAAAACAAGATAGCCCCAAAAACATTTTTGGTAGCCAAAACATGAAGCATACGTTGTGAAAGGCAAATAAGTGCCAGAGAGAACCAGAAGAGCATGTAGTTAAACATACGTCTACCCTCCCTCTATCCGTCGATCCCTTTCCTCCTTCCTTCGTTCCTCCAGGGGTCTGGGCGTGGCCATCGCGGTGATCCTGGCGCTGGCGTTTGTAGAGCGGCCCTCTTCGCTGTCCTTCTCCTCCGACCCCCGCGTCCGGCTCTCACCCTGGGAGCCCTCATGTGGCCTGACGGAGAGCATCGAGATGGTCTGCCTGGCCATCTTCACCCTCGACCTCGCCGTCAAGGTAACCACCTCGGGAAAGACTAATCCCATCCCAGGCGAAGCGGTCCTTCTGTCTGAGTCATCTGTGACTCTCCGACCTGTTCTCCCTCCAGAGCTATCTGATTGGTTGGGAGGAGTTCCGGAAGAACAAGTGGCTTATTGGCTACATCGTGGTCATCACAGCATATGCAATCGATTGGACGGTGTCTGTGAGCTTGATCTGTGATGAGGTAAGGTAACAGATTCAGCTAGTTTTCCAGCTAATATTGCTTTTATGACTTGAATACATTTGTTTAGCATTGGTGCTCTGTTTTCTTCTCAGAGTTTGAGAGTGAGGAGGTTGATCCGTCCCTTCTTCCTCCTGCAAAACTCCTCCCTGATGAAGAAGACCTTGAAGTGCATCAAGAGAACACTGCCAGAAATAGCCAGGTACCCAGCGAACCTATAACACACACCTGTTCTACCCAAGTATACAGATACACACCTAACCTATTACATGCCTGTTCTAACCAGTTATCCAGACACACATCTAATCTATAATACACACCAGTTTGTTTAATATGACGACTCAAATAATATAAATATATAAATGTGTCAGTGATGCGTGTGTATCAATAGCATTCTTTTGTGAACATAAATAAATACATGAAATATACTCTCTCTCTCTCTCTCCTCTCTCTCTCTCCTCTCTCTCCTCTCTCTCCTCTCCCTCTCTCATCCTCTCGCTCTCTCTCCTCTCTCTCCTCTCTCTCTCTCTCTCCTCTCTCTCTCTCTCTCTCTCCTCTCTCTCTCTCCTCTCTCCTCTCTCTCCCTCTCCTCTCCTCTCTCTCTCTCTCTCTCTCTCTCTCCGTCCCTGCAGTGTGATCTTGCTCCTGGCGCTCCACCTGTGTCTGTTCACCATGATCGGCATGTTGCTGTTTGCTAAAAGAGAGGTGAGACTACACCCACTCTTCTGACTCAAACAGAAACACTCACATACACACATTCAAATAATCATTACTCTTCTTATGCACCTGCTCCGTGCTTTATCTGATCTTAGATCCCCACTTGGTGATATCAATATGTAATTGCACCTCTATAGACTGAAAGTGTGTGTGTGTGGTGACTTCTGTTCTGTCCTGAGCAGAACCCAAAGGAAAATGGAGAGTGGGAGGCATACTTCAAAGACCTGCCTACCTCTCTTTCCTCTCTGTTAGTCCTCCTCACCACCGCCAACAACCCTGATGGTACCTAACATTATACTGTTCTGTACTGTATTTTACTGAACTCTACCATACCATACCAAACTATACTATACTATATTTGATACATGTTTGCAATACTATACGTTCTTGCTGTAAACTTATGTGTTTCTGCTTTCGTGTTCCAGTGATGATTCCAGCTTACTCTCTAAACCGAGGATACTCCATCTTCTTCATCCTCTTCAGTGCATTTGGTGAGGCGTGAATGTGTGTGAATGTTTGTGAGGGGTGTATGTGTGTGAATGTTTGTGAGGGGTGAATGTGTGTGAATGTTTGTGTGAGTATCCAAACCCAATTATTCTTATCTCCATCTGTCCCCGCCATCACAGGAACCTACTTCCTGATGAACTTACTGACAGCCATCATCTACAACCAGTTCAGAGGATACCTGCTGGTAAGTTCCACACCTGGTCAACGCTCCCTAGTCCCTAGGGCTGTGTTCCATACCTAGAGAGAGCTCTGTTGTCCTCCAGGGCTATGTTCCACACCTAGTCATAGCGCCCTAGTCCCTAGGACCGTGTCCAATACCTGATCATACAGTAGTTCATTAGGACTTAAGGTACGTTCCATACCTAGTAATTCAGACCTAGTTTTGTGTTGCTGCTCCACCATGAGGAGGTGTACGAGTGTGAAAGTCCTGTACTGTCCTGTGTTGCTAATCCACCATGAGGAGGTCTACGAGTGTGAACGTCCTGTACTGTCCTGTGTTGCTGCTCCACCATGAGCAGGTGTACGAGTGTAAACGTCCTGTACTGTCCTGTGTTGCGGTCAGATGTCCATGCAGACGTCCATCCTCAGGAGGAGGCTGGGCATCAGGGCTGCCTTCACCGTGCTCGCCTGGCAGGACTGCGGAGAGGAAGACACACACACTCCCGAACACACGTAAGTCCTGCTTTCTATTTCAAATGTTCCTGTATTCTTAATTTGTAGTGTTATATTGCATTTTGTTGTGAAGCACTTTGTGTTTTTTCTGCGAGAGGTGCTATACAAATAAGCTTTACTTACTTACCTTACCTTACTTAAGCCTGCAGCACACACACAAACATATATCCATACAAACACACACACAAATGCACATACACACACATAAGACCGGAGCACACACAACCTTAACAAGCGTGTGTGTGTGTGTGTGTGGTTCCAGAGAGCGTGTGAGGGTGGATGCTGTGCTGCAGGTCATGTCCAGGGTCCAGATGAAAAAGTATTACAAACAAGCCATCATCAGGGTGAGAACCGACTGCTGACTTCTGTCTCTCCTCTGTATTTGATGAGCACTCTTTAACTTTCCTCTTCAACAGGAAGTGATGCAGTACTCCGATGGTTTCCTCCAATGGGAGGAATTCAGGAAGTTGTTTGATGAGCTTGACAAGGACCGTATCAAAGAGGTGGGTGTGGATGTTTTCACAGACTCCACCCATCAGGGGGAGATTCCTACAATCATCTGTTGGTTCTGCCTATTTACCTATGGTGTGTTTGTGTGTACGTATGTTTATGTGTGTGTGGCTGTGTCTACTACCGCGCACTTGTGCACTTCGAGCACTTACTTTCAGTGCTTAGGGCGCTTACGCTGAAAAACCAAAATAATTCAGTGCACTGAAAGTACCCGGATGATGCACTGCAAACGGTCCAAAAATGAAGTGTCCGACGATGGACACTACTCGCCCTAAACGGGCGCCATCTTGGCTACGTAGCGGAAGAGGAGGAGTCCAGTGACAGAAATACAAGCGGGTTTGTTTCGCGGGTTTAGTTTCTCGTGTGTCGCGAGCAGATTTGCGTGTGTCACTTCCCGCTAAATGGGTAAGTAAAGTGTTCCAGTTTAGACAGCGCTACTCAGCAACTGAGTGCACTGCAAATGTAAGTGCACTTCATTGCAGTGCACTACATTGCAGTGTACTTCATTAAGTGCGCGGTAGTAGACACAGCCTGTGTGTGCGTTTGTGTACAGCACCCAGCCATGCCCCAGTATAGCGCCCCCTGGATTCAGATGCTCCAGAGGGTGTTCAGTCATCATTATATCACCGTGGTGGGCAATGGTGTGGCCCTGGCCAACGTCATCTGTATCTGTGTACGTATGGACAACACACACACTCCACAGGCACACATCAAACACACACACACACACACACACAGAGAGCTCTACTCCTGAACTGACGCTTTGTCTCCTTGTATGTTCTTCTAGTCCATCCTGGTACTGGATTCAGAGAAGTCCATCTCAGAGAGAGACGACTACTACATGGAGGTTAGCGACGCCAGTCTCTTGTCCTGGTGCCTGGTGGGCGGCCATCCTGTGTTGTCATGTGATCTTATGCTGTTGTGTGTGTGTGTGTGTGTGTGTGCGGCAGGTGATCAACTGTTTCTTCATCCTGTACTACCTGCTGGAGATGTGTATGAAGATCCTAGCCTTGGGCTGGAAAGGCTACATCTCCTACAGGAACAACATCTTCGACGCCTTCCTCACTGTGCTCCTGCTGGTACAAACACGCCTTTTCTGTCTCAGAGTCAAAACACCAAAATGTTTTTATCGGATATAACTCACTTCCTAGACCAGACCACTTGAATTAAAAACAACTTGCTCAGCACAGTAACTTATTATTCAACTATATTATACATATGAGAGAATAATCAATATAATACATGCAGTATTATGATACAGTAGCAAGTGGATGTCGTGTCATACTGAGAGTGTGTTTGTTTTATCCTCCAGGGTCTCCAGATCGCCATCCTTGCCACCTACAGGCTTCCTTACCCTAAGTGGTTGGTGTCTATGCCCTCTCATGCGTTCCTATACCACAGTCCACTTCCATGGAACCTGTCTGTGTTACCTGTTGGGTTGGGAAGAGATCTTACAGACTCTTGTCACATAAACTGGTGTTCTCACAGTAGATCCATCTGATTAGAGGATACAATCAATGAAATACTGAAGGACGCAAAGATGTAAGTCGGATGTATATGTGTGTGTGTGTGTGTGTATTTCTGTGTGTGTGTGTGTAGGAACCCCGAGTCGCGAGGGATCATGTCTCTGTGGGACATGGTGCGTCTGGTCAACCTCCTCATCGTGGTCCGTTTCCTCCGCATCATACCTGACATCAAGGTCAGTGTCAGCCACACCTGGCTCTGCAGGAGCTCTGGAGGGAACACAGCTGGCTCACATACTTGATGATGTTGTCTGATGGGTGACTGTATTGCTGTCATGGTTGCGGTTCAGCTGATGGCCCTGGTAGCCAGTACCTTGGTGGACCTGGTGAAGAACCTGCGGGCATTTGCTGGCATCTTGGTGGTGAGTGGTAATATAGTACCCTGTTCCTCCTCTAGGTGGTGTCCTATCCTAGCTACAGTACCATGTCCTGTCCTAGATGGAGTACTATGCTTGCTGCAGATACAGTACCACGTCCTTCCTCTAGGTGGTGTACTATGTGTTTGCTGTTCTGGGGATCTGGCTGTTCAAAGGTGCCATCACAGCTCCAGGCCAAATGAGGTACTAGTCATTAGAGTCTTTGTCATTGTATTCTATGCAATTCTGTTCTATTCTATAGTGTAATGATCAGCTCTAATGGATGTGTGTGTGTGTCCTCAGTGACATCTCTAACTCCAGCATGGAGAACATCACCACTAACTTCACCATGGAATGTGGCTCCTATGAACAGTTGGGATACTGGCCTAACAACTTTGACGACTTTGCCGTGAGTGACCTCACTTCCTGTACTTGGGCATAGTCCTGGCAGAGCATTGAAGCTGTGAGTCCCCTTACCTACCTACCTTGCTCTCTACGTGTCTTTCTCTAACTCTCTCTCTCTCTCTCTCTCTCTCTCTCTCTCTTTCCCACAGTCCGCCATTGTACTTCTGTACAACATCATGGTGGTCAACAACTGGCAGGTCTTCATGGATGCCTACACCAGATACACCACAGAGTAAGAACACTGACATCAAATTCACATCCAGTCTCTGTTGAAGTGACACTGTGTGTAATAACCTAGCGTGTGTGTGTGTCCAGGTGGTCCAAGGTCTACTTTGTATCCTGGTGGCTCACCTCCTCAGTCATGTGGGTCAACCTGTTTGTGGCTCTCATTTTGGAGGTAGGATATCTACTTAAGGTCATCTTCATCCTGCGCCCACTCCTTCCTTCTCATTGCCATGTGTCATGTGAGTGATGTCATGTGTCTGAGTGATGTCATGTGACTGCATGTGTGTGCCTATGTGGTTGTTTCCTCAGAACTTCATATTCAAGTGGGACCACAGTAATTCGTGCTCCGTGACTGATATCGAGAGGACAGGATATGAGACCACAGTCCAGCTCATGTTCAAGTAGGTCCCCTCCCTGCCCCTCTTCTCTTGTCTTGTCTTCTCTCCTCTCCTGACCATGCTTCTTCCTGTCTCCAGAGAACACATACAGGAGCCCACAGAAGAAGAACTGCTTAACCAGCTACACCACCATCCCCACCTCCACCTAAACTGGTGATCCTGCTTCCCCACATCCCTCTCATATACCAGAACACGTGTTACTGCCGTCATTGGACTGCCCATCGATGAATACTTCAGTACTTTCTATGGCATTTAGTAAATATTTAAGTTTTAATTTAAAAGTATTTGATGGTGTGTAAAAAGGGAAAGGCTGGCTTGTATGTTGTGTAGCTGTCTCTTGTGGGGATTCCCAGCTGTGCGCTGCCCTGAGGGGTTGCCAGGTAACTGTCTGCTTGCTGTCAACGGCTGTCACTGAGACAAGATGTACTGATAAAAAAATGTTTTATATGTATATATATATATACATATATATGTGCCTGATAACGACACTGGAGTAGCGGTAAAGGTTTGTGTATAGGAAGGTGCTCTGTTTCTAAAATAAAGTCAAATCCCACGAGCGTTTGTTCTTTCTGTAGCCTAGGTTACTATGGTTACCGTGCCTAATGTGACCCACATATGTGTAAGTGGAGGCACCCTACTGTTGGAATAACTTTAAGAGGCCATATACACACACACAAACAAACAAACACACACGCGCAAACACTAACAAATACACACCATCTGTAACAAACTCAAACACGCACTCCCAATCACAACGGAAACACACAAACACGCACACCCAATCACAACAGAAAAATACAAACAAACACACCTAATCACAACATAAACAGACAAACACACACACAAAGACACTTACACAGGCATTCCAAAGGCTATATACTCCTCCAACACAACATATGTTTACTTCAAACAGGACAGAACAAACAAGCCTGCCTTTAGAGGGGCCATCATCAAATTACTAATCCCCCATCTCTCCCTCTCCCTCCCCCATGTTCTCCCTCCCTTCCCCATCTCTCTCCATTCTCCCCATATCTCCCAACCCTCTCCATCTATACCCAGCCTTCCCTAATTGTCCCCATCCCCCACACTGACACAGCATCCTGTACAAACACACATTTACCTGTGTTTCCTGTCAGACTGATGTGCCACTTGTCAACACTGATGTGTGTTGACCTGGTGGCGTGGGAACAAGAATACTGACCTCGTCGGCTGTGAGGGGGATGATGCCATACCTGCTCTCGCCTGAAACACCTTCCTACACAGCAGAATCCCCCACATACCTGAATACCCGTCTGGCACCTTTTTACTCTCTCTCCCCCTCTCTTTGTCTGTCTCTCTCACTCTGTATCTCTCTTTTCTCTCCCCCCCTCTCTTTCACTCTCCCTCTCTCACCCCTCTCGATCTCTCTCTGTCTCTCTCCCCCACCTCTCTCTCTGTCCCCCCTCTCTCCCTCAGCCTCTCTTTCCCTTTTTCTTTCTTTCATCTGCTTTTTCTCTCCCTGCCTTTCCCTCTCACTCCCCCTCCTTCCCTCTCTCTCTCTCTCTCTCTCTCTCTCTCACTCCCCCTCCCCCCCTCTCTCTCTGTATCTCTCTCCCTCGTCTGCCTCTCTCTTTTCCCCTCTCTCCCTCTCTCTTGTCTTGCCGCTTTCCCCTCTCCCTTTCTCTCTCTCTCTCTTTCTCAGTGGAGGGTTATTAGCATACAGGTGAGAAGAAAAGGCAGTTGGGGGGAGGCTGGGTGGCTCAGTCTAAAAGGTTAGGTTATGTGTACAGGAGAGCCCAGCAGCTGTCCTCCGGCTGTGTGTTTGTGTGGGTGTGTGAATGTATGTGTTTAAAGGGTGGGTATTTACAGTCACATAAATGAGTTTGTCTGCATGTGTGTGTGGCGAGGCTTGGAGGGGTGTGGTGGGTGGCAGAAGGGTGTTAGTGTGGGTGGATATTATATGTAAAGATAAACTACAGGAAAAAGACAAAATGCCAGCAAGTGTGTGTGACAACAGAGTGCGTGTGAAGGATTTTGTGTGTGTCTGTGCTCACCCGAGAGCATTACTCCAGCCCCCCAAGAGATGTCAGTGTTACACCCTGGATGCCCCTGGCGACTCAGCTGTCCAACACTGTTGCTGATCAACTTCTGACCTGGCACAACTCATTCTAATTGTTTAACAATCTGGTTAGTTACACCTGGTTGGAGCGTAAACCTACATGGGGTAGTGGTATGGCTCAACCTTTGACCTCTGAGAATGAGGGAAAGTGTTTTGAAGGTGCCATCGTAAAATGTACATAGCACTTCAGAGATTGGTTCGTGTTTAGGTGTGGAGTCTAGCATGGTCAGTTAGCAACATTATCAACACAGGGAAGTCATATTTAGTCATTGTTAAATCACCCCTCTCTGATATTTAAACAACAGCATATTTTTCACTATGCTTAGTGCTTAATGCTTAGTGTGCGTGTGTGCGTGAGAGAGAGAGAGAGAGAGAGAGAGAGAGAGAGAGAGAGAGAGAGAGCAGGTTTGTACCTACTTGTGTAGAATGTGAGAGGGGTCAGTTATACGGCATCTTGAGTTTCCCTCTAATCACTCTTGAAGGAAGTGTTCCTGGATTCCCACACACTCCGGACAATAAGACCAGTATTAGCCTCAGGAACGAAGCTTACTCCCCCTCCCCCTTTATCCCTCCCCCTCTCCTTCCTCCCCTCCATCCCTCCCTCTCTACCTCTGCTCTTTCTTCCCTTCCCCCTCTCTTTCTAAAGTTCTCTTAACCAGATGAACGTAGCTACTGGTCTCACCCGTCTGTCCCCCTCTCCTCCTCCCCCATCTCTCCTTTCCTGCCCTTCTTTCTCCTCCTATTCCAGTGTCTAACCTCTGCATAGTTTCCCCTGATCACATCTCCTTACAGAGGCCATGTAAGAGATACTCCTCATCGAACCTGGCTGACTGGAGGCCAGGACATCTTCTGATGTCACCGTGGGCACCTCAGGGCCTTCTAAAGACCTGATGGACTTCTGTGATGTTATGAACATGGTTTGAAAGACAATATTGTGTTGTTGGGATCACCATTTAAATGAAACCTTGTAATTTTGGGTCTGGACAGTAAACTACAAACAGTGTAGGAGAGCCTCCTCCTCTCATTCTGTAAAGGAAGTGGAAGTGGTAGGAAGTGGAGGTGGCAGGAAGTGGAAGTGGCAGGAAGTGGAAGTGGCAGGAGGAGGGAGTGGCAGGAAGTGGAAGTGGCAGGAAGTGGCAGTGGCAGGAGGAGTGAGTGGCAGGAAGTGGCAGGAAGTAGAAGTGGCAGGAAGTGGAAGTGGAAGTGGCAGGAAGTGGAAATGAGTGTTTACCGGTACATATTTGTATGCGTGTGTACATGTGTGTGTTTGTGTGTGTCTGCTTATAAGTCTGTGTTAGTGTCATTGTATGTGAATTGTTTGAGTTGAAAGGCTAGTTAATGCTGGTTAAGGTTGTCAGTGGGTTTACCTGCGCTCCAGTTCCCGAGCCCTGCGATGTGGGAAGCAGCTAAGCTTCTTACAGGCTGAGCCCTGACAACCCCTGGGACAGAGGTCAAGCTGCAGGGGTCAGGAAGGGAGGAGATGGGGGCGGGAGGGGGTTTAGGGGTGGGTGGGACAGTACAGGGTGTCGGACATGAGACATAAGACTGTAGTAGACAATGATCATGGTGATTCTGGGAGGAGGAGGAGGAGGAGGAGAAGGAGGGAGGTGGAGAGGGAGGTGGGGGAGAGGTGGTGGAGGGAGAGAGATAGTAGGGAAGAACATGAAAAGGACATGGAGAGATGTGGAGTGAGAGAAATGGAAGAATATGGACTGAAATGGAGAGAGAGGGGGGGGGGTGTGCAGCTGTCTGGAAAGTTAGGCTGGACTCCTATGATCATCCAGCCGTGAAATCAGCCCTGGACAGCTCTGCATTCAGAACTCTGTGAGAGGCACACACACACGCGCGCACAGTCGCACACACATACACACATATTCAAGCAAGCATTGACACACACACACACACACAAACACTTCATATTGCTCTCTCCCTCTCCCGGTCTATCACTATCCCTCTGTATTTATTTCACCCAGTTGTTGAGCAAACTGTAAACTATAACCTTCCTCAATGAGCAGGAACTTACTGTATAATGTCAGCAGGCAAATGCGGCATCATTTGCATGTGGTGGACTGTTGGAAGATGGGGATTGGTGAATAAGGCATTCTTTTCCAAAGTTCTCCCCTGCTACTGAGGTCTTTGGTGGGGGAGGAGATGGTGAAAAGGGGTAGGAGGAAGAGGAGCATTCTCCAAAGTTTTGAGAAAGCCCCTATGTTTTCTCACTAAACTTGTGAAACTCCTGATTTCTACAAGTTTCGTAGGGCTTTTCTGTCACACAGTCTACAGTAGTCTACAGTTACAACACTGACCATTAACTCTAGCCCTAACCCATAGCCCATGACCCTTAACATAATTTAAGAAGTTCTCTTCCCTCTCAACACATGAGCAAACATTGGTGGCTGGTGAGAGTTCAATGCCAGGAATCGAAAGAGGGTATATGTGGCACAAGTCTGGGCACAAGCCCTGACAGGTTGGCACGGCAATGCCAGTGGTCTGGGCTACAGCCCACCCAGCCCGTGGTATGCCCCTCCACCCCTTATCTCCCTCTCACTACGTACCCTCTCACCATCGCTGGAACGGCTGACTACCACCTCTGTTTCACCTCTTAATGAGCTACGTGTGTGTGTGCGTGTGCGTGTGTGTGTGTGTGTGTGTGTGTGTGTGTGCAGTCCGGATGCCGTGTGCTCTGCACTCTGTCTGTTTCACCTCTGATCAGTCGCACATGAACAACCTTTGAACTCTGACCTGAAAGCCAGGCATTCCATCCGTCAGTCTACTCTGGTGTGTGTGTGGTGTGTGTGTGTTATGTTATGCGTGTGTTGAGAGGTGGGGTCCTGGTGTTTATTTACTGTTGGCTTCTTGCTTCTGGTGAAGCATAGCATTTCCTGTGCCTGCAGGGAGGGAAGAAAGGTCCTGTTTCTCTTTCTCAAACGCACACAAAGTAGGTAGTGTGGTTTACCCCTAACCCCCAAAGGTCAAATGGAACTATAGAATTCTGGGATGCATGTTCTTTCATGTTCTCAGATGCTAAATCAAACCACCTTCATCATGCTGCAACAACCTTTCTACCTTTTACTGTGAGACATGCTCAAAGTCACAGGACTACCACCATGAAACAATGCTATCAGCAAAGTCAATCCAAGGACTGCCTCTCTCCCTCCCTCTCTCCCTTACTAAGTTAACCTCACCTGGCCAGTCCTTTACCTGATCTGACACTCTTCTCTCTGTATCGACCATCCAGACAGCTGGGCTGAAACCTCGACGAGCAGACTGTGGATCTGGTTTCCTTAGCAAGCCTCCGTAAGATTCAGGTGAGCATCTTTCCACACTCAGACACTGCAGGACAAAACATGTAAGCATTAGCTTGTGTTAAAGTAGCACAGGCAGAACTCGCTGTGTTGAGATTGTATTAGTCAGTTTAGAGTTTGTCTGACTGCTTAAAACTGTCTCTCTCTCACCCCATGCTTACCTGTCTGACTGCCTGACTGTCTGCTTGCCTGTCTGTTTACCCCCCTGCCTACCTGTCTGTGATTACATGTCTGTCTGTTGTCCCCCTGCCTGCCTGTCTGTCTGTCTGCCTGTGTGTGTGTCTGCCTGTGTGTCTGTCTGCCTGTGTGTCTGTCTGTGTGTCTGTCTGCCTGTGTGTCTGTCTGCCTGTGTGTCTGTGTTCCTGTGTGTCTGTCTGCCTGTGTGTCTGTGTTCCTGTGTGTCTGTCTCCCTGTGTGTCTGTCTGCCTGCCTGTCTGTGTGCCTGTGTGTCTGTCTGTCTGCCTGTGTGTCTGTCTGCCTGTCTGTCTGTCTGTGTGTCTGGCTCATCCAGCCTCCTGCAGATACAGAGGGCATGACAGACGGAGTGGTGGAGTGACAGACCTTTCTAGAAGGAGAGAAAGAGGCTGATTGTCTCGGCGCCCCTCGTCTCCCGCCCAGCCACGGCCTCACATGCCTCCGCAGGAGCAGAGAAAGGAAAGAAAGAGACCGAGAGAAAGAAAGAGAGGGAGAGAGGGAAGGCAGTTTCGGTCTGCAGCTGCTCCTCTGGATGTTTTGGGATTACATCAGAGCCTGAGAAGAAAAGAGGGACGGAGGGAGAGAGGGAGCGAGAGAGGGGCACAGAGGAGAGGGGTGTGAGGCACACTCCACAAATCAGGGGTCTCTTTCTGTTGGGGCGCAGTGAGGGGGTGCTTCCAAACTGCTCTTCACACCGGCTTAGGGAGAGGAGAGGAATAACACGAAGGAGAAGGGGGAGCCGGAGAGGCCGAGACAAAAAGATAGATTCATATTGTTAAGGAGGATAGATTGATTAAAAACATTCTATACCACGCAGTTGGAGTCAGTCATTTGTCAAACCAGAGTCAGCTTTCGCAGAACTTTGCCCTGGTCCTTTGTTGTTACTGTACTGCAGGGTTCCACAATGTTCTCTGGATCTCTGGTGGTCATCCTATTGGTCCTGCTCCTCTGTAGGCGTGTCCTGTGGCATGGCCTCTGACTTCTGATTGGCCAGATGTGGTTCCAGAGGAAGCCAGGCCCCAGACAGGAAGCTACAGGCAGACAGAGAGATGGAAGACAGGATGTGGTCACCTAACTGTCATGGCTGCCACTCCACTTCCTGTCCACATCCTGCCTCATCAGCATCATGTTGACTCCCAGTGTAAGCACCATCTAGTAGAACTGTTTCCACTGTGTTGGAACAGAGCTGGTGCCATTCTGTCACTAGAGAAAGAGTGAAAAAAGAACGAAAGAGAGAGAGAGAGAGAGAGAGAGAGAGAGAGAGAGAGAGAGAGAGAGAGAGACGAGAGAGAGAGAGAGAGAGAGTATGAGAGAGAGAGAGAAAGCTCACAGTCATGTGATTGAGAACCAGTTCTTACAATTCAAACTTGTTATTGCTCATCCAAGTGTGTGGAAACCCATGTCATGCCTTTCTATAATCCATTAAACTACCATTTAAAAGATGCTGAGAATGAGTCATGTTTCACAATGATGAGGTCACATCCATCCATCCATCCATTCTTCCATCCATCCCTCCATCTCAAATCCATGCTAGGACAGATGAGTGCAGTATTGTGGTGGCCCTGTAAGACCCCAACACATACGCACACACATACACACATATACACATATACACACACACAAACACACACACACACACACACACACACACACACACACATACAAACACACACATACACACACAGCGGCCCTGTGAGGTCAGAGGCTGAGAAAAAGAATATTAATCATACAAGGGCAGTTAGAACTGAAACACAAAGCCTACTGACAGATTTACACGATGGGTCGCCAGGGAGACAGAAAGCTGTTGTTGACCCCTCTGGCCTCTGTGGCCTGCTGTTGGTTCTCCACCACATTTAACTCTCATTTTAGGCTGGAATGGGGGCATTGTGAACAGGAGGGTTTATGACTGTTTTTGCCGATGTCATTGTGTGTGATGTGAGTGGCTCTGCACTGGACGTCTTTGTATCCTGTGGGGGCCCGGGGAGGTCGTTGTGAAGGGGGGGAGGGGGGTGTTGGGTGGTACCAGGGGCAGTGATGTCGGGGGTGTGGCTGGGCCTCGACCTCTGCAAACCCTTGTGGTTGATAGATGTTTATGGTCGGTTCTTCTTCTTCTGTGTTGGGATGGCCTCTCAATGTCAAGGCTCTTCTCAGTGCATCCTGGGAGCGGGAGGGGCCGAGGTGGCGGGTGTTAAGTGGCTCCTTCCCCTTCCTTCCTCGCTGGCTCTCAGGGATGAGAATGTGAGGGGGTAAGTCGATGGGGAGGAGAGGGTGAATATGTGGTGGTACGTAGGCGAAGCAGTCAGCTGTAGCCACTGCAGCAGAGGAAATAGGAGGTCTACTGGGCTGTGAAGAGTTCTGGGGTCTGGAGGAGGTCTACTGGGCTGTGAAGAGTCCTGGGGTCTGGAGGAGGTCTACTGGGCTGTGAAGAGTCCTGGGGTCTGGAGGAGGTCTACTGGGCTGTGAAGAGTCCTGGGGTCTGGAGGAGGTCTACTGGGCTGTGAAGAGTTCTGGGGTCTGGAGGAGGTCTACTGGGCTGTGAAGAGTTCTGGGGTCTGGAGGAGGTCTACTGGGCTGTGAAGAGTCCTGGGGTCTGGAGGAGGTCTACTGGGCTGTGAAGAGTCCGGAGGAGGTCTACTGGGCTGTGAAGAGTCCTGGGGTCTGGAGGAGGTCTACTGGGCTGTGTAGAGTCCTGGGGTCTGGAGGAGGTCTACTGGGCTGTGAAGAGTCCTGGGGTCTGGAGGAGGTCTACTGGGCTGTGAAGAGTCCTGGGGTCTGGAGGAGGTCTACTGGGCTGTGAAGAGTCCTGGGGTCTGGAGGAGGTCTACTGGGCTGTGTAGAGTTCTGGGGTCTGGAGGAGGTCTACTGGGCTGTGAAGAGTCCTGGGGTCTGGAGGAGGTCTACTGGGCTGTGAAGAGTCCGGAGGAGGTCTACTGGGCTGTGAAGAGTCCTGGGGTCTGGAGGAGGTCTACTGGGCTGTGAAGAGTTCTGGGGTCTGGAGGAGGTATACTGGGCTGTGTAGAGTCCTGGGGTCTGGAGGAGGTCTACTGGGCTGTGAAGAGTCCTGGGGTCTGGAGGAGGTCTACTGGGCTGTGAAGAGTTCTGGGGTCTGGAGGAGGTCTACTGGGCTGTGAAGAGTTCTGGGGTCTGGAGGAGGTCTACTGGGCTGTGAAGAGTCCTGGGGTCTGGAGGAGGTCTACTGGGCTGTGAAGAGTCCGGAGGAGGTCTACTGGGCTGTGAAGAGTCCTGGGGTCTGGAGGAGGTCTACTGGGCTGTGAAGAGTTCTGGGGTCTGGAGGAGGTATACTGGGCTGTGTAGAGTCCTGGGGTCTGGAGGAGGTCTACTGGGCTGTGTAGAGTTCTGGGGTCTGGAGGAGGTCTACTGGGCTGTGTAGAGTCCTGGGGTCTGGAGGGCTTCAAACAACACCCACACACCAACAGATGTTTCTCCACACCTTTCATTCACAAGAAGGAACAACTACTACTGTAACACCTCAACCTGGCAGGGGGCAACATCCTCTTGTATGGCATCATCAGAGACATTCTGGATAAACACACACACACACATACACACACACGCACACACACACGCTAAGAGTCTCCTTGATGTCTTTGTCATCTCCCGAGGTTGTGAAGACACCGTTAGAATTCCTGGGATGCCAGGGCTGGTGTGTGTCGGTGTGTGTCTCTGTGTGTGTGTGTGTGTGTGTGTGTGTGTGTGTGTGTGTGTGTGAGTGTGTGCGTGCGTGGTGATGGTATCAGATCATGTGTATTGTCCTACATTCCTGCACAATTATCTCCTTTGCCTGGTCCTGTCTCCTGACCATCACCTCCATCAAGCTGAGCAGAGGGGGTCGTAGAGAAGGTCTTTCCCCCAGACGAGGCCTCAGGTCTGGGTCATGGCACGGAGGCAACTCCCTGCCCCCCAGAGTTTGAGGATGCCATGGCCTTAAACACAGACCGTAAAGTTTAATGACTCTTAATTGGACCACCTGTCTGCAGTAGGGTCTTAAGTCTGACCTCCCTCCCCAGACCAAGTCAGGTTTACATGCCCAGTGCACGGGATCTTGTATAGTAAACAAAACTAAAAGTGTCTGATTTAGCTTATACAACATCCAACCTTAATATACTAAATGGGAACACCTGCTGTGTGAGAGAAAGAGGAAGGTTAAGGGGAGAAAACACATTTCCCCCTGGTAAGCACGTGCTTGAAGATGCAAAGTCTGGGAATCCATGGGCCCGTGAATGAGGTACCACTCATCCAGTCCTACAACACCATCTCTGTTGGCATAAAGACAGAGACAGTGTGAACCGATTACAGCCCTGTCTCTCAACTACCATCTGAGCTGTCATCCACTACCATTTCATATGATCTTTAGAGGATTGTTTTATGTAAAATGCTATTAAATATTGCTTGTTGTTAACTGTTGGTTAACATTGATTTAGGTTAAGGACAGCTTTGTGGACATTAAGATCTAGAACCTAGGTCAGAATGCTAGGAAACTATTGAAAAGAGCAGAACCAAGAATTCCAACGTGCCTGTCCAAATGGCAAACCCCAACCTCAGCACTTGAAGGTGACACGTTGTCATAGCGACAGCACCTGGGACCATGCTGGTGACCTAAAAGGTGACAGGAGATAGTAAAACAGCTTGTCACCCTCCAGCTCAGGAGGGGGTTTCCCCAGCGGTCTACCTAATGACTTACCTGACCGGCTGCTCACCACCACACCAGGCTGGTCTAATGAGAGGTCTGAAGTATGCTTTTGATCTCTTCTCCTCATTTCCCACAAGTCTTGGCTCTCGACCCCCTCTAACTAGGAGTTGATAATACATAATGCATATAAATGGCCCTTACCACCCCACCCCCACCCAACCCTATTTCTTACTTCCTCTCTGGTCTCCCCATTGCTACTCCTAACCCTTGGAATGGCTTAACGGTTCACACGTCAGTGCAAACTGCTAACCCCCCCCCCAGCTTCACTCCTCCTCTCCCTTCTACTCTGCAAGCCTCCATAGACCCTGCTCCTTATGGACACAGCTCAGCTCTCTGTCATTCATTTACTTTCATTCCCCCACAGTGGCCCTCCTGTGGTTTTCTCACACCTCCCTGAACCCCTCTCTCTCTGCAAGGAGAAGGGGGGACAGGGCCTGGAGAGGGGGTTGGGGAGGGGGCCCAAAGGGTGGGTTACCTCTGTCTCGGTGTGGGCGTATGTGTGTGTGTGGTGTGTGTGTGTGTGCATGTGTGTATGTCTCAGTGTGGGGCTATTTAAAAGCACATCTGTTTTCTGGCTGCATTAGCATCAGTGAAAGCATGTAGCCCCTGTACAGCCCCCACTGTGATTGGCTGGCTGTAGATAGCCCATCTGTCAGGAAGTACAGAGGACAAACATGAAGACATTCCTCCACTCCGCTCCATCTGTCTGACCTGTACACAACACTACACAACAACACAAGACAACTCAGAACCACACACTACGACACAACCATACCACACAAAACTCACAACAACACAATGCTACACAACACTACACACAACAATACTACACACCAGCACACAACATCCGAACACCACAACCCTACATGAAAACCTCACAGTGCAAATAATGGCCTAAGAAACACACACAGACTTAACTCTGAGATTCTGACCAGAGAGGGGACATGATCCTGGTTCTGACCAGAGGGGGGTACAGGATCCTGGTTCTGACCAGAGAGGGGGACAGGATCCTGGTTCTGACCAGAGAGGGGACAGGATCCTGGTTCTGACCAGAGAGGGGGACAGGATCCTGGTTCTGACCAGAGAGGGGACAGGATCCTGGTTCTGACCAGAGAGGGGACAGGATCCTGGTTCTGACCAAGGGGGGGGACAGGATCCTGGTTCTGACCAGAGAGGGGACAGGATCCTGGTTCTGACCAAGGGGGGGGGGACAGGATCCTGGTTCTGACCAGAGAGGGGGACAGGATCCTGGTTCTGACCAGAGAGGGGACAGGATCCTGGTTCTGACCAGAGCCCCACACTCTCTCTCAGCTCTGCGCTCACTTCTAAAGACCCTCAGTCCTTTCTGAAGGGCCGGTTTAGATGCTTGCATTTTGTGAAAGCGTAATTATGGGATATTGTGCGTGGTGACTATGGCGATGGGCTCGGCTGTCCTCTCACATTAAGCAGACCTGGTGCAGCAACCATCTTTGGGGTTTGGTCTCCATGGGTTGGTTTCACAGAGTGGGTATGTGTGTGTGTGTGTGTGTGTGTGCTTGCCGGTGTGTGTGAGAAAGAGAGAGATGTGGAAGAGGAGGGGTGTGATTGTGTTGTTGTGTCCTGTGATCTGGGTGAATTGAAGCTTTATCAAAGAGAGTTGTAGGATTTATGCCTGTAGAAACTCCCTCTTCTCAAAGCCTGTTTGTGTTTCTGCCGCTACCCCCATTCATCAGGACTCATATTAGCATGTGGGAGCAGCAATGTTGCTAACCTCGGACCCGGTGCATTGTGGAAGTCTTGTTAGCACGATGCTACACACGGCCCCCCCTATACATATTTACCTAACAATGCAGAACCATCCAGCTAGGGCATTCCAAGGGTTGGAAGAACTGGTGGGTGTAGTCTATCAGCTCACCTGGTGGTGGGGCTCTTTCCCCAAATGAACTCTAGTCCGAACACTCAACTTAATGTAGACCAAAGTGTGTTTAGATGTTTATGTGTGTGTGTGTGTGTCCGTTGGGGGGTGGGGGTGTTGGGGAGCAACAAGAAAAGTACTTCCTAAATCTTTAATTACTTCCTAAATCTTAATTACTTCCTTAATCTGCTTGGTAGAAGGGGAAAAGGTTGTCATTCACTATTTGTAAAAATAATGACTCATCATTTTATTTCACCCTGAGTCTGAATGGAATAACCCTGATCCTGAATGATTTGTTTAACTACATTCTCTTCTGGTTCTACCCATTGGCACTTATTTGCTTTTCACAATGTATGCTCAATGCTCATGTTTTAGCTACCCGCAATGTTTTTGGTGCTATCTCGTTGTTAATGATCACTGACCTATGCACTTTTTGTAAAGCTCTCTCTTGTAAGTCGCTTTGAATAAAAGCGTCTGCTAAATGAATCCATGTAAATGTAATATGACATCTTGAGCACTTTACATTGAGGTAGTGTAGTGAGTGTGGATAGAACTTTATGATCTCAACTTGATCTCTCTCCATTGCTTTCCTCTCAGCTTCATATTGACTAATCTCATTCCAGCCTTGAGAGTGGGCCTATATCAATACTTGGGAGTATATCAAAGTATTTCAGGCTGCCCATTCGGGGCCTGTTTGACAGGTCTGATTGCGCTGGGTGACATAAATCAAGTGCACCCCTGGTGTGTCAGTGAGGCTGGTGTGTGGAGCTACAAAGACACCGCTGCTGATCTGCTCTCTGTTTGCTCTGCAAGACAAACAGGCTGAGGCTCCAGGATGGCTGCACCCTACTCCCACGCTCAGGTGGACGGCCTGGTTCAGGAACAACCTGGGGCAGGACCTCGGGACAACGTCTCCTTCCCCTCAACCCCCCATCTCACGAATCGTGCTCACCAGTTAGCCAGGTGCAATCTGTGTTTTCATTGCAGCATCCTCTGCTCTTAACTGGCTCTCAACCAGCCCAACCCTACTATACACCCAGTCCAGCCCAGCCGTATTCTGCCCCAGCCTAGCCCAGACGTATTCTGCCCCAGCCTAGCCCAGCCATATTCTGCCCCAGCCTAGCCCAGACGTATTCTGCCCCAGCCTAGCCCAGACGTATTCTGCCCCAGCCTAGCCCAGCCGTATTCTGCCCCAGCCTAGCCCAGCCGTATTCTGCCCCAGCCTAGCCCAGCCGTATTCTGCGCCCAGCCTAGCCCAGCCGTATTCTGCCCCAGCCTAGCCCAGCCGTATTCTGCCCCAGCCTAGCCCAGCCGTATTCTGCCCCAGCCTAGCCCAGCCGTATTCTGCCCCAGCCTAGCCCAGCCGTATTCTGCCCCAGCCTAGCCCAGCCGTATTCTGCCCCAGCCTAGCCCAGCCGTATTCTGCCCCAGCCTAGCCCAGCCGTATTCTGCCCCAGCCTAGCCCAGCCGTATTCTGCCCCAGCCTAGCCCAGCCGTATTCTGCCCCAGCCTAGCCCAGCCGTATTCTGCCCCAGCCTAGCCCAGCCCGTATTCTGCCCCAGCCTAGCCTAGCCTAGCCGTATTCTGCCCCAGCCTAGCCTAGCCCAGCCAATTGTGGACAGCCAGTCTGGTCCTCTGATGGCCCACCTGGGCAGATGCCTCATGCCAACTTGTTGCTCTTTTTATATTCCACATGGCCTGGAGGGCAGCCTGTTATATCTGCCCCTCTGGACGTGTTCCCAGGGGCCACTTTACAGCGGCACGCCATGCTGAGCACATGGAAATGTGACACGCAGCGCACGGCCACACTCTCCCGCCAACTGACCCAGGGGTGAGACATTACACCCCCTCCCCGGAATCCTCATATCCCCCGCCCCTCACACACACACACACACACACACACAAGTCCCCCGCTAACACTTGGACTTGAGCGCCAAAAGAGAGGGGGAAAACAGGCTAACAAGAGAGGCCTTGTGTCAGGCACATGTCAGGCGTGTGTGTGTGTATGTGTGTATGTGTGTATGGACTCATGGAGGAGCTGGCTGAGAGTGATCTGGCAGGTGCTTCTTTTGTCTCGAGGACAGTAGCCCCCCAACAATAGTGCTGCCTGTCTGTCTGTCCGCAGTGCCTGCCTGCCTGCCTGCCTGCCTGCCTGCCTGCCTGCCTGCCTGCCTGCCTGCCTGCCTGCCCTGCCTGCGCTGTCTGTCTGTCTGTCTGTCTGTCTGTCTGTCTGTCTGCCTGCATGCCTGTCTCTTTCTGTCTGTCTGTCTGTCTGTCTGTCTGTCTGTCTGTCTGTCTGTCTGTCTGTCTGTCTGTCTGTCTGTCATGTCTCTGTCTGTCTGTCTGTCTGTCTGTCTGTTGTCATGGGTGAAGCATCCTGTCAGGACAGAGACAGCATGAGCAGTGTAATTACAGTCTCATAACTCACACAGAGGACTTTGAGTCTCCCATGCAGCCAGGATCAGGATAGAAACAATACAAGTTTAATATAATTATGGCTTTGGAGAGTGTTCTGTCTAAACATCAGACTATTTACCGCCAGGAATAGCTGGGGGGTTTGTGTGTCGTATGTGTAGTTGCAAGGACTGGAGCACCTTGCACACACCCAGACATGTAACTACCTGAGGAGTCAGAGGCAGGTGTGCAATATTCTAGGATTAAGGTCAGTGTTCTGACTCACGTTTCTGTCTTTTCTCTCATTGGGTTCTGCATCCTTGTGAACCAGGCCTTTGCCACTTCTACTTAGCAACAGTAGTGTGTCTCACAGGGCACCCCTCTACATCCCACACAACTCTGCCGGCAGTGAGAGGAACAGAAACGCATTAGCATATCCTTGACCTCGATGCGAAGGCTTCCCCTGCGCGTGCACGCGTGTGCGTGTCGTCAGTGCACAAGTGTGTATGCGTGTGCTCGCCTGCGCGAGAGTCCGTGGGCGCTTGTGTGTGTGTGTTCGAATGCGTACGCGAGTGTGCGTGCGTGCGTCTTCGTACATGGAGTGTGCGCATGAATGGGACGGCAGCATCATGTTGTCCTCTACAGACAAGCTGGGGATCCTCAACCTTTGTTTGTCTAACGAAGTCTAATTAGACATAGTTTGTGGTCAACCATGTGGAACAGCGAACTAGCAGGCCTTGTTTAACCTGACCCTCAGCTTGTTTCTGCCAGGGGACAGAAGGTGGTGGGATGGGGAGGTCAGTCAGCTGCACCATCCTCTCTTTGTCCTGAGGAAGTCTGGTCTGTGGGCTCTGTCTGTGTACTGCGGCGGAGGACGAGCGGGCGGAGGGGGCGCTAACAAACAACAACAAACACAAGAAAACAAAGACAGACCCTCTCTGCGTGGAGGAAGTGAGCGGAGGGAGCTGAGAGGAGAGACGAAACACACACACACCCGCACGTACATCTTCGGTTGACCGTTAAACATGAGGTGAGGACAGATTAAAACTGAACTTAAAATCGAAATGTTCAAACTCGGAGGAGTCATGGGTGGCCTGCGGGGTGGGGGGCTAAAAAGGACCAGTGCGGTCCAGGGAAGCCCCGTAAAAAGGATGCTGCTGGGAACCCCCCTGGCAGCAGAGGGGCCAGGTGCAGGGTGTGTGTCAGTAATGAGAGGCACACTCTGGACGCACGTTAGAAAACACACATGAGTTGTTAGGATTAACAGATGAATCAGCGCCTCAATTAAAACCGGTAACAGGGTGTGTGTGTTTGTGTCTGTCTGTGTTTGTGTCTCTGTGTTTGCGTGTGGGATGAGGCAAATGCTTGATTCTAAGACATAACACTGGCTGAGTAAACAGTCCCATGGATGCTTTGTGTCTAGATAGGTTTTCAAGTAGGCACAGGTTTGAGTTACACTTAGGGTTCGACAAGGGGAACGTAACCTTTCGATTTAGCTGGGGAAATATTGACTGAGGTTATGATGATGCCAATGATGATGAAGATGACAGGGGTTAGGATAACGACCATGATGACCAATCAATCCACAGAGAGGGCTGTCTGAGTGAAATCAGTGGGGAATACATGAGGATAATGTAAAGATGACACACACACGCGCACACACACACACATACACAGTCTGTCCCTTTCCCCCGTCCAGGATCCATTCAGTGGGACGGCGGGCCCGTTCTAATCCCGTCGACAGCTCTGTCCTGTGGGCTGCAGCCGTGGGCCGCTCCCCAGACCCTCTCATTGTTCTGTCCTATCTGCTGAGGCCTCCAACTGTCCAGCAGCATATGACTGGCACACACTCCTCTATCAATAGAGGCATCTGCACCCTCACGCACACACACACACGCGTTACACACACTCTCTCTGTCTCACACGAACACACTTACTCTCTCTCTCTCTTTCTCTCTCACACACACACACACACACTTGTTGTCTAATGAATGGATGCCTAATATTGACGCTCCCTGCAGGGGTTGAGAGTGGACGCAGGCCCTCCCTGTATGACGGCACAAAAACAGAACTCTGACAACACCATGCGTATAAACGTGTGTGTGTGTGTGTGTGTGTGTGATGAGTCCACCCATACGCGATGAGCAGCGCCTGGTTAGTGTGGCCAGCGGAGCAGCAGTAACACGCTGTAACGCGCGCCTGGACATCGTCATGGCAGCTGGTATTGTGTCGGGAAGCGAGAAACCTCCTCCCACCTATTGTCCAGTCTGCCAAGCCACGGGTGACGCCAGCGGCGGGGGGCGCCAGTGTGTGTGTGTGTGTGTGTATCTGTGTCTGTGTGTGAGCATGCAGATGTCACTGGTAGTGGCCGTTTGTGGTGAGTGTGTGCCAGTCACTTGCCGGAGGGGCCATGGGGGGGTGAGTCGGGGGTATAATATGATCAGATCATATCTTATTCATGGACATAATAGTTATCATGGGATGGGAATTTGTAGGCGTCAAGTGGCAGTGAAAGAGCCTCCGGGACAGACAGATGCTCAGGCGCTACAGTATGACGGGCATCAAGCCGCCATTGTCCAGTGTGACTCAT
Organism: Mallotus villosus; assembly: GCA_903064625.1. Taxonomy (NCBI): domain Eukaryota; kingdom Metazoa; phylum Chordata; class Actinopteri; order Osmeriformes; family Salangidae; genus Mallotus; species Mallotus villosus. The sequence goes on from CAEFZP010002900.1 coordinate 249,306, forward strand.
ACACAAAAGCAATGACAGTTTCTGAGCAGATGTGAACCAGGGGAGGGACTCCAGAATGGGGAACTCAGTAAGGATGTTACACAAGTCTGCAGAAGTTCCACATAGCTGCGCTGTGGTCGGGATCCCCCCCCAGATCGGTTCTCTGAATGAAGAACCAACAGGTGTTCTGTTGAGTTAACCCCCCCCACCCCACCTCCACCCCATAAAAACTTGTTTGAAGAGCATGTTAATGGGTGCCCAGTGGGTAATACCGTTGTAACAGAGAGAGGGACTTCCTCCTTTTAGACACTGGCCACCTGCACTGGTTTAGGGAAGCACATCTAGGTGAGGCCTGACAGGTGAGACAGGACAGGCCTGCATGTTAGACTGGGAGGGCCAGGGAAAGGTCAGGCCGGGTTAGTCTCATACAGTACTAAGGTTAGTGTTAGGGCCAGTCCAGCACTGTACTAGGGTTAGTGTTAGGGCCAGTCCAGCACTGTACTAGGCCTGTACTCAATTAGACATTGCTAGAGTTTTGTTTTTTTGTCACAGGATGTTATCAGAGAATGTCCTCTGGGATGCTTACAAAGTGTAGTTCGATGTTCCGGTTGGTGTTAAGCGGTGAGAGATGTGTACAATGACAATATAATCGGTCCAGTTGAATGACAAGGTCATGAGGATCTGAGATGTGCTGCACACACTGAGGGTAATGAACTCATGAAGCAGCCTTTGGCTGCTGTTCACTTTACTGGCTTTGACATAAAGGAAAGTGTGAGTGTGTGTGTGTGTCTGTGTTTGACCATGTGTGAGTCACACTGTCAAACATAACAACCTGAATCACCAGTTTTATACTTTCTAGATCAACAGTTTCTGAAGGTCAGGCCTGGTTTTGGAACTAACCATGGCCGTCAAGGACAGTTCTAGATCAAACCTTGCCACCGAAGGATAGTTCTAGAACTACGTCTACTCCTGTTCAGTTCTAGAACTTTCCCAGCTCCTGTAGAACAGAACAGTCCTAGAACTGACCCTGTCTCTGAAGGACAGTTCCAGAACTAACTCTATTCCTGACTGACAGTTCTAGAATAAGGCCTCCTCAGGGAGGGTATGTAAAGGGTTAGGGTTGTGAGTCAGCGTTGTGTTCAAAGTGCGACAGCAGCCTACACCTTTCACCATCAACTTTATTGATCGTTTACAGCATCATATCTCAACATAAAAGCATCTCAACACCCGACAAAAGAGTTTCTTTCACTTTCATTGTAAATCACGCAGGTCAGAGTATTCCTACTGAGGGCTCGAGGATCAGAGAGAGAGCTTCTCCAACAGGTCAGAAACCTGTGTAGGTCTCTCTAGTGTATGTCTCTCTTCAGTGTATAACCCTCTCTAGTGTGTGTCTGTCTGAAGTGAGATCCATCAGCCCCCTCATGCATGGTCAGCTCCCACCACTGATTGACCGATCACATGCGGCGGAACCTCATGAACAGTCTGCATTCAGCTATTCATTTGGAATGAATGAATGACAGTCCAGAACGAGAGTCGTTTTAATGACAGTTTCCTAGATTGCCACGAGGCTTTGATGTGTGTTTTATCTGTGTCATGTGTGGGATGTGATTGATAATAGACTTTTATAGTACTGTAAAAGGGTGTTACATCGTAGAAGCTGATAGCTTCCACGAACAGTTCGGAGCACGGAAAAAAACACTTTCTTTCTTTTATATGGTATTTTTTCTTGACATTATTATTGTTTAATACTCTGACTGATGATCCGTCAGAGACTCCATGAGTCAGCAGAGCATTGTTATATTGTACACACACACACACATACATCAGTACACACACACACATCAGTACACACACACTCAAAGTAAGGTTCCGGCTCAGGCGGGGGCGTCTGAAGACCATACTCAGTCACAAGGAAATGTTCATTTTACTGTAAAAAGAAACTATTGTCTGTTACCATGTGCAGACTGTCTGACCGTGTGTGTGTGTGTATGTGTGTGTGTGTGTGTGTATGTGTGTGTGTGTATTCGTGTTCGTTTGGTGCAGCTGGCCTCAGCGCCTGCCTGATAACGCCTGTCTTTCATCCTCCCACGCAGCAGTGATACCACGGCCCTGCACTCTGGTCACACGCACACAAACACACACACACACACGCACACACACACACACACGCACACACACACACACACACACAGCAATCCAGCTCAGCTTTCCACCTCTCATGGACCTACAGTAGTGAGGGAAGTTTTATCAATGACCTCCGCTGGATCAAAACTTTGCACCATTTGATTGATAACACAGATAAGGACAGTCAGCTGACCAGGGACAAAGTCTGCCCTGGTACAGCGACGCTGCGCTGTGCTGCAGTGTACCTTCAGCGGTCCTGGGTGTCTGCAGGTGTTTAGTGTCCGTCAGAGGGACAACAGCGCCAGGAGTGAATAGCCAGGCAGGCTGGGTGGGCTGTAGATGGAGACAGGCAGCTACCCCCAACTACACGGCAGACACACACACACACACACACACACACACACTTACACGTACACACACACACATACAGACCTTACACACAGCCCCACATGCACACACTCACACACACACAGGAGGGGGAAGATCAAGGCTAACCGTGGCCATAGCAGAGGTCAAGCCTCAGACAGCCCACTCGCCTAGCAACCGGGCCAGGAATGTTCTCACAGGCCTCTGTGGGGAAGTGGTGAGCCCTACACAATCACCTCAGAGTTCATATTGGCCTTCCAGGTCAGAGGTTAAATGCTGCCAGGTCAGGGAGGAGGAGAGGAATGAGAGGAGGTGGGGCAGGTCCTTTAGAGGAGACCGAGAGAGAGGAGGTGGTCTTGGTTCTATAGAAGAGAGCGAGGGAGGAGATAGAAGGTTGCCATTGTATGTGTGTTCATCATGTTGGTTATAGTGTTTGTCTACACATTTTTCTGTAAAAGTTTACCAATGAAAAAACGGTTTCCTATTTGATCAACTGCCTGCAGTTCTCTATGAGCTTATTTGACAGGGTGTGTAGAGGACCAGGTGTATCATGTTACATTGTCCACAAAACGGGAAACTGCTCCCCCACCACCCTCTTCCCCTGACATCAGGTTACACTGGGGGGTAGCCGGGTAGGAATGTATGAATGACACACACACACACACACATACATACACACACAGTTTGAAGGGGCCGAACACCTTCATTCATAAAATCTAGGAGATAAGTCACCCAAGCTGAAGTGCAAACAAGGGTGTATGTATGTGTGTGTGTGTATGGGTGTGTGCGTGCGTGTATGTGTGTGTGTGTGTTAGGGAGGGGCCAGGGGGCTGCATGGTTGTAGGTAGAAGCAGTATTGACTTATCATTGAGAACCTGTTAGGGCTCACCTACAGGATGCAAACAGAAGATATCTCTGTAGGTGTTCCCTCAGAGCTGCCTGGAGCAAGATCATTAGAGTCGTGTTCCGGTTCAAACAATCAAGCTCTCAGAATGAACTGGAGTTGAAAACTGTCAAGTCATTTTGATTAAGTTGAGTTAGTGACACATAGAGCGAGCTTTTAATGTGTGAGAAGACATGCCACTGAATGAACTGCGGCTCCTACACTAAGTCTACTGCCTCAAGCGTCAATCCCTGAAATTCCTGACCTTAGTAGACTAAGAATGTTAATTAAATTGTCCACAGTTCTTTAAGTTCACCCGGGTTGCAATCTGCCCGGGGAGAACATGCAAACTACACACAGGAATGGAGATAGCACACCTGAGCACTGAATAGTTCCCCATGTAGGAATCCAACACATGACTATTACATCTCGCTACGCCTTGCCATGCCACCTTACAAGCTTGCACGCTTGCTAGCGGGTATGTTAGCTTTGTTGTTCATGCTTTCTGGTTGAGTCGTATTTTAGCTTTTGGGCCAGTTGTTTGGGCAGAGAACAATTATCTGTGTCTGTCTCTCGAGCCTGTTGGAATGTTTGACTTTTAACAAGCGCTATCCTTCCAGACATGCCGGTCTGCAGGTGGACAAACCTCAAAGTTACAGATCCCGTCATTCAAGTTGCCCCGGACTGTGACCCTGTCCTGCCCCAGACGGACTCGAGCGCGGTGGGGTGGGGTTTGTATGTAGAGGAACAGGTGATGAGGTTTAGTGATTAGCTATCGTGAGAATTGTGGAGGCGTCAGGAAACGGCCGGTTGAAAGGAATACGAAAGTGAAAATGTGAGCTAGAACTAGTTGGAATATTAACTAGCAAGGTCAAGGTTTTACCGGCTAGAACGCGTCTCTCTCTTGTTGTTACATTCGGTCTGAATCACACATATCTGGAATGCAAGGTTCAGCAAACACTAATCTGGAGAATTTGCAATAAAATAAGTTATTTATTGACAACCCCAATAACAAGTAAATGCATGTGATGGAACGAGGGTATGAAGGGATGGAGGGATGAAGAGAGAGAGGCTGATCCAGAGGCTGATCCAGGTCCCTCTGTGGTGTCCTTCATTATGTTCTCTACTGCAGTACTGCAGATCCACCTCTAGGTGGCACCTACTCTCATTCATTCATTCTGCCATGCTATGAGTACAGTGAACTCACTTCTGTTATAAAAAGAGACAATAAAAACTTGTAAAACGTCATCTTTTGCCAACTGAACGTGTACATGTACTGTCTAAGATGGCGTCACTGGAAACACACAACGCATGACACACACCTGTCCGACATTAGCGAAAGATCTGGACATTTCAACCAGACACTAGTCCTCAAATTTCACTAAGAATATGAAAAGGAGATCTAACTCAGCCCTAAACAAATGAAGGAATTTCGTTTTTATGAACTCAAAGCTCTCGGGGAATCCAAAGTTTGGCTCTTCATATAAATAGACTTTACGCCAGCGATACGTTAAGCAAAGTCAAAGCCGATGGAATTCCAGCCATTGATCTTTCATCAGGAAGGAATATCTGGCTTGGAATTCTGCTGCTACCGCTGCCCCCGACCCTCTCCACTGCCTGTTACCTTCGCTCCCCCCCCAAATCCCACCTCTGTCCATCCCTCCACCACAGTGGGTCTTATCTTCCCTCAGCCTTTCCATCCTGCTCCTCTTTTTGTTCTGTTCAACTCATCTGTGCTGTTGAACCTCCATCCTGAAAACGCAGCTGCTGCGGGCTGTGTGTTCTCTATCTGATCGGGACTGAGGTACTGTGTGTGTGTGTGGGTGTGTGTGTGTGTGTGGGGAGGGGGGGGGATGTTTGTACCTAGACACCTTTTGTCTTTGTCTGTCTGTGTGTGCTCTGGGACGTGGATCCTGGAGGGATATAGATCAATATCAAAAGGGTTTTTTGCTGGAAGGTGTGCCAAAAAGAAGTGGCTGGAGGATGTTGACACACATGGGAGTCTACAGTTCTTGTGAGAGATTGAGGAAGGATGCTGCTGTAGTTCATAAATATGATCTCATTTGTTTACTACTCCTCGGAGCAGATTCGTTTCCACACGTTCCAACTGTCTTGTCTATCTAAACTGCCATGAACTTTCTAAAACAAACTTTGTTGACGGAATGGTTACGTCCCCACCAACAACAACAATACCCCCCCATCCCCCCTCAGATTTCCACAGCACTGGTATGGCTGGTTCTCTCCTCGGTGTTGTTCTCCTGTACCTTATAATACAGCTCTGACTCCGTTCAACTGTCTGTAGGGAGGAAGTGGAGGGACCGGAAGAGGAGGAGGACGTGGAGGAGTAGAAGGAAGAAGAGGATGGTGAGGAGAACATTTATTTTTCACTGAGAGAAAATAATATCATTCAGGAGCATTCAGAGAGAGAAAGAGAGAGAGAGAGAGAGAGAGAGAGAGAGAGAGAGAGAGAGAGAGAGAGATGAGAGAGAGAGAGAGAGAGAGCGAGAGATGAGAGAGAGCGAGAGAGAGAGAGAGTAGAGAGAGAGAGAGAGAGAGAGGGAAAAGTGGAGAGAAGGACGGCATGTCTTTGTAATCATTCCACACACAGATTGTTCTAGTTGCTAAGCCTCCACCCACATCAACCCTATAGATTCCTTCCCCCCATGACAGGCAAGGGAGAGAAAGGGGGGATGATAAACAGAGAGCAGGAAAAGGAAGGGAGAGAAAGAGAAAGAGAGATAGAGAGAGAGAGAGGGGGGAGAGAAGAGAAGAGAAGAGAACAGAACAGAACAGAACAGAAGAGAAGAGAAGAGAAGAAGGAAGTAAGGAGATAGGGAGTAAGGAGAGAGGGAGAAGAGAAAGTGAAGGAGTGGAAGGGTGGATGTTTTAGGGATATGGGCTTCATTACATAAGCAGGCTAGACAGTGTTGGGGGGCAGGAGGGGGCAGGCGAGCTGGGGGGCTGGGAAGGGGCTCCTGTTACCCCTAAAATTCACCAGAGGGATTTTGATGTCTGAAAGCTGACCTTGTATATGTGTGAGAGAAACAGATTGAGCACACAGAAGAGAAATAGAACCAGACAGAAAAGGAGAAAATAAGAAAGATAATTTCTTTTGAGAAAGGCAGAGAGACAAGGATAGGCAAAAGAGAGAGACTAAGAAACAGAAAAATGGACGGAGAGGGAGAGACTAAGGTGAAAGAGAGAGAGACGAGGGTGAGAGAGAGACTAAGGTGAGAGAGAGAGAGAGAGAGAGAGAGAGAGAGAGAGAGAGAGAGAGAGACTAAGGCGAGCGAGAGTCCTTGCATCCCCCAGGCCCACAGTGGAGGTGAACGGAGGGAGCTGGGGTCCCACGTGGCCCCTCGTCTGGCTCCTGCCGGGTCACCGTGGCGTGGAACAGGTCGCCATGGCGCCTCGTCTGTAGGTAGCACAGGGATTAAACATGAAAGCTCCGCAGGTCTAGAGGGTGGCTGGGTCATCTCATCCAGGAGTGTGTGTGGCCTCAGTGTGTGTGGCCTCTCCCAGGACGCAGGAGCAGAGCTGGGCCTGGGAGACCACAGAGTCAGACGGCAAATGACCATTTCCATCGCTTCAATTCGTAACAATCATTAGGATGACAAATATATACGTACAGTAGGGTCCAAGAGTCCGAGATCACATGGAACGTTTCATGGGGGAAATGGAGACAAGCATTCTGTGACATCTCAAGAAGCTCTTTCAGACATTGTCAGATCATGCTAGGATAACATGGGCCGTCGGGTTTTACCCAAACTTGTGGAGTCGGTGCAAACTGTCATAAAAACAAAAGGAGAGCAAACCAAATACTAAGATGTTCTTAAATTCATGTACATTTATTAAAGTTTAAACCTTTCTCTTTTCTGTTAAGATGACAGAATTTGTGATTAATATATTTGTCTAAAGTACATTCTAAACAAATGCAAAATAGAAGTACCTTGACTAGTGGTTTCAGACTTTGGACCCTACTGTAGGCTATATGTATTTTATTTGTTTAGTTTTTTTCTGCTGAGTTTGTTTGTTGCTTAGTTTCTTTGTGAGTTTGTCAGTTGAATGGCTAGAGTGGCCTTAACCACACACATTTACTTCCTCATTCCAGAGAATGCTTTCTCACAATGGTAGCAATGTGTGGGAGAGTTTCTTTGAGGTTTTTGTGAATGAGTGAGACACTGAAGAAACAGGAACTATTGCTGATTGGTTAGAAGAAGTTGAAGTTCCACCCGATTGGCTGTGAGGAGTCTGTGGATTAACTCAGAGATTGGCTGAACTGAGGAGATCAATGAGCAACTTAGGTGCAGCTGAGAAGCTGTTGCTGTGCAAGTTAGGTGGTTTGACTGAATAGATTCTACTCTACTCTACTATTCTATTCCACTCTTCCCTGCTCTACTCTTCTCTACTATACTCTACACTAGACTCCACTCTTTTTGAAGTAAACTACATATCAACTTGATTTCAAGAACAACTTTATTAACTCAAGCCTATATAATTCACACAGAGAGACACACACCGGGGGACTGGAGAACCCAGCTGTGCCTGGGAGAGTGTCAGTGACTGTACACAGGGGAGATAGGGGGCTTCATGTATGAGCTACGAAGCAGATAATGCTCTGTCCCTCTCCACCCCCCACCATGAGGCCTACACCCCTGCTGCTCCACCCTGTCCCCCACCCTCCAACTCCTCACCCACCCTGCTGATAGCACTATCAGCCAGTCAGAAGGTGGAGAGAGAGGGGGGTGGAGGCGTTCGGGGGAGTAGAGTGCTGTCTGTCCTCCCAGATCCAGACGGAGTGACAGATGCTGGAGGGACAGGAGAGATGAATTTCATAGAGCTGACCAAGCCTTCTCGGCCCATCTCGCTGATCAAATATCAAACGCTCTGAATCTAGCAGACCTCTAAAAGCTGCTGAACTAGGGAGCTGGGAGATTAAATGGCTGGAGGACTGGGACTCTGGCTGACTGGGGGACCGGGGGCCTCAAAGAGGAAGTAGAATGTGATCACATCCTATAAGGACACAGGAAAAGGAAGTTTGGAACTTTCAACCATGGCACAATAATAGACAGATAGTCTCAGAATGCAGACAGCTGCAGAGGAGAGGGCCTGTGTGTGTGCGTGTGTGCGTGTGTGTGGTGCGTGTGTGCGTGTTTGTGTGAGTGCATACATACATGTTCTGTGTTCCGGCCTTCCCAGTCATCTCTGATCTCAAGTCAAACTTGGCATCGGGGAACAGATCCACCCTGAACACCCTGAACTCTGGTTCTTCAGCGCCCCAGAAGGAAGTGTCCTGGTACTGACGGTCAGTTTAGAAAGGCCACGTCGACTTCTGCTGAACCGGTCATGTGCCAAGCATGTCGACAGCAAGCACGAGAAGACACACACATTCCTGGAATAGCTCCCTAGAGAGTGACCGTTCCTTTTTGATTACAGCCAATCACATTTGTCTCCAGAGATTTCAGAATGACGAACTCTTAATAGCTGAGACGTCCTCAAACAGAGCTGGAACGACAGGTACTCCACTATCGTGTGTGTCTCACCAAAAGCACGTTAGAAGACCGAGAAGGGAGTAGGAGATGGAGTAGGCAGTAGGAGGTAGGAGACTGAGAAGGCAGTAGGAGATAGAGAAGGGAGTAGGAGACTGAGAAGGCAGTAGGAGATAGAGAAGGGAGTAGGAGACCGAGTAGGCAGTAGGAGATAGAGAAGGGAGTAGGAGACTGAGAAGGCAGTAGGAGATAGAGAAGGGAGTAGGAGACTGAGAAGGCAGTAGGAGATAGAGAAGGGAGTAGGAGACTGAGAAGGCAGTAGGAGATAGAGAAGGGAGTAGGAGACTGAGAAGGCAGTAGGAGATAGAGAAGGGAGTAGGAGACTGAGAAGGCAGTAGGAGATAGAGAAGGGAGTAGGAGACTGAGTAGGCAGAGGGAGACGTTCCTGAGTGAGGTGTGTCTGGAGAGATGCATTGTGTGGGGATCAAGGGCAGGTCCGGATCAACGCTTCTGAACATGTTTAAACTGACGCCTTGCTCAAGCAGCAACCTTTGAAAAGGACAAGATCGTCTTGGGAAAACTGTGACCTACCTGGTGAGATGCTCACCAAGAAAGGCATGGAGAGAGAGAGAGGGGATGACAAGCAGGAAATGGCCTGGGCCGGAATCAAACCCAGGCTCCCGCAGTAAGGCCTCAGCCCATGTGGTACGCGCTCTCTCCAGTGATCCAGCTCAAAGTTAAATTTGATGTTAGTTCTCTCCACTGCTGTGTGTCTAGCTTCCTGGATATCTAATCTCAGCTATCTCTGGGGTTTTCCATGAGAAACTGTAACTGCACACAGGCAAGCAGGGGTCGCCATGCAAATTGCATGCAAATCATACAAATATATGCAAATATATGGAAACCCTGTCTGCCAAGGATCACTAAAGAGGCCTCGAGGAGCGTGTTGTGTAATTTAGGGAATTATTGAGAAAGTGAATATTTCTCTCACTTTCTCTCTATCTTCTTTCTCCATCCGAACTCTCTCTCACCCTCCCACTCTAACTCATCCTCCTCGGTTTAATTGTGTACGAGAGGTGCAGAAATAGCTGTGTGGTCACCAACCCTGTGGTTCAGCTGATGTTGGATTGGTGGAGTGAATGTTCTGCGGAATGTGAGATGATGAGGAGGGGACGCACCCTGTTACCGTGAGCAACCATGATGAAGACCTAACCCCCACTGAGGGTAACCACCCAGGGCTAAAACACACACAAAGCGGTACGCACAAACACTCACAAAACAGTACGCACACACACACACAAAACAGTACGCACACACACACACACAATCAGTTCAATCCCACTTATCAGATAATTTGTTTACAGTTAGTAAACAAGTAAACACAGGTTAATAACCATTTTCTCAGGAACGAGGGAAGAACATGGTGGACTGGGAAGATTTGACCGAGCATGAAGAGGCTGTATGCAAATCTACTGTTGACATTCCACTGAGAGGTGGGAATGGTGCCCCTGGTGCCACTGTAGATAAGGGGTTAGGAAAGTCTGGAGGAGTCTGTATAGACGTGTAGTCCAGTCTACAAGCATGATCAGAGCTGCAATTCTAACTGAGGTCATTGTTAAATCTGCCTCTGATTGGCTCTCTGGCTGAGGAAAAACAAAACACAATAGCCCCCATTTTCCAATTCTTTCTTTCTCTCTTCTCTCTCTCTCTCTCTCCCTCTCTCTCTCTCTCTCTCTCTCTCTGTATCTCTCTGAATATTTTTATCTCTCAGTCTCTCTTTTTCTCTTTCTTTCTCTTCCTCTCTTCCTCTCTTCCTCTGTCTTTCTCTTTCATCCACCCCCTCCTCACGGTGAATACTTGTAATACCTTGACTGCTTGGGTTATAAGTCACCTGTGCCGTGGAGCCCTCAGTAAATACCTCACCTGCACAGACAAGCTGACACACCCCCTAAGGAGGATGCCGTAGAGAGATGGATGGATAGTAATAGACAGGTAGAGAGATCAAGAGATAGAGTGAGGCTATCCTGAGGAGACGAGGGGGGAGAAGGAAGGATAGGAGAGAAGAGGATAAGAAAGGAGATTAGAGGAGAGGAGAGGAAGGGGGAGGGGGAGGTGATTAATTCCTCTTCTGTGGCGGGACTATAGTGGACAAAAAGTGGGGAGGTGGGCGGGGCCGAGAGCGGCCCCCTCAGCTGTTAGCCAATGGCGCGGCAGCAGGCGAGTGGGCAGCCGTGCGTCGGGCAGAGATGGATGTGTGAGTGTGGCTCGCGCCCGGGCACGCCACCACGGCAGACAGTCCCCCTCCACATCCTGGGGCTTTGTGTCCCTGAGGACTGGCGGGGGGGCAGTAGGGGGTGGGGGGGGTATGTCTAAGGGTGAGGGAGGGGTGAGGGAGGGGTGAGGGGGCACCCGACCCGGAACATTAGCATGTCGGAGCGGCCCCTGAGAGAGCCTCTGCCATCTGCTGCTGTGATTCAGATGCCGCATGCCAGAGCGTGTGTGTGTGTGTGTGTTTGTGTGTGTGTGTGTGTGTGTTTCATGCCACAGCAGCCTCCCAGCAGCGCCCGCATCATGCCAGGGCCTCTGAGACAAAGACACTGACACAAGCTGCACCGGAATGTTCCTAGAAAGGGGCTCCCTCTTTTCTCTCCTCACGCTCGCTCTCCCTCTCTCTACTTTTGTCTCCTCGGCTCCCCCACGAGCTAACTGTTCTCACCCACCAAGTAGAGGAGGTGACACCAGTGAGGGAGGCCTCTCTCTCTCCCCCTTCTCTCTTTCTTGAACTATTTCAATAGCCTTGATCCCCCCACATTCTCCTCAGCAGGTTCTGTTTCTGATTCGTCTGTCAGCTAAGTGGATTCTTTAGTCAGTCAGCCACATCAGGCATGTTTTCCCTTCCTCCATTCCATACTATCTAAAAGATAAAATGCATATTATTTTCAAGCCTTAGGTTTGTCTCACTCTGAAAGGAAGGATAGAGAATGATATTCGGTTCGCTCTTCCTCTGTGGTGACACACTCTGAAGCAAACGTCGACTGAGAAAAGAAGAAATGGGATTTCCTGTGTGCTTCTGTTTATCACAGCGGATCAGCTGCTACACTATCATCAAGTGTGATGTATTCTGTCTTATTATCTATTCATATACATGTGTTCCAACTGTAACATAGTGTGTTCTATGATGTCCACCTAGATAGCTGGAGCTTCGTACAATACAGCATTATAATACAAGAGCTTTGAAAGACCAAGCTGACTCGCATTGAGGAGGCCGAGAGGCTGGGAGGTTGAGAGGCCGGGAGGGTAGGTGGGGCATATCCTCACACAACACACTGGGAGCTGCTCTCCTGACCTAGCCCGGCAAATCACATATGCACACACACACACACACACACACACACACACACACACACACACACAGGCACACACACACATTCAGATAGGTCCAGAGTAGCTCTTCCTTCCAGTCTGACCTCAGGTCTAACAGACAATAGAGTTATATTTAACACACCTTCCTTCCCTTTAAACACACACACACACACACACTGAAACACACACACAGACAGACACACACATGCCAGGTTGATGGGATTGGCGTGGGTGTAGTATGGAATGAGGAGAGTACAGAAAACAAATACCTGTATGTTGAGAGAAGGCAGGTGAGCACTGGAAAGAGCAGGGTGTGTGGGTTATAAAAAGAGAAAGAGAGACAGAGAGAGAGAGAGAGAGAGAGAGAGAGAGAGAGAGAGAGAGAGAGAGAGATTGAGAGAGAGAGAGAGAGAGAGAGAGAGAGAGAGAGAGCGAAAGATGAGAGAGAGAAGCAGGAAGGGACTCCCTCCCACACCCCCTCACTAACAGGTTGAGCTAGCCTTTGTAACACAAACCCAGATGGAAACCCAACAGACACAAATACCTACACACACACACACAAACACAAACACACACGCACACACACCACATAGATAAACAACTAAGCACAAACAAGGACATGCTCACAGTCCAACTCTGGAGCTTCATGTGTGACAGAGAAATGTGATCTCTGCAGCTGTTCCCTCTGGCCAAAACATGAAGTGTTCAGGGCTGACTCATCTGCACAGTCATACTGATACTGTTTCCCTGGAACCCACAGGTCAGAAACCACTGCAGAGCTACGTATACCATGACCAGAACCAGTCCGACAAACACCCTTATTCACATCATGTTCATAATCTGGGCATCAGCATGACCGGGTAGGATGCACACACACACTGGATCACACACACACACACACAAGTGTGTGTCAGCAGATCTCAGATTCACAGACGTTGAAGTCACTGTGTGTCACTCAGGATTGACGCCGTTCCACTTGGGTAGTTCAGGCACGAAGAAACCAAAGTCTCAATGTGTGCGAGCGTGTGTGTGTGTGTCTCGGTGTGTGTATCTATGTGTGTGCTCCAATGGGTGTTTGGGGATGTATGTTTGTCTGTACCTGGGTGCGTATGTACCATCGTGTTTGTGTACTTGTGTGTGTGTGTGTGTGTGTGTGTGTGTGTGTGTGTGTGTGCATGTTCGAGGAATGTGCATATCCATTTGAGTGTCCTGTTCATACATCCTCCCAAACAGCAGCTCATGGTGGTGAAGGTCACTGGTGCTGAGCGGGAGGGCCCAAGCTCCAGACAGACAGGCCCGTCAGAAACAGAGCTGGAACATGTTTGGAGTAGAGAGGCTCTGGGGTTGGAGAGGGAGGGGGGTGGAGTGGGGATGAGGTTAGGGTGGAGGGCATTTCCACTTGTGGAGCAGAGACAAATAAACTTCCCCAGAACTAATATTTGACCAGTGAGGCTGAGCTGCTGTGTTGGTGCCCTGCCTGCATCTAATCATTTGATTGGATCAAAATCTTCAAAGCTTCCCTTGCTGAAGATTCCCTGATGTAGAACCAACAGAGAGGAGATGTAGGAGTCCCTCCAGGGTCTGACAAGGCACCACACTGGTGTGAGCCAGTACCAGCACCAGCACCAGCACCTACACTAGGACCTGCACCAGGACCAGGACCAGGACTAGCACCAGCACCAGCACCAGGACCAGCACCAGGACAAGGACAAGGACCAGCACACGGACAAGGACAAGGACCAGGACAAGGACCAGCACACGGACAAGGACAAGGACCAGGACAAGGACCAGCACCAGGACAAGGACAAGGACCAGCACACGGACCAGGACAAGGACAAGGACCAGGACCAGGACAAGGACAAGGACAAGGACAAGGACAAGGACAAGGACCAGCACACGGACAAGGACAAGGACAAGGACAAGGACAAGGACAAGGACAAGGACAAGGACAAGGACAAGGACAAGGACCAGGACAAGGACCAGCACCAGGACAAGGACAAGGACAAGGACAAGGACCAGCACACGGACCAGGACAAGGACAAGGACCAGGACCAGGACAAGGACAAGGACAAGGACCAGCACCAGGACTAGCACCAGGACCAGGACCAGGACCAGGACAAGGACCAGCACCAGGACTAGCACCAGCACCTACACTAGGACCAGGACAAGGACAAGGACAAGGACAAGGACCAGCACCAGGACAAGGACAAGGACAAGGACCAGGACAAGGACCAGCACCAGGACAAGGACAAGGACCAGCACACGGACCAGGACAAGGACAAGGACAAGGACAAGGACCAGCACACGGACCAGGACAAGGACAAGGACCAGCACCAGGACTAGCACCAGGACCAGGACCAGGACAAGGACCAGCACCAGGACTAGCACCAGCACCTACACTAGGACCAGGACAAGGACAAGGACAAGGACCAGCACCAGGACAAGGACAAGGACAAGGACAAGGACAAGGACAAGGACAAGGACAAGGACAAGGACAAGGACAAGGACAAGGACAAGGACAAGGACAAGGACCAGCACCAGGACAAGGACAAGGACCAGCACACGGACCAGGACAAGGACAAGGACCAGGACAAGGACCAGGACAAGGACCGGCACCAGGACCAGGACCAGGACCAGGACCAGGACAAGGACCAGGACAAGGACCAGCACCAGGACTAGCACCAGGACCAGGACCAGGACAAGGACCAGGACAAGGACCAGCACCAGGACCAGCACCAGGACCAGGACCAGGACCAGGACAAGGACCAGGACAAGGACCAGCACCAGGACCAGGACCAGGACCAGGACTAGGACCAGCACCGGCACCTACACCAACACCATACAGAATGATAATGCTCCAGTTTCATACAGAACATCAAAGCAACTCTACTGTTCGGACCCCCCATCATTATTTGAAGTAGGTGTCACTTGATAGGATTTTACCCTTTGGTGGTGTTGGGGGGGGGCGTGGGGGGGGTTGAATTAAGTTTGTGAGCTTACTCAGTCCTGCATGGATGAGTGAGAAGAGGAAGAGAAGGAGGAAGAGGACCTGGGGTCCATTCAGCCAGATCACTGGGTTGCCAAGGATTTGACTGTTTAATCTACTCAGCAGGTGTGTGTGTGTGAATGGAGTAGAATAGAATAGAGACAGGTCTACGATAGTTGGAAATGTGCAGGCAGATGTAGAACCCAGCCAGGCGTGTGGTCATGATTGCATCCAGGGCTGCCTCCTCTGCTCCTCCACAGTCACAGCATTCAGAGCACTCTGCCGAGGCATGTGTGTGTGATTTGGTCCTGGCCCGCCCCAGCAGACCACTAAGCCAGCCCTGTGCGAGAGAGAGGGGCGCCCCTGGGGAGGGTAGCGGTTGAATGCGGGGACAGCCGTACCCCCAGGGCTTCCATCAACATACCCTCCACCCCCCTCCTCCACCTCCCAACTTCCAAAATAAAACCCTGGGCCACATCTGAGGAGGACTGCCCACTCTGACGACCGAAGAAAGAGACCGTTTGGCTTCTCTTGCTCTCTCTCTCTCTCTCTTCCCCTCAGCGCTTCTCTCTTTCCCTCCCTCCACCGCCTACCCTATCCTTTCCCTCCTTTCTCCATCCATTTTCCACCTATCCACCTTCTGCATCTCTTTTCATCCCGTTCCTCGCTCCTTTGCTAAACTGCCCATAAACAATTCTGTATGCCTTGCTGTGGTGGAGGAGGCCTATTATAATAAAACGTCTTTTTTAAGAGTAAAGAGTATGTCTGAAACCTTTAAACTCACAGACCTTAGTCATGGAAACATCTGCCAGCAGCCATTGTCACATGGCCCGGGGGTCAAAAGGAGTGTGTCCCTGGCTGTTTACAGTCACGTCACACTCCGCCGCTCCTCTCACTCTGTCTTCTGTTCATTTATCTGTTCCATCTTCACGTGCGTTCCTGCTGTATTCTGTCGGTCCTTTACTGAGTAGCCTGTGACCCACTCATTGCTGTTCATGATAGACTGATGATCGTTAAGTTAGACAGATAGTTAACTATTCTAAACTGACCCCGCGTCACTTCCTGTGGGACAGATGAGGGGTGTGGGATCTCACTGCATGCCCCCTTGTCAGTGAAACCCTAAAGTCTCCAGTCTCCTATATACTAGACCCCCCAGTGACTCATGATGACCACCCCACACACACACACACACACACACACACAAAGTTGTGGGTCCATTCAGTTGATTATCCCTGTTCTAATTAAACACACGCCACCCTTTCATGCACACATGCAAAGTATACCTGGAATTAGCAGGCGACACCTGTCACCTAGAGGACTGCCGTTAACAACAATGACGGCTTTAACCTATGATTATCAAACAAGTCACCGACGTGGGCAGGACACACCCAGCATATTAACCCTGACAGGGGCAGGCCTCTGTGCTCGACAGACAGCACTTTGTCATTCAGTTCAAGACAACAACCCATCCGAGGACAATACTTGATCATCAGCTTTTAACCACTGCTCCTAATGAGCCATTGTAAATGGAAGGCAGAGACTATTGTCCTGCTGCTCCTCGGACAAGCCGCTGCTGGGGGAGACCTCAGCAGCAACGCCCTCCATAAGCAAACACCCTGCATACCTTGCAACCACTCCAGGTGCTTTCGCCCTCCTCATCCCCGACTTCCACACTCCTCCCTCCCTTCTCCTGGCCCTCTCTCCGCTAACCCCCCTTTTGTTCCGTCTATCCATTCATTCTTTCTTTCCTTCCAGCCTTGTTCTCTCTCACAGTTCCTCCCTCCATCTCTCCTCCCCTGTCTCCTATCACCCTCCCTCCCTAATCCTAAAGTTTGTTCTACCCTATAGGGGACATCTTGGAGGCATGTTTTTCGTTCATTAGGTAGCCAATAGAATGCCTGCTCAGAGAATTAGGCCCCCCCCAGGGTGGTCCTTGGCCCTTCAAACTCTCCTCTGGGATTCTTGGGGACAGGCTGGGGGGTGGTTGGGAGTCTGGGGTTGAGGGAGGGAGGGATCTAGGGATGGGGGATGGAGGATGTAGGGTTAACGGATGAAAACAGTGGAATTTGTTCTTGTCTGTTTCTCATTTGCTGGGACCGTAACTCAAGAAGCTAAACTCTTGTTTCTACCTGCCTCACACTCTTTCTTTCTCTTTCACTCCCTCTATCTTTCTGTCATTGGAATTCTTCCGTGGTATTCTCTGAGTTCACCCTACTTGTTGTACTTGTTGGGTGCCCTGAGAGTCACGCTGAGGAGTGAGGGGGAGGAGAAAGAGCAGCCAGCGATGGCTTGTTGGATGGGGGAGGAAGAGCTCTGTGTGGGGGAGGGGGGGGGGAGAAGGAGGGGGAGTGGAGTGGAGGAGACATTTGAGTTAGACCAGGATATAAAGACATTGACAGGTGCTATGGAAATGTTTTGCACAATAAATGTTTGTGTATACAAGGAAGAGATGGGAATATCCCTGGGCAAGCAGGAAACCCAGGGCACTGTTTTGGTTGTACATCTAGAAAGACAGGTGCTAAGGACCTCAACACTCAACACCCTGGGTGTTTGGATCTCTGCCCATGCAAATAAACCGGAACTTATCAACGGATAGTGTCACTATTATGTGATTCCATCAAGCTCTTGAACCAAACATGTTTATGTCGAACAGCATATGGGAGGGAATAGAAAGCTATTGCATCTATAGAAAGCTATAGAAAGCTATAGCATCTCATGAATGATCTCCATGGTTATTTTATGTGTTTATATATTATGTGTGGATGAAGAAATACATACAATAAATACATAGTACTGCAAACTGGGATCTGAGGCTTATCGGTGAGGCAGGGCGTGCGTGTGTGTGTGTGTGTGTGTGTGTGTGTTTGTGCGTTTCTCTGCCAACATTGATAAGCTTCATGTTGATAATGTATTTCTACTGAAACAAGGTGGGACCATAACGGAATCAGCATGAAGACATGGTGTCACAGTCTTCTGTTAAAGATAACTCCACATCTCTCTCTCTCATCTCTCTCTCTACTCTTCGATGCGCTCGTCTCTCGCGATCGATCGCTCTCTCTCGCTCTCTCTCTCTCCTCTCTCGTCTCTCTCTCTCTCTCTCTTACTCCATCTCCCTTCCCCCCTCTCCCTTTAACTCCCCCCTCTCTCTCTCTCGCTCTCTCTCTCTCTTCTCCTCTACTCTCTCTCTCTCTCTCTCTCTCTTACTCCATCTCCCTTTCCAGGAAAACGTGTTGTATTTTAGCATTGTGTTGTAAGGTTGTTCCTTTCGTTATTAGGTGGTTCATTTGACCACATCCTTACGTAAGACCATGAGTCCTCGCCTTCCGAGGAAAACCTGGAAGACTGAAAGGAGGGGGCGGGGGAGGAGGTGCGGACAGGCGGTGAGGAAAGAGAGACACGAGAGATGAGTAAGACAGGGGTTGGGCAGGGGAAACAGAGGGGAGAAAGGGTGAGTTTCTGTGTGCATGTGGAGATAGGTGGCCCCTTTGTTAAAGCTGCAGTCTTCACATGCCACACGTGCACACACAGGACTCCGGCCCGTGCTGTGATTGGACAGCAGTCCAGCCAATGGGTGAGCCCCACCGATTCATTCATGAAAACGTTGAGAAGGCATGTGGAGGAAGAAGGGTGGAAAGAGGAGAAGGAGAGAGAGTGTAGCAGGAGGAGAGTGTGGGTGAGGAGAAGGAAAGAGAGAGGGGGGAAGAGAGAGAGAGAGAGAGAGAGAGAGAGAGAGAGAGAGAGAGAGAGAGAGAGAGAGAGAGAGAGAGAGAGAAGGAGGGAGGAGAGGAGGGGGAGAGGGTGGGCTAACAGGAAGACAGTGGATGTGGCCTCAGCTATCACTTGCCTGCACTCCTTCCTTCTCACGCCCTCTCTCTCTCTTTCTGTCTCTCTCTCTCCTCAGAGATGGAACAAGAGCTTCCGAATTTCATCACCACTCAGTGTCTGGATTCAAGACCTTTTTTTGCTTCCCTTCCCCTCCATTCCTTATTCTCCCCCTCCCTCACTGTCGCTCTCATTCTCAGTCTGCAGGGGTTTTTTCTTTGAACTTTCAGGATCAATTTGGTTGAACTAAGATCTATGTTTTTTTATTTACATAAATCGTATTTTGCTGATATGAATACAGATCCATACTTGGTGTTATGAGTTTAGCTGCGTTGTGCTACATTGTGAATAAAGAGGATTCTCACATTCTCTCCTTTATTACGAGTCCAGAACAACACCCACTCTGTAACCAGAGACCTGGGAATGTGCCAGATCACCTGCTGAGTTCTTTCTCTTTCTCTCTCTCTCTTCTCCTCTCTCTCATTGGAATCCATGCCTCTCCTCTCTCACCTCGTCTCTCTGCCCCTAGCCCCATATCGAACCAATTCTTTTGGGTCGACTGGAACGTGGTATGAGGCCAGGTAGAGGAGGAAGAGGAGGAGGAGGGAGGAAGATGGTGAAGGACATACAGAAGGAGGAGGCGGTGGAGGAGGAAGAAGAGGAGGAAGAAGAGGAGAACAAGATAGATATGGAGGAGGGGGGTAAAGAAATAGAAGATTGATGATCTGAGCTCCTGCAAAACCCCCCTGCAAAACCCCCCACCCCCCCTCCTCTCCCCCTGCCTCCCTCTGCTCCAGTCTCCTTATCTCCCCATTTCTGTTTGCACTGATTACATGTTTATTATTGTTCATGGGCTTTGTTGAGTCTGTTTATACATTTGGACTGAGACGTCTCTCTCTCTGTTTTCATGTTTTCTTTTTCTCCGAATGGGCTCCTCCCTGGAAGGGCTTCCGGCACGGTCTATCAACTGGGCTGCGATTGAGTCCCGGGCAGATCGTGCACGACCCATGTGTGTCCCAGGCGCTGTCCTGTGCCAGAATGTGACTCATTGTTCCCAGATAGCCTGTCTGTTTAGAGCTTGCTTCCTGCAGATATGATACTGAATGTATGTGTGTGTGTGTGTGTGTTTGTCAGACTGTACGGTTGTCTCTGCACTTTACTATATGACATCCATCGGAGACATACTCATCCATGTAAAACAATGCAACATGCTGAACAATGGTCACGTCTTGCCCCCTTTTCAATATGTACGCCCCCTCTCCCCACCCAGGCCAGTCTGGGGTCTACACCCTGGACTATTGTTCTGAGAAGTAGGTCAGACTTACAGAGCTATCACAACCAATTTGCCCTGTGGATTGATAAGGTGGCATGGGGGGCCTTGGGGGTCAATGTGAACCCATGGTTGATTACACTTGTTGATATGAGTAGCAGCGGCAGTGGTCATCTGCCCCCGCCCCCCCCCCTCCTCCTCCTTGCCTCCTTGTTAGTGGCAGTAATTAGTCTCTCTGGACAGATGGACAGCAGAGTTACGTAACCGCTGCCTAGAGTCAGTCACTCCAAAGGTTCATCTTCTTAAATGTCCGGAGAGGTCATCCCTCTTTACTTCCCTCCCTCTTTCTGTCAATCGCTGCCTCCATCACTTCCTCCGTCTCTCCACACCTCTTTCCTTCCGTCTCTCTCTCCAGACCTCCATCTCGCCCTCCCTCAGACTCTCCATCCATCCCTCCGTTCGCCTTTCCCCTCCATTTCACCGTCCATCTCTCAGTTTATATCTCTCTCTCCAGTTTTCCCTCTGTAGCTCCCTCTGTCTCTTCATCTATCTTTCCCTCCACATTTCCCTCTGCATCTCCCTCAATCTCTCCCTGTGTCTCTCCATCCCTCCCTATCCCCTCTCTCCGCCCCTCCTTTCAGCCCAAACTGGGTTTACTGACACCTTGTTAGTCCATCTGGACACCTCAGCATGTTCTGACAGCCTGGACCAGAATTAGCCCTCTCCGCCATCCCTCCATCACTCCATCCCTCCATCCCTTCATCCCTTCACCCTGTGGGGTCTAATCCAGGTTAGACGTCTAAAATCTGGGCTGGGCAGTGCCGCTGCATACTGATGTCTCAGATTAGCTGCTGATCCTGCTCTGTGTGTTACTAACAGCTACAAGCTGCATCTGATTGGACTACATTGATCCCTGTCACTTCATGTAGGTCCCGTCCATGTCAGGACACAACGTTACGTCTAAACAATAACTCTGACATATGCCAGACAGAAGTGAGATTCTGGATGACCTCTGACAAAATAAATAAACACACACACACACAAAACCTCTCTCTGTCTCTCACACACGCACACACGCACAACTTCTCTCTCACACACACACACACACATACACACCCACTGTCTGTATGACTGTGCTCCTCATCACCTTGAAACATGCTGATTAAATCCACAGCGGGGAGCAGGCTAATTGATAGACGTGTGATAATCAATGTGTCCAGCATCTGTGTCCCAATGCATGGGTGTGTGTGTCTCTGTGTGTGTGTGTGAGTGTGTGTGTGTGTGTGTGTGTGTGTGTGAAGTCAATCTAATGATATGGATTATGTCCAGCCTGTGTCCTCATGTTCCGGCTGCCTCTAATGACCTCTAACAAGCACTGATATGAGTAATTAAAAAAATCCATGATGGCCTAATATAGGGTCTGCCTGGATGTAATTGTTGTTCTAGGGTTAACTATCTATAATCTATCTGTCGATCTGTCCGTTCTTCTGTCTGGAAGATGGATTGTCTGAAAGATTAAGCAAATGTGAAAATTGTGTCAGTGTTTGGATCGAATGTCTATTAGTGAAATATGAAAAAAATTGTCCAACTCTACCAAGAACATTGTATGGTGTGGTTGTCATTGACAGCAGTTAGATGATGTTCCTAAAAGAGAATGACAAGTTCAAATCTATCAAGGATGAGCTAGACACACTCTTACCCGCACACAGACACATACACACATGTATACAACCGGTAGTATAAACCTTGTAAAGCTAACTAACACAGGGGAGCTATAGTACTTCTTCCTGTTCTCTTCCTGTCATTGTCCTTGATAGGCTCCCTGAAGGTCAGGTGATATCAGATGCTCTCCAGCACTGTACAGAGCTATCAGGCATGACTGGAAACATCTAACCAATTCCATTTATGTGTACGTCACAGATGCCCATAGAACTGTGCCTTAACCAACCCGAAACTGAAATGACAGAGATGCCAAAATAACTAGTACACTGTTGTGTTGTGTTAATGTCGTCTTGCATGTGAAACAGCTCTCTTCTACCAGGTCGTTCTCTTTGTCTCTCTCTCATTATCACAGTCCAGTGCTCCCCCTTGTCTCCTCGCATCTAACTCTGGATCTGCATCCTCCTTCCTCCTCTATCCTCGTTAGAGTTTTTGACAAAAGCTGTTTGAGATGAGGAAGTCTGCATGCTTCAGACAGGATGGGGGAGAAGGACAGAGAGAAAAAGACAAGAGTGTGTGACAGAGAGAGAGAGAGAGAGAGAGAGAGAGAGAGAGAGAGAGAGATGGAAAGAGAGAGAGAAAGAGAGAGATGCTTGTCCTTCATCTCATTCATTGTCTTCTAGTGGGAAACTATGTGTTAAAGGTTTTGGGTGGCTGAGAAGCTCTGGGAGTAACAACACAGAGCTCTGACACAATGAGACTGGAGTCAGAGGTCATTCTGCCCTGCAGAGAGAGACCCGCGCAGAGAAACTCATAACAATGACCCGGGGAAGACCAGAGGGGGGGCAGAGAGAGACAAGAGACAGACCAGAGATACAAGAGAGGCCATCGCGGCTGTAGGGAGACAGGAGAAAGAACAGAGAAAGACCAGATCTTGACATGAAATCTTTCTGAAATCCCTCCATTTTGACACCCTATCATCCATCCATCCCTCCAACGCTCCACTTGTCTATCTCTCATCGCTCCTTCCCTTCACCCTTCCATCTCTCATCTCTACATCTCTCCATCCCTCCACCCTTCGTTCTTTCATCTCTCATCTCTCCATCCCTCCACCCTTCCATCTCTCATCTCCACCCTCCACCCTTCCATCTGTCATCCCTCCACCCTTGCATCCCTCATCCCTCCACCCTTCCATCTCTCATCCCTCCACCCTTGCATCCCTCATCCCTCCACCCTTCCATCTCTCATCCCTCC